>CM069447.1:48619652-48636840 GCA_035610835.1 Ophiura sarsii | reverse complement strand
ATATTATTTTCACTGCTTTTTATCCATTCGAAAAGTGATAACGTATCTGCACTGCAAAAAGGTTGCTTAATATACGTTGCTAAAAGTACTTTTATCATCCGTTGGTTGACGTGTTGATTAAAATTCATTCAACATATTTAGAAATCTGGGTAATGTATTAAAGCAAAAACTACCCAACGTTGAGCAAAACAATTTAGTAACAAGTTGGGGAAACCCCCGGTCAAAACGTGTTTTGTTGCTAAAATAGTGCGTTAATTGTTTCAATTGGGCAACTGTTGAGTATTTGTCTCAGGCAATCACGCAACTTATGTTAAGATTTACCCATGTGTTTTTTATTGATCAATTGTTGCTTCAATTCTCGATTCTAATGGCGTCCGTGTGATGGATCTTCTCAGAATTTGGGAATGGTTGTATACGCATATAATCCCGTCCGAAACTTGTGCCCCAGGACCACAATTATATTTATTCTGTCTTGGCATCCAAAACGGAATAAAGCGCAAACACTGACAAAATAGTTTAAAGTTGCCATCCTTGTTTGATATATATTTGTTTATGAATATCATTTCAGCGGTGTTACTAGCGACGTCAATAGCGATGAATATTGAATAGTCGATTTGTATATCCAAAAATACAAGACATGGACATATACTGAATAGTTCATGACATGTGATCTATTTTCTACCAAAAGAATCACATAAATATGTTTATGTATTATATAATATTGACTATTTATACCTTCATACCCAGATAGCAAGACTACGTTGGGACAACGTTCACAGTAAAAACACCAATGATAAAAGATATTACATATATAGTTTAATAACATGTTAAAAGAAATTACAGATTCACTACCGAGAGGGAATTGTGTATGTAGCTCTGCTGCATCGCCAAGAATTCCCTCTACAAGTTACCGGTTCACTACCGGGAGGAAGTGATGTATGTAGCTCTGCTGCATCGCCCAAAATTCACATTATTTGCCTACCCGTGTTGCTATACAACAATTCTAAATATATAATAAAAACTTGTCACAAATAAGCAACGATTTGAGTATTAAATTAATGTACACTCTTGGTATTGTGCAGTTGTGCTTGATGATACGAACCAAATTTCATATATCCATATATTTTGATATCAGGCTGCCTAGATCATAAAACTGATAACTGAGAGTTCAAAGTCCACAACACATAGGTTAGTGGGTTCCTCAGTATAAATATAACTTACTTTTTATGAAACTAATACAAGTACATAATTGCAGTTTGGTTGGCCATTGATTGTTCCAAAATGGACACATTTCAATTACTTTCATACAATCTATAGATCCATTAACTCTTGTGAACATTTATTTCTATAATTGTACCAGATTGTTTGATAATTAAAGGAACTTGCCAAACAGTTTGCCACCCCCCCCCCCGCCCCCCCCCCCCCTCAAAAAAAAGGAGAAAAAAAAGAAGAAGAAAAAGGAAGAAGTTATGTTTAAAATAAGGCCTATGTGTACAATCTAAAAGTAATGGACTTATTAAAATTGAGACCTATCCATCAATAATTGACCCACAATTTCATTTCCAAATTTCTTGAGAAAAATGAGGTTGATTTGGATTGAAATACCTACATTGTATATTTGCTCACAAAATATATAAATATAACAAAATAGGTTCACAGCAGGATTATAAGGGCACACAAATGGTAGATTTCAGATACATCTAATTTCAATGATAATTGGATATATAACGTTAAAACATTTTTAAGACGCGCCATCTTTTACTTCGATTTTTTAGAAAACCATTGGCGTATTCAAACCAAAGAGTGAAGAGCCATCCGGACCACTAAATCCTAAGTGGACAAAATGGCTTCAGAAAACTTGCTTCCCGGGTGTCTAGTAACCAACCAGGGCTATCTATCTGAGGTGGGGGCATACACCGTAGATAGGAAATTACAACTCGACGTCGTACCAAAAACAAGGGTGAGTGCTATACAATTTGATTAGGCTTATAAACTGTTTTCCAGTCATTGACTGAGCACAATTATTGGATCTAAATATTGGTTCAAATTTTATATAGACAATTCTTAATTGTCAAGGTCAATATGTACAGATGGTGCTTGCTAATTCGATATAAGGCCAAATAAACAAATGGTTAGGCAACAAAAATATGTTGATGTTATAGTAGATTCATAAATTCTGGCGCATCGGTATCGATTTTGGACCTCGTCCATTGGGCGTTAAAGGAACCCATTTTGACCAATGATGAAACAGCGGTAGGCTTTTATGTTATTATCATGATTATTTGCGCTCCATAATCAAATGCTATTCATGATAGTGTGGCTTTATGAATAGGGCTGATCATATAGCTTTACAATCACGACAACCAAACACTTAATCCAGCAGCTTCAAATGTGTTATCCCTTTGGAAGCGGTCACCGCAATAAAAACAAATCGACCGTCATCGTCCGTATACAGGTTTCGAAAGAAAAATATTATGTATGTCATTTTACCTATTCATAATTTAGTGGATACTTTTCATTATTGTCCGTTTTTATTATGCGCGTGGAATAAAGGAAACATTAACATGAAAATAACAGTTCTACGTATTTATTTGAGAGAAAAAACCGGAAAATAATTCAATAATCATGTTTTTATATACCTAGGTACAAAACAATTTGTCCTAATTAAATGGAAAAACAGTTATATCAACCAAGATACGGATTATAAACGTTACTTCAAGTATTTCTGGCTATGAGACCACCTGAATACCTTCATCAATTTATCTGAATAACAATACATTTCTTTATCGTTATGCCGATAATCCAACCGCAAGTTCCCTGTCACTAGGTACATAGTGGTGACTATACATCGTGGTGACTATACATCACAGTCGTACATGCACACGAAGACACGGTATTAACCTTGCATATTACGATTAAATTCGAGTGCCTCCCCCTCTTTTGCTTCTGATTACCTCTTTGGTAACATTACAATTCAACAATTTTGTTTCCTTCAAAAAATCAAATAAAAAACATGTTCAATGACATATCTCAAACAAATTTAAAAAGAAAAGAAAATTCTCAAATTTGAAAATGTTTTTCCCTTGGCTATTCCAATTTATATCACTTATTTTCATAACGATAGTTAAACATGTACATTAGGTGCCGGGCATGTATTTAATACATGGATGAAGAATGTCTTTGGACCATGATGCACTAATTATTCATCAAATTCTTGATGGCTGGAATCTAAAGTACAACATTTCTTAATTGTTTAGTTCTGTTTTGTTATGTTTTTTGTTATTTTCTGTGTAGTCTCTGTTTTTTGTCTTGTCCTGTTTTGCTCGTATGTTGTTGTTTTGTTTTTGTTTTCATATGGTCTACATTCATTTCCTGTTTTAAGGGTCCCCATATTATAAGCCCGCTATCAGGGTTTCTTTTGGGGCTCCTAGCCTCTTTATCACATTGTGTTATTATTATATCTTCTGTATTCATATTGCTGAATAAATTGAATTGAATTGAATTGAATTGAATTGAATTGTCCCCCTTTTTATGCAAGAAGGCAATGAAAGAGAGTCTTATAAGTTTTGTCGTCAAAGAAATATTCAAAATTTTGCCATTTTAATTTTGTTAAATTCTTTATTATTATTATTATTATTATTATTATTATTATTTTTTAATTTTTTATTCCTTCTTGACAGCTGACATAAACATAATAATGTCACTTACTCAGTGACCTTAAACTACCTACACTTTTTTTACATAGATAACATATTGACAAATATATTTAAATGAAACGTATCCGTTAATCAGTGCAGAGACTTTGCCATTTATGCCATTTTTCAAGAAAAGTATTCAAGTCTGAATTACATGTGGCTTGGTATTTTAGAATATTGTAATAATACTTAATTTCGTGTTTGAATGTGTCTAAATCTGGCTGTTTTTCTGTCATCTTTGCTCTATAAAGATGGAATTTCGCCATTGTCATTATCAATATTAGGGTGAAATCCAAATTTGATCCAAAAAGTATTGTTAATGGGTTCATATTCAAGTCCACATTTGTTTGACCTTTAACCCACCTTTTAAAGATATTCCAGAATTATTTTGAGATTTGAAAAGTTATGAAAAGATGCGTAATTGTTTCTGAGGTTTTTTGTGCAAAAAGTGCATAATTCATTTCCTCTAATATTACATTAGCAAAAGACTATTCGTTCCTAAAATACTTTGATTGATTCTATATTGGAACCATCTATACTTTGTGTCATCGGAAAACTTAAAATTTAAAAGACATATAGTTGTTTCCACTCCCTATTTTCTATACCAAAGTCTAATTGCCACTTATTAAATTAATGGATTGTTTCATTTTCTTTGATTTTATAAAGACTTTGTAGAATAAAGTACAACCTTTTCGCTGTTTGAACAGTAGTTCCACGTTACTAGGTCTAAAAGGTGATACTAGTTTCGACCCATTTAATTGACTGATATTGAAGTTTGACTTAATTGCTGTACTCTAGGAAATTGGTTTTCACTTGATAAATTTCTTCGAACTCGTCTTTTGACATAAAAGTCCCATTATCTCTCAGTAAATCATTGATAAAACTTAACTTAGGTAGGACCAAAGATTTTACCACTACAACTCGACCCAAAATAGTTAGATTCCTTTTTTTCCAACTTAAAATCATTTTTTTCATCAATTTAAGTGACTTATCATAGTTCTGTTCAACCATTTGTGTCAAATCAGTATTAAAAGAAATTCCTAAACAAATTTCCATCAAAATTCCAGGATATCTTGACATTTTCACACATTTTCACAATTCTGCTTTTATATGACCTAATCCATACTGCTACTGTTTTATCTATATTGATTTTTAAACGAGACATCTCACGGACAATTTTCAAAGTATCAAAAGTGATTTTTAGTGACCTTTCTGTACCATCTAATATTAAAGTTGTATAATCTGTGTATTGTGTTATTTTAAAATTCATGTCATTTATCTTGATCCCTTTTTTGTTTTGATTTCCTCTAATCATTGAGGCCAGAATTTCCGCACATAAAACAAAAACATAGGGCGAAAGAGGATCGCCCTGCCTACAACTACTTTGAATTTTAAACGGTTTTGAAATATTCCCATTTATTAACACTGACGAAAAAGCATTTTTAGATAGAGTTTGAAACCATTTACATATATCCGTACCAAAATTGAAGGTTCTCAAAGTTTTACATATAAAATCATGTGATACGGTATCGAAAGCTTTTTTTTAAAGTCTATAAGTAATAGCATACCAGGTATTTTTTTGATTTCCGTATAATTTAACAAGTCATAAAGAAGGCGAATATTTTCACCAATAAATCTGTTTGGAACAAAGCCAGTTTAGTCCTCTGAAATTAGATCTGGTAAAACTGATTTTATTCTGTTAGCGATACAAGCAGATGCTAATTTATATGAAACATTTAAAAGTGATATTGTTCTCCAATTCTTAATAAAATGGCGAGGTTTGTCACCCTTTGGTAGGAGAGTTACATGGCCAGCTTATTGTTCTTTTGTGAGAGAGCCTTTCCTGAACCCTTCATTTAATGAACGAAGAAGAAAAATGGAAATGTCGTCCCAAAAAAAATTTATACAATTCTGCTGTAAAGCCATCCGGGCCTGGAGTCTTATTATTTTTCATGTTTTTCAAAGCAAAAGAAAGCTCAGCCAAATCAATTTCTCCCTCTAAATTAGTTGACTCTAATTCTGTTAATTTGTTAATATGTACAACATGATCATTAATGTTAATATTACTCTCTTCATATTTATACAAGTTTTCAAAAAATAATATTATTTCTTTTTCAATATCCTCCTGAGATGTTGCCTCTGTGTTATCTTTTCTAACAATTTTACATATTTGTTTATTTACAAAGTTTCTTTTTTCAAGATTCAGAAAATATTTTGATGGTTTCTCCCCTTCTTCTATCCCTTTAGCTTTTGACCGAACAAAACATCCTTTAATTCGCGTTTAGCACGTAAGTCTTCAAGCTCATGTTTAGCATTATCAAGTTCCTTCATTACCGATTCGAAATTGTGATCTTTATTCACAGCTTCTTCACATGATTTCTCCAAATTATTGATCAAATTATCTAGTGTTTCTTCAGTTTTATCAATTTCTTTCTTTCTGTTAGATGAAAATGCCATGGTAACACCTCTAATTTCCAGCAATAATACTTCAAAAAATAGCTGATCGTCGATAGTCAACATTAAATCAGATGGGCTAATATCATTTATACATTCTCTATCATATGGAGAGGCCGCATATATATTTTTACCTTTGTAATTGAATCTTTAACCATATTTACATATTTTTCTTCTATAAGCAAATCATTGTTAAATTTCCAAGATCCCGACCTTTTTTATATTTTCACTCTTATTTAGACCAATGATCACCAACGAGTGGTCAGTTCTGTAACCAGGAGTTATATCAGAAAAATCCGTCAAATTAAGCAATTCTGAAGAAATCAAGAAAAAATCTAGCCTAGCTTGTTTAATTGGATTATTTTTTCGCCAGGTAAAACGTTTAATGTCTGGATTCAAAACTCTCCATGGATCACATAATTCCAAATCTTCTTTTATTTTTAGAACCATTTCTTTTGATTTAGGATTATTTATATTTATATAGTTGAAAGTATCCAGTTTTTGATCCTGAACTAAATTAAAATCACCGCATATAATATAGTGAGGATTACCAACATTTTCTACAACTTCTTTCAGATGATTATAGAAATCCGGTTGATCATCATTTGGCCCATACAAACAACATAAAGTGATGTCCATTGATAACAATGTAATATCAACAACTATCCAATTACCAACCTTATCACGGTGTACTTTCCGTACCTTAAAATCAAAATTATTGTTCATCAGAATTGCTAGACCCCTAGAGTTTGTATTATGACCTGCCATATAGATCTCATAACCCCATTCCGATCTGACCATATTTTCAAATTGTTGATCCCAATGTACATCTTGAAGACAGTATATGGAAAATTTCTTTTTCCTTAGATAATTCAGAACGTCTCGTCTCTTTACTTTGTTATTCAGGCCCCTGCAGTTTATAGAACATATTTTTATTGAGCTATCTATACCTTAAACCTTCATTTAATTTTGATAAATTATGTAGTACCCGAAACTGTTTACAATACATTTCCCTTCAATCAAAGCTGTCTAAAGCAAGAAGCAAAAAAGATCGATAGAGCTATGCAGCTCTGCAAAAAAAAAGAAAAATAACAACTATCAAATGCTGAAAAAGAACTTTAAAATAAACAACTGGTAAGGGATCTATAACCGTCTATTTGAGCATTTAACAAAAGTTGTCGACAGGCGACATCATCAAAAACATTTTACTCACAAAATTCTCAATTTTTCTTTTAAAATAAAATGTACCAATAAAGAATCACATTTTGAATATAAACTGTACAATTGTTACATTATTGAAGATTTCAATTTTAGTACTTTTTTTTGGCCTAAAAATAGGACTCGGAAAGCAAAATTGAAAGTTTTTCGAATCAATTTTATCAAAATTGTTTGGTGATTACGTATACTTTTCCAAAAACCAAAATGGCATTTAAATGCTTATGTATTGAAACTTACAAAATAACATCCAAAAGTCATCGAATCAGATCACAAAGTAATGTAAAACAACATTTTGTCTTTGAAAGCGTTTTTCATAGTCACATGAGTTTCAGTTGCTCTCTCGGGCATGTCGGGTAAGAAGCTTTCAAAATCAAAAGAGATTAAATGATCCAAAACTGAGTTCTGAATTCCTTATTATTCAGTTGTTAGGATTGAGTCTCTTCCAGTCTCCTCTTCTATTTGCCTTGTCCTTGAACTCCAAGATCACGTCCAGCCCAATGGTCCGGATACGTGTCATCTTCCCTTCTCGACGTAAAGCCTTAGCATGTTGAACCAGCTTTCCTCGTTCCTGTTTCATACTTACAGGGAGATCAGTATGCCATTACCGGTTTTCTGTCTTTGAAAAATGGTCGAATTCTCTGCTGTAGTAGTATGCCATCTCTATCAAACAAGGATCCAAAACGGATAATTACAGGATCTGGTATATGTGGTTGACGACGTTGATCTTCACCACCATGTTCCCGTTCCTCTCGCCTATCTTTCCTTGGTAGCCGATGCACAGCAACGAAATAAATGTTTTCAATTTTATCTTCGGAGAGTCCAAAATCCGTTTGAAAAATGCCCCTCATTTTGTCTCTAAGCTCCTCCTTTGTCTCTCCGCCATTTTGTGGCACACCGTAAAACAACAAGCTCTGTTTCCTATCATGCAACTCCCTCAACTTGTTAGCCTTTTCAATCTTTGTGACAAGCTCAATTTGTGCTGTGTTTATCTGTGGTACAACATTTGTCACAATGTCTTGTATTTTTTCTGCGTTATTTTCCACTGATTTTTTTAGCTCGGTAATATCCTCCATGTTTTCTTCTACCAGGCCCCTGCTACTAAGATTCTCGGTGGCTGTGACTCCGATACAACGTGCAAATCTGATGTAAACAATTCTCATATTAGACGGGACCGGCTAAATGACGAGACCAACGTGGAGAAAGCCATAGACTTTCGGCAGCTTTAGAGTTACCCCCTGCATCGTCTTGGTTCCCAATTAGAATACGATTTATACTGTTAAAATAAACAGTCGGGTTCCAATAATTATGCTGAAAACATCGTGTCTACCGCCCTCAGTCTAGTGTAACTCAGGACAATCCAGTTAAGGTTTGTCCGGCATAAACTCAGACAATTCAATTGGGGCTACACAGAGCTTGGACACAGTTTCGTCCGGGCTTAGCCTGTCAACAAGCTCTTGCATTGCAGTTTTCAATTCGTAAGCCAACGCATCATCAAACCTATCATTAATCATTATGGATTCATATCCAATTAATAGCTACGCAGTACATGCAGTAGTTGTTATGAAATAGCAAATTCCCTGTGAAAGGCGAACAACTATAGCGTACAAAAGTGTGTCCTCGTTGATTAAACAATAACAATAACAATATAGAGTAAACAAAGACTTTGATAAGTCTATACAGGTTAGCTCTATTTCGATATCGCCATATCTCTGTTTCATGTACTAATCTTTTCGATTTCATGCATTGAATTCATGCGTGTTGACGAGCAGCTACCTGCTGCGGAAGACGTGGTTTTGGTAATGGGCTTATCAATTGCAACCCGCGCAGGGGGGGGGGGGGGGTGGGGGGGGGGGGGGGGGGGGGGGGGGGGGCCTGACTATTTGTAGCGGGATCTGGTTGGTTGTCGGGATTTGTTTGATATTTTTAGATATAATAAACCATACATAAAAACAAACTAAACACAAAGTCCCTAATGGGCAATACAAATGGCAAGATCTGATCAATAAATGCACCCTCTGCACGCACCAATTTCACCGTGCATGATCTTGCTCATAGTTTAATTCTTCAGCTCTACATCATATCGTCGTCGTTATAGAATATAGAGTAATATCATTGTAAATAACTCTAATGATAAGTGGTTAGTTTCTGCTATGGCAAAGTCATCTTTGAAGGATTATGTGCTGTACAAGAGGAAACCTAGTTTAGAAACGTATTTATTATCAAAGCACGTTCTGACACTTAACAGTCGTGTTCATTCATGGAAAGAAGATACAAATATAATTATCCTCTGTCCTCTTTGTAAATAAAGAGACAAACACTTCTTATTTTTATGTTCTGCTCTTTTTTATGTTCTGACATTAGAGTCGATGAGTATCGAAAGTTAGAGATTATTATCTTAAACCTTTCTGGAGTATATTTATTGCTAACAATCTAACTATTAAAATGTGTTTTATGGTAGGATTTTCTGATGAAACCCTCTCTGTAAGTGACGACTTTCCCTTACTACCAATATCTGATGTGTTTTGTAAGTCATATTTGAAACGTGTATGGGCTGCACGTACCGCTATATTAGCTATCTATGATTCTTTTTGCCATTTATAATTTTGTAAATTGTTTGTATATAATTTTACCTCTGTTTTTCGTATTGTATTGTATGGACGCATTCGCCAAGGTGGCGGATGCCACTGTTCTGAAAGTGTCCAAATAAATAAATAAATAAATAATAACCCAATATTATTGCTTTCTTCAGTAGATAAACACCCGGCGTTACATTTCTATCTTTTTCTTTTCAGTAGATAGTACCCATATATAACATTGCTATCTTCAGTAGATAACCGTATGTTATATTGTTATCTTAAGTAGATAGTATACTAATATACTACATTGCTATCTTCAGATAACATATGCTATATTGCTATCTTCAGTAGATAGCATTCATGAATTATTACATTGACATCTTCACTTACCTGATAATATCCATATCAGCACCGTGCGTGATTTAGTATTATTGGTGTGCAACAGTTTCTAAACTTAATTAGGACCAGTCGGGATAGGAAAGTAAACGACTTACAAAATATTAAAAATAAATAATGTTTATTTACAAAAATTCCTAAGTAAGTGACCTGAATACTACCATATGAGATTTATATGCAGTTCAATGAGTCTAGCACTAGGGATCTGCCTCCAGAAATCAATTGCAACAACAAAAATTAAAGTATCTTAAAGACAAGTTAACCTCATTAAAAAATGGCCATCTAGATATTGGCATACATTTCACAGCATTTAACGTGGGTTTTTCTCAGGATCCTCAACTGAGATAACGACCCGAAACCATAAACAAATTCGATGCCACTAAAGAGATTGTTGAAATGGCTTACGGGAAACATATTATACAGGGTGTCTCAAAAAAAACCGTGCACGTGTTTACCTAGCTTATTGACCGTGAACGTATAGAATTTGGTGTAACAATTGTATACATATTGATAGCCATAACGGTTAGCTTTCATATTCCGTTTATTTCATCTGATTTGGTTTTGTCAATCTTGAGATATGACCAATTAACTAAAGCTACCTAAAGTCGACGTTGTGCCACTTTACCGTTTGCAATGAATAGAAAGGGTTACTCCGGAGAGGGGGTTGTTACCACCGGGGTTACCACCCTCTAAAAAAATCTAATCCGAAATGCAGAGTATGCTTATTTGGGTACCATGTTATAGCTAGAGGTTCCCTCTATCCATACATACTAAAACAAGTACAAACATCCCACGCATGACGTCACAATGACGTCACCAAACATGGCCGACCTCAAAATCCCGCCGTATTCGCTGGACAGTGAAATATCATAGAAATCTTCGCCAAAAAAGTTCTAAATATCGGAATTTCACCCGGTTTTTTGCTTATAAGTGATGGAAATAGTGTTTCTAACATAGGCCCTTGCTAAAATATTTCAGGAACATACAATAAAAATATTTTTGAAAATGGTGATTTAAAAAAAATTGTAAGGTGGCAACCACCCCCTACTATTGGACTTTGACGGCTTACCCTACCCCCGGGTAAGGTGGCAGCCTCAAATTGTTTTCGTCAGAATGAGCGCAGGGAATATAAAAACGATAACCTAGACGCCCTAGGTCACTGTTTTTTTCGTTCTAGCGCAATCGGCGATCACCCTCCCTTAAGAGGACAAGGGTTTTTAATGCTTATCTTAAGCATTCTTTCCGTAAAAGTGGCACAACTTCGATTTTAGGTAGCTTTAGTTAATTGATCATATCTCAGGTTTGACAAAACCGAATTAGATGAAATAAACGGCATATGAAAGCTAAGTGTTTAGTCTATCAATATGTAAACAATTGTTACACCAACTTCTAGAAGTTCATGGTCAATAAGTTGGGTAAACACGTGCACGGTTTTTTTTGAGACACCCTGTATACCAAAACTATGTCGTATCGCTTATAAAAGCATAAATTAGCCTATTTCAAATTAAATAATCCCGAAGTTAACATCAATATAAATGACTCGAGGTATTCTATGTCAATTCAAATGGACTCTTCTGTGTTTAGGCGTACTGTTTCCCGCCCGCGACCAAATATGAGAATGCCAAATATTTAATGATTTGATTTTTATTTAGGATTTTATGAAATTAATCATGCAGTTATAACATAATTAAATACGGACCTCGATATTGGTTGCGATCACTTGTTTCAATATAAAGGAATAAAAGAAGATAGACATCTCGTCCCTTTCCCAAACATGAAACTGTTAACTCATAATCATTTTAAATCGATATCCTTATTGCAAAGTAGCTAGCTTTTGATTATGCTTCTAAAATTATTCAATAAAATAACCTTGTCAGTCCCGAACTCGTCCGTAGCTATCTGATGATCCAGTCCCTCCACGTCACACTTTAGTACATAGAGCTGAATACAGCATGCTGAGACGAATGACGTCGGATTTACGAGTGATAGCTGCATACCTGAGGACAATACCAGTAAATATTCCTAAAAGGAACTCGCGTTTGTTTCCTTAAAAATATTCATGATCAATGGGATTCGAACTGGATGTGGCAACTCCATTCAATAGCAGCACAAAGACACACATTAGTGAGTTCGTCGTAAATTCAATAGAGTAGTGTTGCCAAAATAGTATATACTGCATTAAATTTAGGTATTGGTTCTTTATTTGGTTAATTAAAGCTAATTAGCACACGATTTTAATCTACCAACAGCGATATTCTTATCGAGGAGACAATACCCCACATGTTTATACCAATCGCATGCTCCAAAACGATAGGGGTAACGGAATGTCTTTCGGGAAGCACTTTTCTCGGGGTTTACACTGTACATGTACTCAAAAATCAATGCACTGTACATAATATAAGCCTATACAACACGAGCCACTGCACTTCCCCGACGGCTTCAGGAAGCACACATTTGCCAGAAGACTGTGGCAAAACCTCAAGATAAATAATGCTTTTAATTGGTCTATGGTCTTTATACATACACGTGTTATATTACTTGTCATTGCAGAAATCCGTTAAATTGATTATAATCACTGTGTACAACATACGTGACCTAGTTTTTGCGCCGATTTCATTTAGACTGATGCAAAGTCTTTTACAACTCTATTGTACCGAACTATAAAAAGAGTAAGTCTGGTTACCTCTTGAGAATTACGCACAGAAATAGTTATGTACGTATCCACACTAAAGTTTCAAGCGGCCAATGCAACGTAGTCTAAATTTAACCGGAACTACCGCACATTGATTGAGGGCGTATCAGCCCATATTGGTCCTGTTTTATCAATCGACTCGCCCCTCCTTAGTTATTCCTCCATGCTTCTACTTTCTTGTTCGTGTCCTTTATTTCTTTTTGTAGGCAATCCATACGCTTTGTCAATGTTGCTTCCATGCGTAACATAATTTCTTTCAACTCTGAGTTGGACACGTCGACCTGTCCATTGTTTGTATTGCCCGCCATAGTGCCGTGTGTTATCTCGTTGTTTTCTATGGGTTCAGTCAGGGATATTAATAATTATGGTTCAGTACTCATAATGTTGGATTCAAAGTGCTGTACAATAGCGCCGTGTGTTATCTCGTTGTTTTCTATCGTGTTACGTATAGGTTCAGTACTCACTGTGTTGGATGCAAAGTGCTGTACAATTGTTCCTTGTTTTGGCGTATTTTTGAAATTTATAATGTATTCATAACATTTCAAATATTATTTGAATCTAACATTTGTAAATCTGAATTCTGGTTGGACGGACTTGTCCAACAGTAAAACATTGAATCAACCAGTCACCTTTAAAGGCTAGTGATCCAATGGTGGCCC
This sequence comes from Ophiura sarsii, assembly GCA_035610835.1. Lineage (NCBI taxonomy): Eukaryota > Metazoa > Echinodermata > Ophiuroidea > Amphilepidida > Ophiuridae > Ophiura > Ophiura sarsii. Next base: position 48,623,150 of record CM069447.1, on the reverse strand, counting down.
GTTTTTCCACACTCAACATGAGGGGCATCATATATTTAATACAGCCGTGTTCCAAAATTTGAGTTAAATTGTTCCAGTAGTTTTATAATTATAGAACCCAATATCCACTTACATGTTTTCCAATTAGGGCATTATACAATACAAACTTTTGGACTGGTTAACCACATTTGAAGGCACTTTTTCACTCACAGAGAGCATCTAAAAGGAATCATCTTTCGCACGCCTAGAATTGTGCAGAATACACGAAATATGGGCTTTCTTTTCTGATACTAAAATTCCAATTTTTATTGAGAAAAATGAATTTGATCTAGTCACCCACCTTTAACCGGTGCCAAGCGATTATGTACGTACATTATAGTTTAACATTTGAACTAAGACACATTCACAGTCCATATGTGGAAGTGTGGTGTAGTTAACACTGTTCATGCGGCTATTGGTTTTACCATATAAATATACAAACCAGATTTTAAAGAAACCTTTCCCAACTTTCAAGGCCTATCGCAAGGATTACTGAACCAATACTAGGCATGTGTGTACTTAAATGTCAATGCATTTCTCATGGTGATTCCAAAGATTGTAATGAAGGTCAATAATTTTGACATTTAGGGACCGTTCATTATTTATGGTGGAGGGGGGGGGGTTGGGACAAATTAGAGACTCGTATGTTAAAATTACCTACCCCCCCCCCCCTACAGCTAAAACTGAAAATTACATGACCCCCCTTGCTAACCAATAGCTTTTTACACAACCCCCCCCCCCCCCCCCCTCCCCCAAAAAATAAACTTGTCACATACTTAAGGGGCTATCTTTACCTTTGGAATTTTGTTCATGGATACGTTGGCAAATTTTGTTTGTGCCCTATCTGAACGCTGAACGGCCAATAATTGTATGATGCCCCTTCTTTTTATTGTATGAAATTAGTAATGGCGAGAGTAGCGACTTGGATTTTTTTATATTTATACATTTTGGGTGGTTTTGTGTGTCTTTAAAACCCAAACAAGTTAGAACATTCTGCGCAGAAACGTATAATCCAGTGAAACGTTCTACTTTTGTGAGCATTGGTGCAAAGCAGAGATGAGGTGCAAATCATGCAATAAATCACATTTTTTAAATCATGAAATTAGATTTTGTAACATTATACACCCTGTGGCTCTAATGTCTCGACCGTTGATGATTATATAGATGTTTTCCACCATATCGCCGATTTGCTGTCCAAAAGTCGTCTCATAGTAAAAGTTTTTGAAGTCGATAGGTCTTAAGAAAATATGCGCGAAGCGCAGACAAAATGGCATTTACACTCCAAAATAGCCTTACCTCTAAAATCACTCCAATCACCACCATCTTTATAGTTTAAACAAATTTAGTTTTATATATAATTATATAACCCAATATCCACTTACATGTTTTCCAATTAGGGCATTATACAATACAAACTTTTGGACTGGTTAACCACATTTGAAGGCACTTTTTCACTCACAGAGAGCATCTAAATGGAATCATCTTTCGCACGCCTAGAATTGTGCAGAATACATTATGGTTTCACACCACTAAATAACGTCTGGCCCTACCTCCTTTGAGGCAAAAGTCCAAAACCGGCCCGTTTCTATGCCGAAACGGGAGACTTATTGTAAATTACAGTTTAAAATTAGGGTATTTACTACATGTTATGGCGAAATTAATATAGTGTGAATTTTGACAGACACATCAGCGTTCTTCGGGTCCAAAAAAATTGATGCAATGATGATTTTTTAATATTTTAACAGAGACATTTGTGTTCAGGTCATTTCCAGTATCTGACGCAATAATCTTAATCAGCAATTGCGTGTGACCAGGAAAACTCAACTCGTACTTTTTGAAAAGGCTCTAGCTCAAAATTATGCCGGTTACCCCCCATATATGAGTTGTTGAGTTAGTAGTCATGGCTTTCATCTTCAAGTTGAAACCAAATTTCAAGTTACCAGTTTCTTATAACGTCGAGAAATATCCATTTTAAAATTGTACATTTCACGTGTAACCCTATGGGAGATGTATTTGGTGGTGTGCAACCTTATATATGGGCTTTCTTTTCTGATACTAAAATTCCAATTTTGATTGAGAAAAATGAATTTGATCTAGTCACCCACCTTTAACCGGTGCCAAGCGATTATGTACGTACATTATAGTTTAACATTTGAACTAAGACACATTCACAGTCCATATGTGGAAGTGTGGTGTAGTTAACACTGTTCATGCGGCTATTGGTTTTACCATATAAATATACAAACCAGATTTTAAAGAAACCAATACTAGGCATGTGTGTACTTAAATGTCAATGCATTTCTCATGGTGATTCCAAAGATTGTAATGAAGTTCAATAATTTTGACATTTAGGGACCGTTCATTATTTATGATGGAGGGGGGGGGGGGGCAAATTCGAGACTCGTATGTTAAAATTACCTACCCCCCCCCCCCCCCCTACAGCTGAAACTGAAAATTACATGACCCCCCCCCCCCCCTGCTAACCAATAGCTTTTTACACAACCCCCCACCCTCCCCGAAAAAATAAACTTGTCACATACTTAAGGGGCTATCTTTACCTTTGGAATTTTGTTCATGGATACGTTGGCAAATTTTGTTTGTGCCCTATCTGAACGGCCAATAATTTTATGATGCCCCTTCTTTTTATTGTGTGAAATTAGTAATGGCGAGCGTAGCGAGTTGGAATATTTTCATATTTATACATTTTGGGTGGTTTTGTGTGTCTTTATGACCCAAACAAGTTAGAACATTCTGAGCAGAAACGTATAATCCAGTGAAGCGTTCTACTTTTGTAAGCATTGGTGCAAAGCAGAGATGAGGTGATAATTATGCAATAAATCACATTTTTAAATCATGAAATTGGATTTTGTAACATTATACACCCTGTGGCTCCAATGTCTCGACCGTTGATGATTACATAGATGTTTTTTCACCATATCGCCGATTTCCTGTCCAAAAAACGTCTCATAGTAAAAGTTTTTGAAGTCGATAGGTCTTAAGAAAATATGCGCGAAGCGCAGAAAAAATGGCATTTACACTCCAAAATAGCCTCTAAAATCACTCCAATCACCACCATCTTTATAGTTTAAACAAATTTACACAACCCCCCCCCCCTGTTCAAGAATAAAAAGTTACATAACCCCCCTATTTCAACATATGAAAGTTACATGACCCCCCTATAGTTTACCCCCACCCCTCCACCATAAATAATGAACGGTCCCTTATTTAAAAATTTTGTGAAATTTTGGAATGTCGTCTGCAGACGCTAGCCGCATGGAAAGTGTTAAGACCCCCCTTTTCACACCTCTTTTCCAATTCTCCAAGGTTTACTTTCCAGCCACTCACTAGGGTAGATAATATTATTACACCTCATAAATATTCATGAACTAATTATGGCGATTCATTGGTAAATTCCTATCACAAGTACTATTTCCCTAGGGAAATAGTTTTGACTATTTCCCTACAACCTCATCCCCAGAG
>CM069447.1:48487152-48614652 GCA_035610835.1 Ophiura sarsii | reverse complement strand
GCGAACTATTTTTACAGAGCACAAATATTGGATATGAGTTACTTATGGTCTAACACATACATCCCATCATTAAATAATATTTTTATCATACATTTCGGTTGATAGTATGCTATTTTATGGAATTTTGACCACTTTTGACTATTAATCTGGCGGCCATTTTTGGATTTCTAAGTATTTTGACAAAGCACAACTACTAGATATGAGTTACTAGTGGTCTAATACATACATCCCATCATTAAAACTATATTTGCATCATACATTTTTAGGTTGATATTATCCCATTTTATGGAATTTGACAATTTTGCAGCCACTTAGGAATCATTTTGGGGCCATTTTGGCGGCCATTTTGGCGGCCATTTTGGCGGCCATTTCGGCGGCCATTTCGGCAGCCATTTTGGCGGCCATTTCGGCGGCCATTTCGGCAGCCATTTCGGCAGCCATTTTGGATTTTGAACTATTTTTACAGAGCACAAATATTGGATATGAGTTACTTGTGGTCTAACACATACATCCCATCATTAAAATTATATTTTTATCATACATTTCGGTTGATAGTATGCTATTTTATGGAATTTTGACCACTTTTAACTATTTGGCGGCCATTTTTGTTTTAAAGTATGTTAACAAAGTAAAAATACTAGATTTGAGTTTCTAGTGGTCTAACACACACATCCCATTGTTAAAACTATACTCTGATCGTACATGTTGGTTTATATACCAATATATAGAATGTTACCAATTTTGGCGGCCATTTTGGCAAAAGTTCTGGATATGAGTGTCTAATGGTCTAATACATACATCCCACTATTAAAACTATACTTTTACCATACAATGTGATTGTTATATGTCATTTTATGAGATTTGACCAGTTATGGCGGCCATTTTGGACGCCATCTTGCATAACCCCTTAGCATTATGAAAAGTTGTTGAAATGTGCAATAAATCTATAATATTTCCTCCATTCGGGTTATCAAGAGTTGTTTATAACTGCATCAACTTTATCATGATTATAGATCTGTTTAAAATATTTGCCAACTACATACTTTTAAATAACTGGTCATGTGACTAAACACATCAAAACAAATAGGTCACATTCATGTGCTTTGACAAGCATACCCATCGATATCAAAAAGCCTTTTCAGGATGCATAGTTGGAATCAGATTATCATACCTTTACATGTAGTAAAATTAACATAAACAAAATGCTAACCCTGAATAACAGGTGCGCAAATGTGAATAACTACATGCTTATTTTTACGCACCTACGAAAATCGGGGGGGGGGGGGGGTCCTTGGAACATGCTACCTGCTTGGACATTATGTGGAGATTTTTTTTCTAATCTTTAAATTATGTTTATTTGTTAAGAGCTGAAGAGTACTCCTTAAACAATAATTTTACCTTCCCAACACCCCTATCAATTAATAACTATACTGAATACATTGACATTTCTCAACATTGCACCAGAGGGAGAGGGGGTGTTACCGTTTTCTGTTAACAAGAAGGTGTTCCAAGACTTTTGTCCAGGATTGTAGGTATAATAAATGTACTATAATAGTCAGCTTCAAAGAAGTTCAGCACTTTTTCCTGTTACGACCACGTCCTAAGCGTAAGGGTGGTTACCATTGGTGGAATAGAACATTGCCGGCCGAGAGCACCAAACTAGCGTAACTTAATAGGGGTTAAGCTACCGCCCTAGTAGTTATTTTTTAACCTTTTCCTTGGCGTGGACACCTTGTCCTTCGCTTGTGAACCGCAGAACCCCGGTTCGATCCCCACGCACGGCACGATATGCTTTCATTTTTTCTACCCTTCCACTCACAATAATGGTGAAACTTTGGATTTATCAGTGTTTAATAAATAAAAACAATAATAAGTTTATTTATTTAATTATTTAGTCATTATTTAAAATCCTTGGACAATTATTTTGGTCAAAATATTACCCGAAGTGTTTGAATGGGCCAAAGGAGTTGATCTAAATTTTGACTAAAAGTAGTCACTAAATTGCATGAATGGAGTTTCAAAAATATAAAGTCTTTCAGCTTATGAGGGGGTCACACTCCTCTTCAAATTCCCCTGTGCGTGCAAGCGCAATTGGACCTTCCGCATGCAGCGAATCATCCTCTACAATGTCCACAGCAAATTTACTGCTAGAATCGACTGACGTGTCACGTGTGGCATAAAACGTTATGCCCCAACTTACTCTTGGGTCCGGTGTCAGGTATAACATTTAGCGTAAATTACCTGCCAGTTACTAGCCTAGTAGCTTACTCCGATTTGGTGCTCTCCAAATTTTTGGTTACGCCTCAGCTACTAGCGAGGTAACGCTATTCTTCAGCTACTTGTCATTGGTGCACTCGGCCGTGTGACTTAGAAGTGAGCAACATGCATAACTGATTGGCCTGGTTGTATCCGTGGCGTCAAGAAATTTGTGTTAGATTGTATACAAAAGTAGTATTTTCAAAATGTACACTCTCAGAACAGGTATTAAAAATCCATAGGTTAAAAAAATGTTGATTAAAAAGTATACTACATTGGTTAAAAATGAAGCGTTCGTTAAAAATTACTTTTAATACTGCGTTGGTTAAAGAGTAAAAATATAAATCATTTTTGGTTTATTCAACGTTGGTTAATTCCTCATAATTGTAACCAACAATCGTTCAAAACAAGATTCCCAACAAAGAATGTCAATGGTGGGAAAAGAGTTTATGCATAGTATCAAATTGTTGGTTACATTTTAATCAACGTGTGTTGGTGAAAAATCTCTATTGCACAACGTTGGTTAAAAATGTGGTGTTGCTGCGACATCAAAACGAGGCTGGCCCGTTATCCCTCTTTTTGACAAAATGGCAGACGACCAAGTGATTGCAATGCTCCAGTTGTGGGGTCTGGAGACGCATATAGAAGGGTTTCAAGGTACACGATTGGTTTCTTAATACTGCAATTTAATAAATATGTAACTGTCTGAGCTAAACTGTACAATATTATGGTATTTGTCTATCGAGAAAGGCAGATTTAGGACACTATTTTACCTTCACTTACTACAACATGCATGATTGTATGTAAGCTTAATAGCTACGAAGCCTACCATAGACTTCCTACATCGTATTTTCACTGTAGGGCAAACAAATTTCAAGTCATGTTTTCTAGAATTTTCTGTTGGTTAAACTGTGGTTGGTTACAATTTTTAATCATTTGTTGGTTAATATGTTTTAACCAATAGTGGTTGGTTAAAAAATGTTGGTTACACTTTTATTTATTTTTTGCTAAACTTTAACATGTGGTTGGTTAAAACTTTTAATCATTTGTTGGTTAATTCTGCTAAACTTAACCATTTGTTGGTTAATCCTGCTTGATATACAGCCATTTCATCAACTGCTACATATTAATTGATTGTTATAGATACTATGTGAACCAAAATATAATGAATTTTGAAAATGTTGAAAAATAGTGATAAACCTACGATGCCTCTGGTCAATACAATAATAGTAGCCTTAATCATGAAAAGCTCAGACAGTTACATAATTATTAAATTACAGTATTAAGAAATCAATTCTGTACCTTGAAACACTCCGTCGTCTGCCATGATGTCGCAGCAATACGTCATAGCCATATAATAACAGAGCTACTGCCCAATGCATCAAAAGAATTAACCAACAAATGGTTAAGTTTTAACCAACCCCATGTTAAATATGAAGCAGATTTAACCAACAATGGTTAGGTTTTCACCAACTCCATGTTAAATATGAAGCAAATTTAACCAACAATAGTTAGGTTTTAACCAACCCAATGTTAACTATGAAGCAGGTTTAACCAACAAATGGTTAAGTTTAGCAGAATTAACCAACAAATGATTAAAAGGTTTAACCAACCACATGTTAAAGTTAAGGAGAAAAAAAAGTTTAACCAACATTTCTTAATCAACCACTGTTGGTTAAAACATATTAATTAACCAACAAATGATTAAAAATTGTAACCAACCACAGGTTAAAGTTTAACCAACGGCTGTTGGTTACGGTTTTAACCAACCAATTGTGTGGTTCACCTGGTAACCTCCCGTTGGTTACAATTTTAACCAACATGGTTAAAGATTTTAACCTTTGTTAGAATGTATATAATTATCTCAGGTTGGTTCCTTCCGGTTGTTTGTAAGCGGTTTCAAAGATGCGGATTTCTGGTTGCGGAGATTCGACACAGAAGCTCTGCCGGATTCTACTTCTAAATCATTCCAGTTGCAATTTGAAAGATTAGTGATTCTAGATTATGTTATAAGAAATACAGGTAAGACTTAGAGCGTGTTTCTGCTGGGGAAGAAACCGCTAATAAACGTTAAGTTTGCCCAGCAGAAACAGGCAAAACCCGGCAATAATCGGCAATAATCTTTTTGCAGTGCCCCAGCAGAAACAAGCTTTATGATCAGAAATGTAAATCTGCAAGAAAATCTTCTTTCAATTTTTTTTTTCGATGTTGAGGGCGTTCCTTGGAAAGATCACATAATATACCTTTAAGGGATGGCATCTAGATTCATACGTATCGAAAACCGTAGATCGGAGAGGGTAAACGCACTGGCTGTCCGTTCACGGGAGTTGTTCAATGCGTTCGCTTATCATGGCTAAACACGTATTGGTTTGTCATTAAATCTACACAAAATTGTCCGATATCCCAGTGCCTTTACCCTCTCCGATCTACGGTTTTCAATCCGTTCGAATCTGGATGCCATCCCTAACCATGCAGGCGCGTACCGCGGCATGTGAGCCAGGGGGGGGGGGGCAGAAGTATGTCGTCCCGGTAGTGGCGTAAATTTTCGTAAAAGGTTGCCCCAAATTTTTTCCCAGTCAGTCACCTCGTGAATTTCACGTAAGTGGGGGGGGGGGGGGGGGGGGGGGGGGGGGGGGGGGGGGGGGGGGGGGGGGGGGGGGGTAGGGTCAAAAAAATTCGTACGGTCACAAAATTTCGCACAGTCACAAATTTTCGCACGGTCACACATTTTAGCACGGTCACACAATTTCGCACGGACACAAAATTTCACAGTCAAAAAAGCACAACAGTCAACAAATAATGCCAAGTCCTCAGTGTTTTAGGTCCTTTTTTTTCCTTATGCAAATTTAGCGTCCCGGTATTGGGAATTTAGCGTCCCGGTAATTGGAGCCAGGGGGGGGGGGGGGGGGGGGCAACTTGCCCCCTCTGTCCCCCCGGTCGGTACGCCCCTGTAACCATGAAGCCAATGCTCACTGATCTATGCTCTGATTGGTAGAGTTAGAGTAATTCACCAATCAGAGCATGGATCAGTCAGCCAATCAGGCGGCAGTAGTGCCAGAGCTTACACCTTTCCCTAATTGTGTAATATGATGTTTTCTAATTAGCGCTTGTTAGATGGCCATCATATTTGTAGACCATTTCTCATGGATTATAGAACTTGTTGAGATTATGATATTGATGGGATACAACATCCTTTTTGTGCTAACGGGGGCTTACACTAATACCCAGGATTGGTCAACAGGCATGCCACAGCTTGGTGCTGTGACGTAGTGAGGTACGTGTACCCGGTAGTTTATTTTAACGAAATAAATCGTATTGAAAATCGGAAACCATAGCTGGTGACGTCAGAGCACCAGGCTGCTGTTAGTGGGTTTCGTAGGAATCGATCGAACGAGTACGCGTTATTTATGGCTCCGTGTCACTTGGCACAGAAAACCTAATTGGTATATCAAACGGGTTATGCCAAATTATATTTTCATACGTTGATATTGATTGGACGGGACGAGAAGTGTCGATGGCTTTGATTGGACGAGAGATGTGTTGAATTGTTTACGGGATCATTGTGATAGTTTGTAGTTGGCAGTTATCTTGCTACGCAAATATATAAAATGTTGTAAACTCGCCAAGATAGAGATTCGTTTCTCTGCGTTGTCTTCTTCGTACTAGATGTATCATGGTTAAAGCAGAGAGATGTTATTACTATTAACACAGCAAACACCTCCCTGGTTTAAGGGCCGTGTAAAAAAGTACTACCAATTTTTTTTTATAACAGCTCATAATCTATTCTTAGAATAAGATCAAGTTTTAGACTCGATTTAATTCATACGGTGATTTTTTTTGGCGAAGACGGAAGGTTTTATATCCAATGCTTTCCGCTATCCTATGAAAAATTCGTTGATTTTTCGCCGGGATTTTTCGTCTCGGAAATTTATTACGTAGTAATGTTTTGAGATATTGTTTTCTAATCGATAAATCGGGACCACAAAGTGTATTATTTAATATGGGCTCATAGTGATATCCTGTCCGGAGTTAACTCTAGTACAGGCCTGCACTGATTTTTGTCTGTATTATTATTTTTGTGATTTTTGGCCAGTTTAACCAGGGAGGTGTCAAATAGATACCTCCATGGTTTAACCTATGAATGAATTTAAATTCAGTGAAGTAAGCTTACTATTTTAACCTTACAACTTCTGACTTCGATATTTCTAATCCGAGATTTAACCACCCAAAATCATGTTTATGGTGCTAGATAGGGCATTGATTTTAGGACAACAAATGTCTTTTGATCACAAATCTGTTACCGATTTCATACGTAGCTCAAAATATGATATCGTATCCTAATAAAAAGCAAATAAGGGCACATTATATATGATATTTCAAATTTGCCTATTTGTCCGGAATTGGTGGGAAAAAAACAAATTTTGCCTTAAGATTTCAACACAAATGTCATTTTGTTGTCAAATTGGTTGCGGAATGACCGATCAGTGACACTGATATGATACGTAGCTCAAAATGTGATATCGTGTCCTAAAAGTAAATCAGGGCACATTATATGATATTTACTTTATCCTATTTTGTCCACAATGATTGCTAGGAAAAAAAGTGTTTTTCCTTGCTATTTCAACGGGACTGTCATTTATGTTGTCAAATTGGTTGCGGATTGACTGATCAGTGACACCGATATCATATGTAGCTAAAAATGTGATATTGTGTCATAAAAAGTAAATCAGGGCACATTATATGATATGTACTTTATCCTATTTTGTTCACAATTGGTAGGATTTTTTTTTCCTTGCGATTTCAACGGGACTGTCATTTATGTCGTCAAATTGGTTGCGGATTGACCGATCAGTGACACCGATATCATACGTAGCTCAAAATGTGATATCGTATCCTAAAAAGCAAATCAGGGCACATTATATGATATTTTGCGTATTTTGTCCACAATTGCTAGGAAAGAAAACCCTGTTTTTCCTTGCGATTTCAACTCGAACGTCATAGTAGTCAAATTAGTCGCGGATTGACCGATTAGTGACACAGATATCATACATAGCTCAAAATGTGATATCGTATCCTGAAAAGCAAATCAGGGCACATTATATGATACTTTGTCCGGAATTGGTTGAAGAAAAAAATCCTTGCGATTCAAGGCGAACATCGTTTATGTTGTCAAATTGGTTGCGGGGTGACCGATCAGTAAAACTAATATCATACGTAGCTTAAAATGTGATTTTGTATCCTAAAGATAATCAGGGCACATTATATGATATTTAGTCTACTTGGTCCGGGATTGGTTGGAGAAAAAACTGAAAACAATATTCCTTGCGATTTCAATGGGAACATAATTTATGATGTCAAATTGGTTGCGGATTGACCGATTAGTGACACCGATATCATATGTAGCTTAAAATGTGATATCGTATCCTAAAAAGCAAATCAGGGCACATTATATGATATTTTGCCTATTTTGTCCGCAATTGGTAGGAAAAAAGTGTTTTTCTTTGCGATTTCAACGGGAACATCATTTATGTCGTCGAATTGTTTGTGGATTGACCGATTAGTGACACCGATATCATACGTAGCTTAAAATGTGATATCGTATCCTAAAAAGCAAATCAAGTCACATTATATGATATTTTGCCTATTTTGTCCGCAATCGCAATTGATAGGAAAAAAAGGGTTTTTCTTTGCTATTTCAACGGGAACATCATTTACGTCCTCAAATTGCTTGCGAATTGACCGATCAGTGACACAGATATCATACGTACCTCAAAATGTGATATCGTATCCTAAAAATCAAATCAGGGCACATTATTTGATATTTTGTCCGAAATTGGTTGAACAAAAAATTCCTTGCGATTTCAAGGTGAACATCATTTATGTTGTCAAATTGGTTGCGGATTGACCAATTGGTGACACCGATATCATATATAGCTAAAAATGTGATATCGTATCCTAAAGAGCAAATCAGGGCACATTGTATGATATATTGCCTATTTTTCCGCAATTGGTAGGGAAAAAGAGTTTTTCTTTGCGATTTCTACGGGAACGTCATTTATGTCGTCAAATTGCTTGCTTTAATTGACCAATCAGTGACACAGATATCATACGTACCTCAAAATGTGATATTGTATCCTAAAAAGCTAATCAGGGCACATTATGGTATATGATATTTAACATTTTTTTCCGGAATTGGTCGAGAAAAAAAACCCCCATTTTTCCTTGCGATCTCAACGCCAACGCCATTTTATCGTCAAATTGGTTGCGGACTGACCGATCAGTGGCATAGATATCATAAATGAGATTGGATCAAGACTATTCTTTTCTCATGTCTGAAGGCTGACAGCAAAATTGTTAACTTTATTTGTTGGGAGTGGCTGTTTTTAATAATAATTCAACCAGCATGCTTATAATAGGCTTTTTAAGCCCGGCATTACAATAAGTTGAGGACATCCTGCACGTATACGAGCATACACGCACATCATCACACTAACGTGGTATAGGGCTTTGTACGTATGCCAGCGTTTGTGAACTCACAACTCATTCATGTTATACCTTTGCTGTAATCAACCTATATATTTACAAAGCTTAACATCTCTTCTTTCCAATCATACGTACTTTTATCATAAATACTAACTTTGCACTACCGTTAATATACACATCTTTGGCAGTTCTTGTCATACCACGGACTCAAAAATCGGTTGATTTCCCATTCATAACACCCGCTTCGATCAACTTCCGACAACCGAGAATTCCCCGTGCTAGATCATAGTGTATCTCCGCGGCAGTCCCCCATTCATAAAATCAACCTAATTGTATTTGTTACAATGATCATAAGGCACAATATCATCTAAAAGTCATCGACCAAATGTTTCCTTGACCCTTAGTCATTTCTAATATTCATGATGTTTCCTACATGATCGAAAGCAGTTTGGTCGAAAACCATGAACGCCTGGCTTGAATGCCGAAGTCATATGCAAGTTAATTGAGGTCATGCACGAGTGTACAGGTCAGCGCGTGATTTCTGTGTGGCCCTTTTACGGTACGCTAACTTTGAATGGTCGGTCTGTATTGATATGCTATTGACGCATGGTAGTGGCAATACGACACACCTAATTAATAAATGTCCGAGCTGTGCACAAAGTTGTTGTAATGCCGAGCAGTTTGCTTGAGTCTGGTCCCTTCAGGACCCAAGCGTGTGTCTGTACGGACCGACCGTGTAAACAAACAAACAAACAAACAAACAATCAAACAAATATCATAGGTACCTCAAAATGTGATATCGTATCCTAAAAGGCTAATCAGGTCACATTATATCATATTTTGTCCGCAATTGGTAGGAATTTCATTTATGTCGCCAAATTGGTTGCGGATTGACTGATCAGTGACACAGATATTATACAACCTGGTCTCCTTGTTAAACTGCACTATATATGCAGTTTACAATTCGTCTTAATCTGCAGATATATTGCAGTTCAAGAACCCGATGCGATTTATTCCGTTAGCGCCCTCAACGGAATAAATCGAAATAACACCGACAATGACAATATAAAATACGTACAGTATACGTATTTTAGAGTTGACACCTTGGAAATCATAATATTGATACATTATTATATGCCAAAACTCTCAGGGTGTTGGTGGTCGGGGAGGTAAAAACAAGGATGGCACAATCTAAAACTATAAATTGTATATCCTACAATCTTAAACTATAAATATTGGATATCCTACATTCTTAAACAATAAATATAGGATATCCAACATTCTTAAACTACTTTGTCAGTGTTATTTCGGTTTATTCCGTTGAGGGCGCTAACAGAATAAATCGCATCGGGTTCTTGAACTGCACTATATCTGCAGATTAAGACGAATTGTAAACTGCATATATAGTGCAGTTTAACAAGGAGACCGGGTTGATATTATACGTACCTCAAAATGTGATATCGTATACTAATAAACAAACTAGAGCGGTTCTCGGGCTTCGCGGTTCGCGGGTTTTGCGGTTATCGGGTTGCATGGTTTTTGGTTGAGCGGTTTCGGTAGACATGTTTAATTTGTGGTTGGTACTTTAGGATCCCAGCGGAACCAGATTCGATGACTGTCACACTCACATTGTTAGCGATGTGTTGTTATAATGGATAGTTTGATTCTCGAAATGTCTCTAAACATTTGATTTGAAAATTATCCATCATTTCATTCATCAAAATAATAAACAAAAATAATAAAAATAAGCTTACTTAAAAAACACCTTTTCGGCTAAATCACGATTATTTAATGTAAACTTATATTGGAGATAAAATTTGAAATGCGAACATCATTTGATACGTCAAATGTGTTGCGGTTTGATCAGTTCATTATACACATACTTTACACGTAGCTCAAAAAGTGAAATCATATCCAAAAAATCAAATCGGGACACATTTTATGGTGTCCGTCATTTTTTAGGCTAAATTGCCGGAATTTTTTTCTCCATCAAATATGTTTCAGTATGACCGGCTAGCTACAGAGACTTTATACGTAGCTCAAAATGTGAAATCATATCTAAAAAATCAAATCGGGACACATTTTATGGTGTCACTCATTTTTTAGGCTAAATTGCCGGATTTGTTTTCTCCGTCAAATATGTTGCGGTTTCACCGGTTAGCTACACAGACTTTATACGTAGCTCAAAATGTGAAATCATATCCAAAAAATCAAATCGGGACACATTTCATGGTGTCCGCCATTTTTTAGGCTAAATTGCCGGAATGTTTTTTTCTCCGTCAAATGTGTTGCGGTTTGACCCGTTAGCTACACAGACTTGATACGCAGCTCAAAATGTGAAATCATGTCCAAAAAATCAAATCAGGACACATTTTATGGTGTCTGTCATTTTTTAGGCTAAATTGTCAGATTTTTTTTTCTCCGTCAAATGTGTTGCAGTATGACCGGCTAGCTACACAGACTTCATACGTAGCTCAAAATGTGAAATCATATCCAAACAATCAAATCGGGACACATTTTATGGTGTCCGTCATTTTTTAGGCTAAATTGCCGGATTTTTTTTTCTCCATCAAATGTGTTGCAGTATGACCGACTAGCTACACAGACTTTAAACGTAGCTCAAAATGTGAAATCATATCCAAAAAATCAAATTGGGACACATTTTATGGTGTCCGTCATTTTTTAGGCTAAATTGCCGGAATGTTTTTTTCTCCGTCAAATGTGTTGCGGTTTGACCCGTTAGCTACACAGACTTTATATGCAGCTCAAAAAATGAAATCATATCCAAACAATCAAATCGGGACACATTTTATGGGGTCCGTCATTTTTTAGGCTAAATTGCCGGATTTTTTTTTCTCCATCAAATGTGTTGCAGTATGACCGGCTAGCTACACAGACTTTATACATAGCTCAAAATGTGAAATCATATCCAAAAAATCAAATCTGAACACATTTCATGGTGTCCGCCATTTTTTAGGCTAAATTGCCGGAATGATTTTTTCTCCGTCAAATGTGTTGCGGTTTGACCCGTTAGCTACACAGACTTTATACGTAACTCAAAATGTGAAATCAAATCCAAAAAATCAAATCGGGACACATTATATGGTGTCCGTCATTTTTTAGGCTAAATTGCCAGATTTTTTTTTCTCCCAGTCAAATGTGTTGCGGTTTGACCCGTTAGCTACACAGACTTTATATGTAGCTCAAAAAGTGAAATCATATCCAAAAAATCAAATCGGGACACTTTTTATGGTGTCCGTCATTTTTTAGGCTAAATTGCCAGATTTTTTTTTCTCCGTCAAATGTGTTGCAGTATGACCGGCTAGCTACACAGACTTTATACGTAGCTCAAAATGTAAAATCATATCCAAAAAATCAAATCGGGACACATTTCATGGTGTCCGCCATTTTTTAGGCTAAATTGCCGGAATGTTTTTTTCTCCGTCAAATGTGTTGCGGTTTGACCCGTTAGCTACACAGACTTGATACGCAGATCAAAATGTGAAATCATGTCCAAAAAATCAAATCAGGACACATTTTATGGTGTCTGTCATTTTTTAGGCTAAATTGTCAGATTATTTTTTCTCCGTCAAATGTGTTGCAGTATGACCGGCTAGCTACACAGACTTCATACGTAGCTCAAAATGTGAAATCATATCCAAACAATCAAATCGGGACACATTTTATGGTGTCCGTCATTTTTTAGGCTAAATTGCCAGATTTTTTTTTTCTCCATCAAATGTGTTGCAGTATGACCGGCTAGCTACACAGACTTTAAACGTAGCTCAAAATGTAAAATCATATCCAAAAAATCAAATTGGGACACATTTCAAGGTGTCCGCCATTTTTTAGGCTAAATTGCCGGAATGTTTTTTTCTCCGTCAAATGTGTTGCGGTTTGACTCGTTAGCTACACAGACTTTATATGCAGCTCAAAATGTGAAATCATGTCCAAAAAATCAAATCTGGACACATTTTATGGTGTCTGTCATTTTTTAGGCTAAATTGTCTGATTTTTTTCTCTCCGTCAAATGTGTTGCAGTATGACCGGCTAGCTACACAGACTTTATACGTAGCTCAAAATGTGAAATCATATCAAAAAAATCAAATCGGGACACATTTCATGGTGGGTAATAAACCTGCTTAAGTGTTTCTAGAACTTTGATTCGAGATCTAAAACACGGGTGGGCAAATAATGGGAATTCTGGGCGATGCAGCAGAGGTACATATATCACTTCCTCTCGGTAGTGAACCAATAACTTGCATTGGGAATACTGGGCGATGCAGCAGAGCTACATACATCATTACCGATCTGTAACTTTTATTAACATGTTATTAAACTATATAATATATCTTACATCTCTTATCATTGGTTTTTCTAATGTGGTTGGGCAAACGTTGGCTTACCGACCGTCGCCTACCGACCAATTGCCAACGTCATTTTGACGTTGATTTACCAACCATTTACCGACATAAAATCCTATTAAAACTCGATGTTGGCCTGCCGTTGGCCCTACATTGGCTTTCCGACCGCGACCTTGCCAACCATTGCCGACGTTGGCCCAACGTAGTCCTGCTATCTGGGAAATCCAGCTCAAGCTATATTTTATTCTCAAAATAGAGATGCATTTTGATTTCAAATTCATCTTGCTGTAAAAGGATTTATCATCAAAGGTTTGTGATATAACGTACATAAGGTCCACAGTTGCATCCGCAAAGGCGAGTTTGGTAAATGTACATTTTCATTACTTCACTTCCTTCCATTCCTTACATCAAGCTTTACGGCAACAAATTGCAATTAAACTCCGTTTTAGATCGGTGTTAAATCATTTTGTATTTTCATACTATGACAGAAAGGGGCAATGATAACTGGCTTATCCGATACGACCAGTCAGCAGTGGATCAGGGCGCCAGTTTGGAAGAGAGCTCAGACTGGAGTATGGACAAACCACCTGAAATCAACATTGCAGCTATTGACAATGGTCTTGCATTCCCATTCAAACATCCTGATGAATGGAGAACATGTAAGTATAATCCACCTTGCAGTTATCGACAATGGTCTTGCATTCCCATTCAAACATCCTGATGAATGGAGAACATGTAAATAAAATCCACCTTGCAGTTATCGACAATGGTCTTGCCTTGCCATTCAAACATCCTGATGAATGGAGAACATGTAAGTATAATCCACCTTGCAGTTATCGAAAATGGTCTTGCATTCCCATTCAAACATCCTGATGAATGGAGAACATGTAAATAAAATCCACCTTGCAGTTATCGACAATGGTCTTGCCTTGCCATTCAAACATCCTGATGAATGGAGAACATGTAAGTATAATCCACCTTGCAGTTATCGACAATGGTCTTGCCTTGCCATTCAAACATCCTGATGAATGGAGAACATGTAAGTATAATCCACCTTGCAGTTATCGACAATGGTCTTGCCTTGCCATTCAAACATCCTGATGAATGGAGAACATGTAAGTATAATCCACCTTGCAGTTATCGACAATGGTCTTGCCTTGCCATTCAAACATCCTGATGAATGGAGAACATGTAAGTATAATCCACCTTGCAGTTATCGACAATGGTCTTGCCTTGCCATTCAAACATCCTGATGAATGGAGAACATGTAAGTATAATCCACCTTGCAGTTATCGACGATGGTCTTGCATTCCCATTCAAACATCCTGATGAATGGAGAACATGTAAGTAAAATCAACATTGCAGTTATCGACAATGGTCTTGCATTCCCATTCAAACATCCCGATGAATGGAGAACATGTAAAAGAAATCAGCACGATGTACATACGGTCAACTCTCATGAAAATAGTGCAAATGAGATTTCAGAAGTTGAAGGAAAAAAATTGTCTCCATTTTGATTTTATTACACTATTTTTTAATAGTAGACATGTACTGGATACTAGATTTAAAATTTTGTGAACAACACTCATTGCCTTTTTGTACAATATAACGTTGAATTTATATTATAATATCACTTGTTTGCAGATTTTGTTCCATGTTTATTACGTTATATACTTCATATCAGCTCTAAATCAGAACGAGTTTACAAACTGTGATGCCAAAAACACAAAATTGTAGTTACGAAAACATACTTCTACCAATTACAGCGAACAAAATGCAATGTCATTTTATAAATTGCAAGTATTATGAATCGTTTTTGGTCTTCACATTACTGTTTGAACCTCAGCTTTAAAACTAAAAAAATGCACGGTTTTCCAAAATGAATATCTTTGTGCAAAGTATAAAATATATCTTTAATCGTATCTTTTTCCAATCGTTATAATGTGTTTTTAAAAGTTAGCTCAGAAACAATAAATATTATGCTTTATTAATAACGCTGGCATTGGTATTCGGACTTTATGGGGGTGGGTAACGTAATAAACATATACAAACACATGTAAAGAAATATATTCAACATCGACCAAGCCAGTTTATTTTGTACACAGACACATTGTAAATGGTATTTTAGTAAGTTAGGTTGCTCAAAGTCCACTGAAAGACAGTTCTATATATTGTCTTTTGATGTAGGGTAAATATGGTGAATAACGTAATAAACATGGTCACTAAATCGACAGATGTAACATGGCACTTTGCAGATATGTTGTTAGACCATGACATTATTACCTTTATGTAAATTTTAATAGCACTAAATATTGAATAGCCTTTTATCTCTTAAAATTAGTAAGATATTGATTTGTTTTATTAAAAATGATCGTAGTAGAATTGTTAATAAGACTTTTTGTCTCCACTATTGCATTTGGTTCTGCCGGTATCGCCATTGGTTTTTTGCACTGTGTGGCACATATTTCTGTATAATAATGATAACAAAAACAAAACAAAGTTGATGACAAATATCGCAACTGTTTCAGCTAGGTATACCGTATTTATTCAAACAATTATACGAATTGGTTTATTACGTTATCCAATAGCCATAGAACTATGCATCATTGAAGAATGCAAACAAATGAGATTGTGTCGGTATGTGAGACAATATGTATGTACACTAAGTTAACATTCATAAACGCATACTAAATGTTGAATCACTATGAACAGGGTGCAATTATATTTATCAAATGATGAAAAGTTTATTACGTTGTCCATTATAAGGTGGTTTCAGTCCTCACATAGAATAGTCCACATATTAAAATTATAATATTGGATACAATGTATGGTACGGAAGTACATCAATCATGAAAGTTACTGAATTGATGCCAACATTAACATGAGAATAGACAATGAGGTTGGTTACGTTATCATGTTTATTACGTTATTGGCGACAGCAACAGTGCCGAATGCTAGCTTATAACATATACAACGCAATCAATGTACACTTTAGCGATACCTACTGCATTTCTTCACATTATAAATCCCATTTCGATATCATAGGTCCATCTGCAATGTTCTTAAGAGATCTATATGACTTCAACTTTCATTATGCTTAATTTCCATATTACTTACAAGAACAAAATAATGAATTCTTACCATTCATCGTGTTTTTTTCGCACTGTATTTTCAACAAGTATTCCCAATGTATGCCTGCGAAAAGGGTCTGCCACATGTCTTTGCTCAATACAGTCGTAGAGTGTGGCTGTCTCTTTATCGATTTATTCGATAATAACGTAATAAACGATAACGTAGTAAACGTTTTTCGTACACATAGTACCATGTAGACGATCTGGAAAGAGCTAGCGAGTGCTCCAAGTAACCACAGAGTCTATGTGTATGTATCAAATTGGATTATCAACAAAAAAATGTGTTTTGATACATAGTTCGGGAGAAATCTGAATAACGTAATACACATCCTTAACAAGGTCACATGCTTTGCAGCATTTTGATTTATTCTCAAGGTCAGAAATGCTGCTAAAGAATTTGGAAAATATTATTTTCAAATACCAATGTTCTTTTAGATTAATAATATGTACATTTAAATGTTTAAATTGCAATTTTGAACAACTTTGATATTCTATATATCGCAGGTAACGTAATAAACATCAGTATCTCGGACAGAATATATTAAATTGAAACAGGTTAACATCGTAAAAAATGTGCATTTTTTTCCTAACCATGGAATATCGCTATATGTTCCCTACAAATTAGGACACGTTTTGAAGAAAGTGTTGCACTTTTCGTATTGTAATTAATAAAGGCAGCATTTACATTTATGCCGCGGACATGGACATTTCGCTAATTTGGGGTATATGAGCGCAATTTTCTTAGTGAAAACACGATCAGAAGTATAGCAAAGTATATATGTCCAAATAGAAAACATCGAGATCTATCCAGAAAATAAGTTTTTCAAGCAAGAAAACATTGTATAAAACGGTATTGGACCAAAGACATCAACAAGTTCATTTTGCACTGTTTTCATGAGAGTTAACCATATATGTGTGCGCCTCAGTTAATTTTCACGCTTTTCGGGCTTCAAACAGCTACCCCGAAAATGAATAATACGCAAATATAATAAATAAAGTAATTCTTATGTTTATAAATATTTCATCTTTCACATTGCAATTTGAAAAAAACATACAAAATGGTTCAAAACTGACCCAAACTGACTGGTTGTAATTAATCATCTCTTATCAGCAACGGTTCTGGACTTTCCAGACAAGTTTTCTTCAGAATGCTATATAGTTCATCGAAAACATGCGAAAACTTGATTCATGATAGCATGTTTCTACTATTCGACCTCCATTGCCGCTGCGTCTTTAAATTTGATCCATATTTTGTTTTGTGTCACTCTGTGTACCTACATGTATGACCATTAGGCGACGAAAATAAAACCTGTTAAATGGATCTCTCCGGTATTGTCGGTCAGTCAGTTTTTGTTCGTTTTTTTCTAACAAAATCTGGACATGTCGGTGAATTTTCAGCAATTTTCAAAAGTTATTGATGTTTTTTTTGTTCAAAAATTTCAAACAATATTAACAATTATTTGTAATTACTTATTTAGTCGGGAAAACAATGGGCCAGTCGGGCCGGTAGAACATGGTTGGTTTCTTTCTTTCATCGTCTTACCACATTTCACCCAATGACGCCACATGCCGTTGACAACGAACAACATGCTGTCAACAAATTTCAGATAACACCATCACCAAAACCACTAAAATATAGCCCTTTTTAGCACCTCCTTGAAATAGTACCATCAAACAGTAGCCTATATTTGGGTTTATGCATACTGATGTAAATCATATTTACACACAGTGCCAGTTTTCACATGTTTTTTATAGTTGAAAGTCCGAAATCAGGTGCAAAATGTTGTGAATTTTGGAAACGTTGCTAATGTAAACGACAGTCGCTTACACAGCCTCACGCTAAGGGCGGCGCCAGGGTACTTTGATAGGGGGTGGGGCAAAATGTTGCGGCCGTCCGAAAAATTTAAATAAAGCGTAACTAAATTTTCGAAACTCCATGGTGCAAAGCACCCCGTCCCGCGCTAAGTGCGGACATGGGGGAGTCTGAGGGGGATGTGCTCCCTCAGCGTTCGAATTGTTTTCAATTTTCGAACCCACTTGGTATGATTTGGTGTGTACTTTCAGGCGCGGATACAGGGGGGAGGGGAGGGGGGGGGGATCAAATATGGCGTAGCGTTGTTAGACCATAGGCTGCCGAGGACCCGGTTTGAGTTCCTCAGTGAGTCTCCACGAAGTACTCAGTGTGTCGGTGTGTTTTGGGTCTAGGAAGCAACGATATTGTGTATAGTTGAGTAAAGTGTACAACTGATGTGTTAAAACATTTTGCTTTGTTGTCAACAGCAAATGACCCGGATGTAAAAAAAATAACCAGGATGACCGGGCGACCTATAGTTTCACACTTTAAACATCTATACTTGACTCGATCATTTTTCTTAATTTTTCATCAGATCCCTTCCACTGGGCGAGGTTACAACAAGCTAAACTACCATTTTGCCAAGAAACAAAGGACCACATTCTGCCCAAGTTAGCTGACATGAATTTTGTAGAAGAATTGATAGAGGAAATCAGAGCTACTTTTCATGTGAGTGAACATTTGCTGAGCTTTTATTCTATTTTTTGTTTGTTTATCCCCCTAAACAATGGAGCTTACAAAACCCGTACAATCTTGTACCGCGTGGCGACCCCATCATGATCAATCTTGTGCCAAGTTTGTTTAAGCAGGGAGTAGGGAGGGGGGGGGGGGGCGGGGGGGGGGGGGGGTACCGCGCCATTTTGTCCCGAAGCAATGGTCATGACGTCATATTTTGGTCGATTTTCTGAACTTTTGTATTGGATTTACGTGCAAAATATATGCCCTTGGCAGCATACTCTCCCGGGTGTGTGGGTGCACTTTAAATTTCAGATGTTATAAAATGGACGGATATCTAACCAATTTGATAAAAAAAACACGATCCACACACCCCAGAATTGCAAAAAATGCATAAAATAAGTCCACTTTTTTATGCCTTTGAACAGAGTGGCGGCCGGGATTGTAGTATTTAACACAGTGCATTAACCCATGACCCATGATATAAATAAATTATTTGCGATTTAGTTTTCCAATTAGCACGGTTAGTGTAGTGGATAGCAATTCGACATGAGGAGCGAAAGGTTGTGGGTTCGAGCCCCATTAGGAGCACTTTTTGTTTTATATGCTGGATTTGCTTAGCATCATCTGTATGCTTGCCCACGCGGACACACTACTGGCGTTTACCGTATCAGTTACGCCATTTTTTTCTTCTCGAAAATGTCAAAAAAAATTACCGTTCTTTTAAAAATAAGAATTATAATCAAATTACAAACACATTTTGTGCGAGAGCAACACACATATTTGGCAAAAATGGCACAATAAAAATCCGTTCGTTATAAATAAATGGACATGGTTAAATAATAAAACTATCACAATGTCGTTGGCAATCGGAAATCACGGGTTCGAATATTCATTTTATTTTTCTATTTTTTAAACTTGATGGTAGATTAATGTAACATCATTGTTATGCCAATTTTTATCAATTATAAATGCCGCCCATGCGTTTATAGTTTTCTTTTTATTTATTTATCTATCATAAATGTATCCTTGATTTATATAACTTTGTATCTAAACAATTTAAAAAAATGCGTAAACAATTATATTATTGCTCGATAAATAGAGTGATTTAACTTGAGTTCAGTTTGATAATATGATAGCAAAACTTGTTGTAAAACCATTTTACCAGTGTGTCCAACAATTTCTCCTTTGCACACTTTGGTAATACATTCAGAGATGTCACTTTTAGCTTGCTATAGCTAGGCTCAATTATAAGCAAGTTTGCGACCGGGTTTGCGACCTCTATGATTTTAGGCTGGTAACACAATCCCACAGTGCATTTCGTTAAAACAGTGTAAATTATTTTTCCACGATACGTATCACGTGATAACCACGATCGATTTCGCAAAATATTGCAAAATGGCGCGGTACCCCAGCCCCCCTAAGCAGGGAGGTGTTAAATAGAAAGGAGTGTGCACGACATTTTAAATTCGATTCGAGTACCCTCTCAAGTATCACTTATCCAGTCAGTTACCATGAAAGGCCCTACCACTCCAAGCATCCTATTCATTAGAAGCCTGCGTTACGAGTTTCTGTCACATTCGACCGCGCATCACTCTACTTGATCGTACTAGGGACCTGTTTTGAAAACGACCGGTTGTGACCTTTAGCGGAGAAACATTTTCGAGAAAATTTCTTCGTGACGTAATTCCGGCCAGTAAATACATTTCGCCAGTATCTAATTCCTTGCGAAGTTACGAGTTATGACAGCAAAAACGCGATCAAAATTGGACGATTATAGCGAAAGTTACGACATTTTCGGCAATTCCCCACAATTTATAAGTATAAAACACTTATTTTTCATACTGTTATCATATTTTTACGCGGATAAGTGCGGACATTATAACATAAAGCAAATTAAAGTAGACTATTTTCCGCATCTATTGCATGTAATTTTGTTAAGGCCCAAGTTGGCCCAAATGGAAAAAATGTGTGACAATTTCGGAAAAAAGTACCGGAAGTACTTCTGTCTGTGGATAACATTAATGTGTGCGGCACTAGGTTTTGATGTAGGTGTCGCTGAAGCAATTTCTTGAGGGTCGTCAGTAAAATGCCCATTTGTTTCGAGTCTCGGCGATCGATCATCATCTAACGGATAACTTAATGCTAATCCCGGTATTGATCACTAATGGGCATAACACACGTGCGGACAATAGATTGCCCCATTTTTATTTAACACCTCCCTGATTTAACATCACCTGTGTAGCTCAGTCGGTAGAGCATTTAGTCTTGCAGCACGCAGCCCGGGATAGATCTGCGGCGCTTTCGGAGACTAATTTTCCCATCAAATTTGACCCGTTTTTCTCCCCTGATAGTTTAATTCAGCAAAACACACCCGGAGAGTTAGGGTTAATATTGGTGAGATATGTTCGTTTATTAATAATAATTGTGATGCTATCAAGCAAAATGAGCCTGGAGTCAAATATATCACATTTGGTTAGTTTTGTACATGATTGTATTTGCCATTGGCAATTCAAGATTTTTTGCTGAAAAAATATTAACCTTAACCCCCTCTAAACACTACAAAATACAAATCATGAACCTATTTACGAGCGCATGTTGGCATGGTTGTCGATGATGTAGGCAATACTGAGCGAGCGAGTAGCTATAGGAGCCGTGGCTTGCTTATGCGGGTATGGGACTTGCCTCTGTGGTGTCGGAGATACCCAGATCGAATCCCGGTGGGGAACCGGAGTTTTTTTTCGGGTGATTTCTGTATGTGCCCAAATCGTAATACCGCTCAAAAAACCGTAACCGGAGTTTGGGTTAAGAATGGACAATTAATTCAAAATAATATATGAGCAAATGAAGAGTTTTTAAAAGTAATACGACAACAAGAGAAATTCTATGCTGAAAAGCATATGAAAATGTGCTATACATAATATGCAAGGAAAACATGCTGAAAAGCATATGAAAATGTGAAAAGCATATGTATTTGTAGACATGAACTATGAAATGTGTATTTGACATGAAATGAAATGTGAAAATTTAGAATGTAAACATGCCGAAAAGCATATAAAAATGCTGAAAAGTATGTGAAAATGATATGCAATGTAAACATGCTGAAAAGCATATGAAAATGTGTTATACATGTATCGATATTATGCAATGTAAACATGATGAAACTATGTAAAATGTGAAAATTATGATAGTAACAAACAATAAAAGATTTTAAAAAAATCATTCAATACGCGGTTCCAGGGTTTTATCACGCATTGCATTCTACAAATACAAAACATTTCTTTTCCCATTTCAAGAACTTTTGTACAGCTGATATAAACTAACAAACAAAAAGATAAAGAAACAAATAATTCAACAAAATAGACAAAAAGACATACGGATAAACCAAATAACAAAAGAAAATATGAATAACCGATCAAACATATATAAAATCAAACAAACAAACCAATACAAACACACAAATAAATTATCAACAAAACAAGAAATTAGACAACGTCGACAAACAAACAAAATAGTCAAATAAATAACCAAACAAATACTTAAACAAATAAACATTTATATAAACATACAAAAATAAACACCAATACCCACACCAGATACATTGCGAGGGTAGGGTACACGCTTATTTGTCAAGGTTACCAACCGGGCAGCGGCATTTTGGATGTGCTGTAATTTGCTCAATTGAGAAACTGGAAGTCCATATAATATGCTGTCATTAGAGTCCAGTCGAGAAGAGACAAATGCGTGAACGAGTGTATCAGTGCTATCACGGTCCAGATATCTGCGGATACGGCCGATGTTTCTGATAGAGTGTGAAGCGAGACGGCTGATGTTATTTACACGAGTGACTAAAGTGAGATGCTGATCAATGATGACACCAATATCTTTTGCTTTAGTGACAGTTCATTCGCGACCATGACTTGTTCTTTCAGTACGTCTCTCAATATGACGGTCAGGTCTATATAGCCTCTAATGCATCCTGGTGATCCTTTTCTTCACTTTCATCTCCCATCATTTTGGTCATCCGCCGGATGATCGGCCAAGAAAAACTGGTCATCCGCCGGTAGATTTGGTCATTTCGGATGACCGGATGGCCGCTATTTCGAACGCTGTTTATATTTATTATATTTGATTATTGTATGTTCCATCTATATGTGTTTTAATGTGCAATGTTGATTTGGCTAAAACAAATTTTAAAAAAATGAAATGAAAACTCTGAGGGACACCGCTGAGTAATTGGTGAGGATCTGATCTTAATCACTTGTTGTCGACCACGAATGTACGAATCGAACCACCCTAGTACATTGCCTGTTAAACCATATCTAAATAACTGTGCCTGTTTGATTGCTGGATATCTCAAGAATGCCTCTTTTAATTTTTGTTACATTCGATCAATCCCCTGAATTGTTGTGATTTCTTTCGCTGTGGTAAGTTTTGACGTTACCTACAAATACATGTTTTGATAAATCTCACTTTCGGGGAAGAATTCGCACGAGGTAGAGTCATTTGTGCTGTAAGGAAGCCTAAATATGTTAAATACTTAAATGCATTGTCCCCATTCAAGTCAATTTTTTGATAAAGCTGTTAGAAATTTTAAAAGCGGAAACGATCGGTTTGGTAAAAAAAATGCACTACCTCCGAATACCTATTTAAAACACTGCCATTTTAAAGTAATTGACATAGGATTTGAGCTAGTTTTATTAACACTGTCGTCTATCACCTAAGGTAAGACCTGACCCAATCTATTGATTCAACACCCATAACACGAAGTTTATTGCACAAGATATCATGATTGACCGTGTCAAACGCTTTTTGTAGGTCTAACAACACCATACCCGTATAATTTCCTTCTGAAACCTGTGTACGCACGTGATCGGTGAGGTAAATGAGACACGTACCGGTAGGGTAAGTCCATCTAAAACCAGATTGGTGAGAGTAAGTTTGTATCGGTTAAATATTGGGCAAGTTGGTTGTACACAGATTTCTCAAGAATTTGTGAAACCACATTGAGTATGCTGATGGGCCTATAATTACCAACAATTGATCTACTACCTTTTTAAAAAAGTGGGCTGACACGGGCACATTTCAAGTCATCAGGAACTGAATAAGTGTTGATAGATAAATTAATAATATAAGTAATAGGTCTTTCAGGACAAAAGCACCATCACTAAGAAATTTGGCAGGAATGTTGTCCAAGCCAGTACTTTTATTGGGTGTAATTTACACAACTCAGAATAAATAAAATCCATGGTAACAGGAGAGAGCTTAAAAATACCTTCTGTGATACCCTTATCAGAATAAAAATGTGTGCGAGACAGAAGTGTCAAACTCATTTTGAGCGGGAGAGAGCTCTTTGACAATGTTACTAGCCACCGTAGTAAAAAAGGTGTTGAAATGATCTGCAACATTGGTGGAGTCAAAACAAGTCTCACCTTCAATATCCAAAACAATATTACACTGCTCTTTAGTTTTGGTGCTGTAGCCAAGGCTTTTTAATTGATGCCAAAGTTTCTTGGGATTGTTTTTATGCTCATCAATTTTACTAAGTTGCCGGTCCGCAGATTTTTACCCTATATTCGTCACCAATTGAAGACATTGTGAAGCGCTACCCTGGAGTAGTACCATGTACTACGCTGATGATTCTCAACTGTACGTCAGTGTGAATTCAAGTGATGATAACTCTCCTTCTCTATACTGAACTCGAGAACTGCATCAAAGAGATTAAAAACTGGACACTGAAAAGCAAGCTTGCCTTGAATGATAGTAAAACAAAGGTTGTTCATTTATCATCCCGTTACTCTGAAAATGTTCCCACCCCCTCCATTAACGTTGGTGACTCTGTCGTTGATACTGTCACTAAAGCAAAAGATCTTGGTGTCATCATTGATCAGCATCTCACTTTAGTCCCTCGTGTAAATAACATCAGCCGTCTCGCTTCACACTCTATCAGAAACATTGGCCGTATCCGCAGATATCTGGATCGTAATAGCACTGAAACACTCGTTCACGCATTTGTCTCTTCTCGACTGGACTCTAATGACAGCATATTATATGGACTTCCAGTTTCTCAATTGAGCAAATTACAGCACATCCAAAATGCCGCTGCCCGGTTGGTAACCTTGACAAATAAGCGTGTACATATGCGCCCAGTGTTAAAAGATCTTCACTGGTTGTCTGTGGAGAGCCGTATTGTTTTTAAACTTATGCTTTTAACATACAAAGCAATAAATAACCAGGCTCCAAAGTACTTATGCGACCTTATTTCCATCAAGGAGCCGACACGCACTCTTAGGTCAAATGCATCTGTCATCTTACAACGGATGAAAACTAACACTGTCACCTACGGCCAAAGATCATTCTCGCATGCAGCTCCTGATGGAGCCGGCTCCCATCACATGTCAGAAATGCCAAATCACTGCAGCAATTCAAGAGCTCGCTCATGACTCACCTCTTTCAGCAAATGAATTTATAATGTTTTGTATCTTTGTTCATATTTTGTACTTTTTGTTCAGCGCACTGGGGTCTTGCGATGAAGTGCGCTTAACAAGCATGGTTTATTATTATTATCATTATTATTAGCTAGTCTCATTATGATTGTGTTTGTTTTGTTTTGAATGTTGACAGGAGGACAAAGGATTTGATAAATCTCAATTTGACAAGCAGATGTCAGTCATGAGAGGCCAGGTAAGCTACACAGTACATACCTCATAAATACAATATACAGGGTGACCCCAAAAAATGTTAACACTCCGGGCACATAAGATAACTTAAAAGGACAGGAACACACGGGTCTTATCTTGATGTATTATGAAAGCTGAGTAAATAAGCTTTCATTTGCATTTTATTGCGTTCCAATTGGTTATTTAGAACGGGAGATATGCTTCAGCAAACATGAGGAAGCAAAATCGGCTTGGTCCAATCCTCTCAGTATGAAAGTAAAGCTTTTAAAATGCACGAAGCAAGAAGCAACATGATTAAGTCACACACACATCAGTTAATCTCTTCTTTGTTCTTTTCAACGCATTCTTTCGATTCTTTTCAAGCTTAAAAGACATAAATAAATATATTCCACATAAATTATATAGGTATTTTGTCATGAGTTTAAGTTCTATACTCTTTTTCCATGTGCATAGCTGTCAGTAAAGCAGTCTTTAAAATTGAAATTGAAACATTTCATGTTCTTTGTTGAAATGGTCCATCCAATTAAATAAATTAACTAATATTGCACTGATTATATTGCACTTCATGTTTGCTGAAGCATATCTCCCGTTGTAAATAACCAATTGGAACGCAATAAAATGCAAATGAAAGCTTATTTACTCAGCTTTCATAATACATCAAGATTAGACCCGTGTGTTCCTGTCCTTTTAAGATATCTTATGTGCCCGGAGTGTTAACATTTTTTGGGTCACCCTGTAAATGGGTGTTATACACACTGCTACATTTATATGCAATCTTGAAGTATTCATCAGATTTACCATTACAAATAACAAACCACCAAATTATAATCATCCTTTTTTCGCCTTAACGTCATTTTTAACAATATATTTCGCCATAAGGAACAAAAGTCGAAATAAAAAGCGTTGTTTGGTATTACTGTAAAATAATTTGAACATTTTTGATCCCATTCTGAATGCATACCGACCACTAAATATAAAGTGCTCAACAAAAAAAAGTCATACACTTTGTTTAGGTCCTTTAGAGTAACTTCCGTTTATTTTTTTGACCAAAGAGACTATATATAGACATTTGGATGAATCTTTCCGGCACAATTTGATACCAAAGTTGCTACCTAACAACAAAAATAAACCCAGATAACCAATGAGTGGTAAATCGACGGAAAAACCCCTGTTCTACCGGACCGACTGACCCATGTTTGTTTGTTTTTACAACAATATGGGGGGTAGGGAGAAGAAAAAGTAAACATTCTGTGAATATTTTGAAAATCATTGAAAATTCACCAACAAATCCTGATATTGTTTAATCACACCCCTTCCCCCCCCCCCCCCCCCTCCCGCCCAACTGACCAACCCTACCTGAGACGTCCCTTTGTCCATAGATCAGGGGTTGTCTATTTTTTTTTGTCTGATACATTTTTCAGTACACTGCAAATCCAATTTCTCTGTATATCTCTCCTAAAGAGCTCAACAACAAAAAAGTCATACACTTTGTTTAAGTCCTTATAGAATCAATTGACCAAACAGACTAGATAGACATTATGATGAACCTTTTCGGCACGATTTGATACCAAAGTTGACACCTAACAACAAAGACAAACCATGATTAGCACCATTTAAAGAAAATTGGTCACTTTTCAAAATTCACGAGAAAATGCTGTGCGTAGCACTTTGAATGGCCGGAAATGAAATGGATATTGATCACACAGTGCAACTGCGTTGGGTTGTGCTTGAGCGAGCGGGCTATTTGATTATGAACAGGCAACATGTGCTCTTTTCTTCCCGCGTAGTGTATTGAAAATGTGACTTTTGAAAAGTGACTAATTTTCTTTAAATGGTTCTTGAGTTCTTAATAGCATCATGCTTGGTAAGAGATAATAAGAAAGGCTGCTATAGGACATGAATCAATTATTAGTCAAATTATGTAAATGATGAGATGGCCAGGGAGATGGCCAGTTCCAAATTCGTGACCAATGCTGTTTTTATCTCACCGAGTGTAAAAGTAAGCCAAGCATACGCAAGCATCGCACATACAAATTACCCTACACCGTACAAGCGTTTTGCGTGCCCAAGTGAAGGTACGTGCCTGAGTCAAAAAAAAAAAAATTTAAAGTCACCAACCACCACAATGCATTGCATTGGATCTGGAATCACAAACATCTTCATCAACTCCTTCAGTAAACCAATCAGAAACCTGCTTAATAGACTGTGACTTAGCATGGAACCAATAGATATACAACCTGCTGTATTCATACACCTCATTTGCATATTCCATGATATTTTTGAACCCACTTGACACTGCTCTATTGAATATGACTTTCCTCTTTATTGATTATTGACGGGATCGGCTTTACTTCATGAATAGACATCTTCCCAGTTTGTATAATTAAAGAACACGAAAATACAATATAGCCGATGTCCATTCAACAGTTCAAGAACACCGACACATGCTGTACTTGGCCTAAAGACGTCCTTAAAACGTCAGTGGACCGACGTATAATGTAGGCCGTGTTTGACCAACGTAAGGCGGTTAGGCCGATGTTTAAAAGATATCCATAGTAAGACTTAAGTTAATGCCAGAATTTACATTTCTCGACGATGTTAAGCCGACGTCAAATTGACAGCATTGAGCCAACGTTCTGCAGTTTGCCTAAAGACGACAAACCACGTTTTTCCAAAGTCGAGCCGACGCAATATTCTTTGGTACAACTTCAAGCTTGTTTATAGCCAAAATTTACCTTTATCGTGTAAAGTGGAAGAATTTTCGCGCGCTACGCGTTCTTAAATTCACTTAAAATAATCTTGTCGGTTGATTTTCATTTTATACCCCCCCCCCCCCCCCCCCCCCCAATATGAATAACCTAGTTACGCCACTGATGAGGCTGCTTGGCTTGAGATATTTTAACGTTGTCTCTTGGACGTCAAGTTAAAAGCTGGATGCTGTCTCTTGGACGTCAAGTCAAAAGCTGGATGCTGTCTCTTGGACGTCAAGTCAAAAGCTGGATGCTGTCTCTTGGACGTCAAGTCAAAAGCTGGATGCTGTCTCTTGAATGTCAAGTCAAAAGCTGGATGCTGGCAAAAAAATCAAACCAAATGATCAAAAACCAGAGGTTATCCACATCACGTCTCGATTTACCACACCATTCCAGTTGATGCTGTTACTGTCGGCGATTGCGACATTTCACCTTCTGAAAAAGGGCGCCACCTCGGAATCAATCATTTTTGATTGTAATAGTGAAAATGACTTCTCATGTAAACAGAGTATACAATAATGCCACATATGCCTTACGTGCCATCGGACAGGTCAGGCCTACGTAACACCCTATCTACCCATTGTTGAGATTTTGTTTCACAGTATAGCGCCCTCTATAAGTTCATCATTCGGAAGTTAAGCGTAAACTGTCAATCATTCGTTGTGAATGAATATTCATCCATGACTATTCATGACCTCACACGAAGTGATCGGCGCGATCCAGCATCCTTCCCAACTGATCTGATTACAATATTCATAAAATGCAAATAACGCCACGTCCCTCCTCTGTCACTGTCAGACGAAGCCATCCACAATTTGAAATTCGTATCCACGTGAAAATTAATTTCAAATAACCAATTCTGAATGTTTCGTGTCATATAAGAACTAAATTCTGCTATCATCAAAGCAAATAAGTTTTACTCTAAATCACAATCAGCTTTGATGTACTATTTCTGTGTCACGAATCATGTTTTGAGCCGATAAAATCCACCATGATAGTGCGCCCCCTTTAAGATCATCATTCGTCAATTTAAGCATAGTAAACGGGGACTTTGCCGTCGAGATACTTGTGCCATAGTTATAGGGTCTCTGGACAGGTCCGTAAATATCTTGACCGTGCGCCAGCAGAGAGATTAGTTCATACTTTTGTTACATGGCGGTTGGACTACTGGAACAGTCTACTCAACGGCCTCTCCGATAAACTTATATCCAAACTACAGCGAGTACAAAACTCGGCCGCGAGACTACATGTATAGCGACAGGTGTCAATAAACCCACGCATCACTCAGGTTCTGATTGATCTTCACTGGCTAACAATTTAAAAAGCATCATTTTTAACATTCTTTTAACTGTATAATAAAGCTTTTAATAACTCTGCACCTAAGTATAGGTATAACTTGTCATCGTGAAGTTACAATCCATGTAAATTGCCTCGCAACCTTTTGCAGTTAAAACTAGATTAAATTAAATAGTGTTAAACCAGTTTTAAAACTTGTGCCAGAAAAAAACGGCACGGCTTCGAGCGGGGCTTCGAGTATCGTAAATTTATTTTGAGATAGCATCTTAACACTACTGCCCTTGTGGAAAATAGGAATGATATGTAGAGAAAATAATTGTAGATTCAGAAAAAGTATATTCTCTGCTTGATGATCATCTGAATTTCATGTATTATTTTAGAGATCAATTTATCGATATTAAAGCCTTGTTGCAAGAAAAACTCTTGATAAATGTTGTGTGTAAAAATTTTCGGGAGAGATACATTGTTATTTAAATAATACCTTTTGTACTTGATGGTTACAGTCAATAAGTTAACAATAGAATACCAATTATCACCTATCAAACGCCCGGAGTCCACGCACACAAGTTGAGCTCAGTCGGGCGTAAATTTTGGAAAATGGAGTTTTTATTTTCGATAGCGATATATTTGGGCCCTTTCGTAGCATTTACATTTTAAATCGACCACTATGTCCAGGGATAAAGGGATAAGAAACTCCCATGACAAAACCCCGATTCTCTTGACCTTAATAGTTTGTCGCAACTGGTATAGGTGGCGCGCTATAATTTCCAAATAGTTGGGGGCGAAGGGATTATTTGGTTCACATTCTTCTAAAAGCACCAAATTGGACCCATATGTTGCTCATACCATACTCTTTTGATTTTGGATGGATGCCAAAATTGGAGCCTTCTGGGAAGGACGGCCATATTGGCCAATTCCAACATGGCCGCCATACTGGGGGGATTAAAAATTCAAATTGCTTTAATTAAGCTGACAAGCATATACCAAATTGTTTGTCTGATTATGTGGTTACTGAGATATTGAACAAAACGTGAAAAGGTCGTTGACCTTTGCTTTTGGGGCTTAAAATTTGAACATGCTCCGATTTTGTCAAATTGTTCGTCAGATCACAATGGTTCAAGAAATGGTAATTGATACCACCTGGAGTCGTTTTTGTGCCTTATACAGGGTCGAAGAGTCACAATCCCTATCATACGCCAATATACGCCCAAAAGCAAAGGTCAACAACCTTTTCACGTTTTGCTCAATATCTCAGTAACCACACATCGGAAGTGGTCCTGGTGCTCAGACAAACAATTTTCAGCTAAATTGAAGCAATTTGAATTTTTGATTCCCCAGTATGGCGGCCATATTGGAATTGGCCAATATGGCCGTCCCAGAAGGCTCCAAATTTTGGCATCCATCAAAAATCAAAAGAGTATGGTATGAGCAACATATATGGGCCAAATTTGGTGCTTTTAGACGAATGTGAACTAAACCCTAACAGCCCCAACTATGATTGCTTAATCGCTTGTCGCAACTGTTATAGAGTGCGCTATGTTATATGCCAAATCTAAACAATGCACAGATTGTGAGATTCAATCGCCTGCTATGTCCTTCGTCTTATCGGATTCCCTTTTGACATGCGAATAAATGAGGGTCTTGGCAAGAGTTCCACGTCTTTAGGACAAGCCGTTTGTGGTACAGGAAAAGGTAGCTCATTAACATAATTTCCGTGATACCCATCGTGTTGGAGCATGCGATTCATGTAACCATGTAGTATTGTCCTCCCCAGTGGCGTAACAGCCGATGGCAGGGGGGAGCACAGTGCCCCCCCCCCCCCCCGAAGGTGCTCAGCAGGAAATTCAAACCTACCCACCAGGAAAAATGGGGGGAAGGGAAAAGAGGAAAAGAAGGGGGAAAGGGAAAGAAAAGAGAGAGAGAAAGGAAAAAGGGAGGAAAAAGAAAAAGGAAAAGGAGAAAAAAAGGGGAAAGAAAGAAAAGAAGAAAGGGAAAGAAAGAAAGAAAATGTCGCAGTACAAAAAGCACAACAGTCAACAAATTGTTGACTGTTGTGTTTTTTGTACTGCGAAATTTTGTGACCGTGCGAAATTTTGTGATCGTGCGAATTTGTTTGCACCTCCCCGATAGGAATACCGCTGTTGGCATATTAAAAATGTGTGCTAAATACCCCAATTACGCAAAACAAAACATCAGTCCCTAAACTTAGTTATAGCATATACCAAATGTAGCATCACTGTCCATTCAATGAACGTCATTTGTATATCGATTCCTTTATCCGTTGTCTATTATTTGCAAAGACGCTATTAAAATGGGTTGCCATTTTGTAGCTTTTGAATCAAGGATATTGGCTGAACACATTCTTAGAGAAATCTATTTAATACCTGAAATCATACAATAACGCCTAAATATGTCAACAAAATCGGTACCAAAGGGGAATTGAATAGGGGTGTTGCTGTTTTGAATCCACATATAGTTCCTATTGTAGGATAACGAAAATCCACCCAGGCCTATATAATAACGTGATATATATAACTTTACTTGTTTGTTTTTTGTATTTTGTGTATAAAAAGCGCAAACGTGAACAATTATAGCTCAACAGACATCTACCAGGTTAATGAAATGAGTTATTATAGAAATCAATCTGGTAACCCAACAAAGAGTCTGATGGGCCAATCTATTCTATGGTTCAAGTGCATCAACTAAGAAAACGTGCAAAATAAAATATACAAGAAACACAAATAATAGGCATGAGTTAAAAGTGACAATGAAAATGACATAAGGATAAGATAAAAATCCTGACATAGAGAACAATATCCGATCTAAATAAAAGAAAAATACATTTCTGGAGGTCAATGAAATCAAGAGAACCTAAACAACGGACTCGTGAGGGAAATGTCAGTATGAAGGCCTTGAGCGAATTTGCTTAAAACTACGCCATAACACTGTCGTTATGATGATAATTTACGGTACCAAGTCCTACAGGTGGGTATATGGATAAGTTTTAAGACAATCTTGTGGCAAATATCAATGATTAGACAAATATAAATGCGGCCATTTACTGTGTGATATTGTTGAGGCATACATTTAGGAAGATTAGCCGAACTTCTAACAGTTTACAGATTTCCTTATTTTTAGGGGTAGGGATTACATTGCTTTCCTCAGCAGATAGCTTTTTTGGTGTGTATAAGAGCAAATGTGAACAATAGCCCAACATACATTAACAAAGTTAATGAACTGACTGATTACAAATCAAATGGGTAACTCGCTACAGAGAGCTGGGCCAATCGATTGGTTCACTGCAACTCAGAAAATCATCAAAATAAAAGTTAACACAATTGGGCTAGTAAAAAACCCAATGAAAGTGGCGTGGGACAGGAATAAGATAAAAACCCAAACATAGAGAACAACATCAAAAAACTTAAGAGAAGAAAAATAATATCTGGAAATCATTTACATCGAGAGAGCTTAGCCAACATACACTGACTAGTTGGAGAGAAAGTGTCTGTTAGCACGACCCTTAAAAGATTGGAGTTCTTCCTCTAGGATGTTGCCAACAACATTGTCTGAAACACTGTTCCAGGCTGCATGGATGAGGTTCTGTCTTAGCAGCACGTGCTGGCAGTCGGCAATGAAAGGGCACTGAGCTGGCATTGCAACACTGTAAGCATGGAGGGGAGCACTACGCTGCTAAATCTTGTGGAGAGTGGTTGGTATGCATTGATATTGATAGATCTATATATATAATATATTACATGGCTTTCTTGAGCTCAGCAGATAGCGGCCTATTACATTGCTTTCTTCAGTAGATAGCACCCATATATTATATACATTGCTTTCTTCAGTAGATAGCAACCATATTACTATCGTCATCAGATATAACATCCATATCACAATGATTATTTACCGTTACTTAACTTTACAGAAAATTAAAATGTTTTATTTACCAAAATGTATAATGTTACCTGAAACTGCGATGTGAAAAATGATTGTGATTTTAGCACTAGAGATCTGCCACATCAAGTAATTTGTATTGACGTTGATTTTTTCTTTTAATTATCTTAAAGACAAGTTCACCTCTTTAAAAAATTGTCAGTCTTGACATTATATTTCACGCATTATTTGGTCTATAAACAATATAAATACACACATTTCAAATTTTAAAAAGTTGATAAATATAATGAGGTGTGAGATCAATTAAAATTCATTTTGAGTTTAGACCTATTAGACACTGTTTCCCATCCGCTTTCATTTGCATTATTACTTTGATGTTAAGAGATGATAATGAACAAACAAAGAACACGATTGTATTATTTCCCTGGATTAGTACCTGGATATGACATTAATAATACAGTAAATAATGAAAGTGATCATGGTATGGGATGCATGAGTGATTCTATTGAGGTGATAATGTGATCAATACAAAGTATGAACCTTTGTCTTTCAAACAATACACTTTTGGATTGTTAGATACCTTTGGTTATGTAACGTCATTAACATAAACACAATAGGTTTCAGACACTGACTGAAATCTGTCAATTATTTGGCTGGATATGTAATATGTTGAATATGGGTTGATTGATACATTTGCGTATATCTCGGCAATGCAAGCATAAAAACAGATAACACTTAGCACATGGTTAGAATACACACTTATCTCTGTTTGACACTCTTTTTTAGATCTGAATGCCTTAATACGAACAAGAAGGGACCATCTCAAATACGCTTTTATTTAGCAAAATCCGCAATAATATACCTTAGAAAACAACAAAGGATAAAGAACAATGGAGGGATTATAATTTAATAAATTGTTGTGGGATGTAAAGCAATAATAGTGGGGATTTCAAAAGGAGCTGTTCATAAAATTTCCTCAAACCATTGAAATTATGACGATTACTTACACAATACATATCTAGTAGCTCTAAAGATAAAAGTAATAAGAGAGGTTGTGGCAGCCATCTTTGATTGATACATTCCTGTATATCTTCATTTTGACTATCACAATATGTTTACACATTGATTTAAGCATTTTTCATTATTTCTGATTAGAATTTGAAGGCACAGTAAGCTTTTATCTGGTAAATTTCATGATTTTAGCCATTTTGGGCCCGTTTCAAAAGTATCTGCCGTCTGCGCATGCGCATTTTTTCTGCAGGTTTCATGTGAATAAGTTCGGATAATTAGTTAACTATCATATGGAATCTTCCAAACTGGTTAATTGCTTGAATTTTTCCTAAATTGTTTGATTTTCCGCAATATTAGTGATTCACTGACTGGGCATTTTTTAATGAAAATTAGCTATTTGAAATACTGATATTTGTATAACCTTTATTCAATTGCTTCTCCTTACTTTTTCCTCTTATACTACACATTCCAAATTACACAGGGATTAAAGTTATTGTCTTTTGTATCATATTTATGCGAAAACAATCGGGATTTACCTGCTTCTGATGTCATGTTATGCAATCTTCTTACCACGTGTTTCATAAAAACAATTGAAATTTCCCGCCAAATAACTGATTTAGCAGTGTCCCAAGGGTACTTACTTTGAGACAATGCTATGACGTCATAGTTCACACTTAAAAAAATCCAAAACTGTATTGTTTGAAAGACAAAGGTTCATACTTTGCATTGATCACATTATCCCCTCAATAGAATCACTCATGCATCCCATACCATGATCACTTTCATTATTTACTGACCGCCCATCGTATGTTATAAAATAATTAAATGCACAATCCTCGATATGCGTTGATATTGGTTGCGACCACTGTTTTGAAATGGCAATAAAAGATAACGATTAACTTTAAATGTCACTCCGTCCCTTTTACAAACTTGAAACAGTATTTCAACTGTCCTTGATCAGGCTTCTAAAATTATTCAGACAAATGACAGTCCGATCTCGTCCATAACTAGCTGGCGTACAATTCATCAGAGACTACAGTCCCTCCGTGCCACACTTCGGCACACATAGTTGAATACCGTGCTATGACTAATGACTTTGGATTTACGAGCGAATAGCTGCATTCCGGAGTAAATTCCTAAAACGGACTCGCGTCTATTTCCTCCAAAAATAGTCATGATCAATGGGAATCGAACTCGAGGTGGCAACTCAATTCAATAACGACACAAAGACACGCGTTAATGGGTTCGCCATGAATTCAATAGAGAAGTGTTGCTATAATAGTATATACCGCACTCAATTTAGGCATTGGCACTTTATTTTGCTTAATTAAAGCTAATCAGCACACGATTTTAATATGCCAACAGCGATATTCTTATCGAGGAGACAATACCCCACATGTCTATACCAATCGCATGCTCCAACACGATGGGTATCACGAAATGTCTTACGGGAAGCCCTTTTCTCGGGTTTTACACTGTACCATTGTACCTAACATCTGTGTACACAAATAGAGCACCGCTATTGTTCCGGCCAACTTTTGTTTTATAAAATTGGATATAAGAAAGAAAATACTCTATGGGATGGCGAGGGTTTTGGTGAATTTGAGTAAATAGTTTGGCTAACACGAAAATAACTTGCAATCCTCGTATACCTGTTAGTACAGAGCGTTTAGGAGAGGTCACGCACCAATTATGAGCTCCCCGTGTGTGCAGCATAGTAAAACGGACAATAACTGCTTTGGGGGCTCAAGCCCCCCGGGTCCCCAGAGGGTAAAAAAAAGAGGGGAGAGAGGGTAGGGGAGAAAAGGAGGAGGGGGAGGGGAGGAGAGGAGGGGAGGGAGGGGAGAGGAGGATAAGGGAGGGGGAGAAGGAGCCCGGGTGGGGGGTCATCTTCAAATTAAAAAAGCGCGACATTTTGCGTTCTAAAGCCCCAATTCTTCGAAAATTGTGCGTTTTTTGCCAAAAAAATTCGCACATTTGCGTTCTTGCTAATAAAAATTGAACTATAGGCCAGTTCTCAAGACCTACTTTTTTGAAAAAATCAGTTCATAAGACCCTATTTTTTTGTCATCAAATCCACTAAGTTCAGTTCTGTAGCCCCCCCTAATTGAGACCCTGGGTGGCACACCCCTACCCAAAAAAAAGTTGAGTGCCCGCCCCCCCCCCCCCCCCCCCCCCCCCCCCCCCCGGAGGAAGAGGGGAGGATGAGGGCAGGGAAAAGGAGAGGCCGGGAGGCCGAGTTTAGTAAACTAGACATTTTTGCGCGTTTCGAGCCAATTGGTTTCATGTTTTTTTATCATTCAAGCTTAAACAAAATGGCTTTATGAACGTTTTTAGGACCATTTTAGTGTTAAAATAACCATTTTTTACACAAATTATTTTCAATGTTTCATCATTCAAGCTTAACAAGATTGCTTCAGGAACATTTTCAGGACCATTTCAGTGTAAAAATAACCATTTTTTTTGCGTTACGCGCGAATTAGTTGGAATGTTTTATTATTCAAGCTTAACAAGATGGTTTCAGGAAAGTTTTGTTTAACTTTTTTTTTTACAATAGCCATTTTTTTTAAATTATTTTGTTACTCAATTTGAACAAGATGGCTTCAGAAACGCTTTCTGGACCTTTTTATTGTTAAAATAGACATTTTTTTGCGCACTACGCGCGTATTAGTTTCACTGATTATTTATTATTCAAGCTTAACAAGATAGCTTCAGAAACGTTTTTCTAAACCTTTATTTTTACAATAACCAATTTTTGCGCGCTACGCGCGAATTAGTTGGTATGTTTTATTTATTCAAGCTTAACAAGAAGGTTTCAGGAACGCTATATTATTATTACCGGAAATGCATCATGTGAAGGCCAGGGTGCATACCACTATTACGCGCTAACGTGTGTTTCTATGGGAAAGATGCCTCGGGAAAACGGCAATATCTTGAGTTACCTTGCGACTCATTTAATGAAATCTTGGAATATTTATTAACACACATAGATCTTACCTGGGTCAAAAACTCAGATGGGTGTGACCGTTTACATTTTTCTATATTTCCCCCTTTATACGGAGTAGTATTTTTTAACACGAAATTAGACCTTGTAGCCCGTTGTGACCAATGTGTATCCCTCCGCCAATATTTTCAAATAAAACAGTAGATGTATACTCTTTTCATTCGAATTATCTCAGGTACACTTTTCAGTGAATAAATATAGACCAAATTTAATAATTTTGAATGACATATCATGTCAATATTCACCATTCTTTCCGTTATTTAGGAACTACATTCGTGATCGCGATCGACGGAAGCTGGGCGTTGGACTGTAATAGTGGTGTGCACCCTTAAAGAGACCCATTTTCATCCAATTTCAGAAATCATTATTACATATTAAAGAGCAGAAAATTTCAAAATAATTGGTAAATTTGTATTTGATTTGGATACTCCGTTTGGTAAAATACAACATGTACAAGAAGCTACATACCCACTTGAAATTCATAAATACCCTTAATTTTTGTCATATTTTGGGATTCACAGATATCAATTTTCACTTTTACAACGAAGGCCCGTGTTTCTTGATCTTAATTGAATGCTAAAAGGATGCATGCTTCATCTTTTTTGATACACCACTCTTACTATAACATAGCAAAGCGTGTTCATTCATTTGGTCATGATATACTTGCAATAACTGTCACCAATATACCAGGGGAAAGGAAGTACATGTTTATGTAAATGCACGAAGCCACACATTATTGGTTAATATTCATGATTTTTAATTTAATCGTCGTGTAGTCCTACATGTATATTGAAATTTTAGATATCACTATAAGTATATTTTCAAAACTATTTGTATCATAAGATTGCTTGCCTGACCACTCCACAAAGTTGTATTGATCAAAACTCTCACGAACGAAATATGTCAGTAGGCCTACGACCTACGGTCAAAACGATGTCGATATTTTGATTTCAGGAGCGTTTTGCCCCGGCATCCCCCCCCCCCCCCCCCCCACACACACGCCCGTGGAATGTTTCTGAGTCTTTATGCTTTTGTTTTGATGTCAATGGATGTTACATGTTTTGTTTGTAAACTAAATAAAAATACCGAGTTTTCACACACAATCTCGCTCACTGGTATCTTTAAATATGATGGTCCGACAATAACAAATTGCAATTGTCCGAAATAGCAACGGTCAGGCGCGCACCGACTGACTTTGCCCGTTTGGCCCGTATTTTGACAATTTCGCACTTTAATGAATGAAAAAGTCAAATTTAATAGTGTCAAATGTTGCGATTATTACTTCAATGTATTTTCAAAATATAAAACTAACATAAAATGCTACACAAACCAAGTTTTGCAACCACAAAGCTCGTAATCGCCTGGTTTTAAAGACTATCTCTGTACTCCCTTTAATAGCCTTAGCCTCTGGCAATGCATTGTGGGATCTTTAACATTTTCTTGGGCCTGAGTAAGCTGTCAAAGTTCAGAAGGGGTTTGACTTCATAAAGCCACTTTATATGAAAGCTTAACCAACTAAGGAACTATAGACAGCATACTGCCAGGGGTCAAACTACTTTTTTTTTGCTACGAGGGCTATTTTGAGTAAATGTTGCCAAAAGTAGCCCTTTTATTTTAGTACATTGTACCATCACCCCGTGTATTTTGAGCCCTGGATACTGTACCCTCTAGGTGTGTATTGAATTAAGAGCTTTCTGGAATTCTTGCTTGATGATTATTGATTTTAGCTATATGACATGGCTAAACCACTTCACCATATTCCGCGTCATTTCGGTGTATTTACTTTTCGCTCGTTGGTTTTATTGACATAAATCCTTACAAAGGAAATGGGCGGAGTAGTTTTTTGAGTCCTTGTAATATAAACGGCCGTTAATATGAGAATCAATGACTTCCCCAATGGTGAAGTGGTACGGGCATGGTACAGAAGTTAGCAGAACTTAAATTCAAAATCTTTTAAAAAGATTATTTCAGTAAATTCCACGCGACGGTGAACGGAGAGGGTGCGGGCTTGCTGAAGTATACATAACTTGAATTCAAAATCTCTTAACAAAATTGTGTCTATCAACTCCACGTGTCTTAGAATCAAGAGGGGGGGGGGGTGGGGGTTACGGAAGATTACAAAACTTAAATTCAACCTTAACGATTTGGTAAAGATCATTAGTGTCAACTCCACTTGTCTTAGAATCAAAAATGTCTTTTTAAATACTATTTAGATCATGTTAGACCCCGCGCCGTTCGGAGAGCGGGGTTTACGGCAGTATGCAAAACTTAAATTCAACCTTAAAGGTT
This sequence comes from Ophiura sarsii, assembly GCA_035610835.1. NCBI lineage: Eukaryota > Metazoa > Echinodermata > Ophiuroidea > Amphilepidida > Ophiuridae > Ophiura > Ophiura sarsii. The sequence goes on along the minus strand of CM069447.1, from coordinate 48,574,967 downwards.
TGGTAAAGTTCATTAGTGTCAACTCCGCGTGTCTTAGAATCAAAAATATCTTTTTAAATACTATTTAGATCATGTTAGACCCCGCGCCGTTCGGAGAGCGGGGTTTACGGAAGTATGCAAAACTTAAATTCAACCTTAAAGGTTCGGGCAAGTTCATTAGTGTCAACTCCGCGTGTCTTAGAATCAAAAATATCTTTTTAAATACTATTTAGATCATGTTAGACCCCGCGCCGTTCGGAGAGCGGGGTTTACGGAAGTATGCAAAACTTAAATTCAACCTTAAAGGTTCGGGCAAGTTCATTAGTGTCAACTCCGCGTGTCTTAGAATCAAAAATATCTTTTTAAATACTATTTAGATCATGTTAGACCCCGCGCCGTTCGGAGAGCGGGGTTTACGGAAGTATGCAAAACTTACATTCAAAATCTTTTTTTGTTCTCATTAGAGCGTAATACGTTTAAAATTATATTTTTGATATTTATAAAAAAAAAGAATTCTCCGAATTTTGTTCCTACTAGCGAAAATTAGACCCTCATATTTTGGTCATTTCGATAAATATACATGATAAACTTTAAATCGTTTAAAGCAATCATTTATGTCTATGGCACGTGTCCGAGAAGCGCCAATGTCGCACAATCTTGTATTAAAAGACAGTGGGGTGGAGAAGATGTGCTTTTATACACAGCTCTATGGAATAGAATTTACATTATCGTCGATATCTCGGACAAAAAATCATTAATCAAAATGATATTTTTTCAAATTAACTTTTTTGGGCAGGGAATATGCGGTTTTCTTCTTTAAAAAAAAAAAAAAAAAAAAAGGATAAAAAACTAGATAATGACTTTATTTGGTTAGTCTACAATGAACATATTGCCTGTTTTGGTTACAACCAATCTTTCCCATTAATGAGAACTTTTATAATCAACACACACACGCACATCCCTCACCCATGGCTAAACCACTTCACCATATTCCGCGTCATTTCGGTGTATTTACTTTTCGCTCGTTGGTTTTATTGACATAAATCCTTACAAAGGAAATGGGCGGAGTAGTTTTTTGAGTCCTTGTAATATAAACGGCCGTTAATATGAGAATCAATTACTTCCCCAATATTATTTTGTTTAACATATTTACCTCTTTGTATTCCACACCAGATCCTTAATCTTTGCCAAGCGTTACGAGACAACAAATCTCCGGTACAACTCGTGCAGATGGCCCTGATAACAGTGGAGAAGAACAAATCGGGGGGCAGCGGTCCGGGACGAGTGCGTCATCACAGCGATTCGTTCACGATGAGCTTTCAATCCAAGGCGCCGTTTTTCTCGCGGTGGTGATGATGAGAATGATGCCAGGGGCGGAAATTTCTATTTGTTAGGTGTGGGGGGGATAAAAAGTGTTGCCCCCAAAAAATTAAATTGAACTGGTCCCATCTATGCGGTGCACAGCACCGCACTCCGAGCTATGCTCGGACAGGGGGTGCCTGAGGGGGGATGATCCACCCTCATAAGTAGAAAAAATTTCAATTTTCAAACTCATTTGGTGCGATCTGGTGTACACTTTTGACCAATATTGTATTGAAAAGCCATCGCTTCATTTTCAATAAATATTTATCAATGCACAAAAGAAGTTGAGCATTTTTTATACTGATATATTCTTGATTTTAGTATTAAATGATTTAAAAGCTCCAACAGGGGGGGGGGGGTCCCTGAGAAGTAGAATTTTTTTCAATTTTCAAACTCATTTGGTGCGATCTGGTGTATACTTTTGACCCATATTGTATTAAAAGCAATCAATTCATTTTCAATAAGGGGGAGTCTGAGGGGGGGATGTGCCCCCCTCAGAAGTATAATTTTTTCAATTTTCAAACTCATTTGGTGCGATCTGGTGTATACTTTTGACCAATATTGTATTGAAAAGCCATCACTTCATTTTCAATAAATATTTTGTTTTTTATCAATGCACGAAAGAAGTTGAGCATTACTGATATATTCTGATTTTAGTATAGATGGTTTAAAAGCTCGAACAGGGGGATTCTGAGGGGGGATGTGCCTCCCGCTCAGAATTGGATTTTTTTTAAATTTTCGAACCCATTTGGTGCCATTTGGTGTGTACTTTTGACCAATATTTTATTGAAAAGCAATCACTTTATTTCTGATCAATATTGGCTTTTTAAATAGGCGGATAGGCCTATGCCAGAAAGAAGTTAATAAGTTACCTCCAAAAGATGGATTCTAGTCAACGTACGTACGTGTATGTATCCTGACCAACGTACAATAAACTCCAAACGTTCTTATGTCCCTCGCATACCTCCCCGCTCGCCTTTCTTTCTCTTTGTCCTTTTTTCTCCTTTCCCCCCCCCCCCCCCCTTTTTTTTCTTCTTTTATTTCTTTCCTTTTTTCCCCCTTTTTCCCTTTTTTTTGGTGGCAGATGTGAAAAATCAGGGGGGGTGGTCCCCAGGTCAAAAAGTGGGGGATATACCCCCCCCCCCTCCCCCACCCCGGGATTTCCGCCCTTGGATGATGCAAGTAGTTGAATCATAGTTACCACTTCTATGGACAGTGTATTCTTGGGGGATAAAAAAAGAGCATCTAGAGTTAGACCATTTCAAATTCGAAAATATTCGATTGGTTTTGAATGTTTCCGATTGGCCAATTGTAATGACTCTGAGTCATCCACAGAAAACAAACATGTTTTCACCCGGGTGTCTTTAATACCCGTGTGTGGATTGCGCTGGTGTCACAAAGTTGTATTTTGCGGTGTTTCAGTAACAAAAATGGTGAGATAAAAGATCTAGAGATTTGGGGTACCTTCACATTTTACCTTCAACTCGATACATGTTGAAGTTGCCGGTAACAACGCCATTGTTGATATAAAAACTAGTCTCGCTACTAGTTTTACTTCTCATGGGTGTACGAGTACCGGGTGGTTTTAAAACAAATGACCCAAGTTCAAGGTAATTTTGCAACCACAGTTTCAAACAATTTGTGTTTACTTAGTCTTGATCAGCAGTAAGTTTGAAATTATCCTGAAAAATCGTACATTTATCTTGGTTGGTTCTTCAGATATGGTTCATTACAGAAAGCATGCACAAACCTGCCTTGTCCACGGGCGCGTCCTTTAGTAGAGATGAAATGCACAACGTGGACTTACACACGATTGGTCACAAAATGTAAAAGAAGGAGAAAAAGAAGAAAAAAAACATTACCGACTTAGGGAACAGTTCCATTTGTACGCGATAAAAATTGCGAGAATGTTCCGGGCCCCGATGAGTTTTTTATCAGGCCCCGATGAGATTTTTATCGCGAACAGTTGCGAGTAGCAAAGGATTATTTATCGCGTAGCGTATTACCGCTTGTTTAAATATAACGAAAGATAAGTGGTCGGTATGTAAATAGAGCTTCGGGTTATTTATTCTAGTTGTAAGGTACAAATTCAGCATTTCATGTTTTTAGAGATAATGTTATTGATTATGGATGTTTAACGTAAATTGTATTATCCTCGTGTATTTGCTAAACAATGTCCCGCTCTATTTGCTAAACATACCCCATGGTATGGCAGAGGCCTCGTATCGGGCCCCGATGTCTATTTTATCGGGGCCTGATGACTATTTTATCGCGAATCAAATTGAAAAACATCGGGTCCAAAACATATCAGGCCCCGATACAGTCGCGATAAATTTATCGCGTATAAATGGAACTGCTCCCTTACGTACCTACGTTCCTTTGTTGAATGTGAATGGCACATAAGCATAGAGATTGGAATACTTTGTCAGGGCGAGCTTTTCAATTCTGAAACAAGAGCATGCTGTTTTGTTGAAGACAAAAACTAAATGACGCACCCGTGAACAAGTCAGTTTATTACATGTTTATGTAATGAACCATATCTGAAGAACCAAACAAGATCAACATGCCATCCATCTTTTCAGGAGAATTTCAAACTAACTGCTGATTAAGACTAAGAAAACACAAATTCTCTGAAACTTTAAATGTGGTTGAAAAATTACTATGAACTTGGGTCAACTCTTTTTTTTTAACCACCCGGTATGTAAACATCTTAAGAACGCACTAGGGCACATAGTCACGTGACCTGTTTTCCAAAGTTTTCTGATCCGTCACTTTGAAATGGTTACACTGCAAAAAGGTTCCTTAAAATACGTTGCTAAAAGTACTTTTATCATCCGTTGGTTGACGTGTTGATTAAAATTCATTCAATATATGTAGAAAGTTAGGCGTTGTATAAAAGTAAAAAATCCCCAGCGTTGAGCAATTCGTCGAAAACAATGTCCTTAAAATGTTGGTGGAAACTGTTTCTGTTGCTAAAATATGTTGCGTAAAATATTCAACTTTGGCAACTGTTGCATGAGCATTGAGGACAATCACGCAACAGATGCAAGTTACGCACATGTGAATTTTAGGCAACTGTTGTCCACAAAAAAACAATTTCGTGAGCTGTTGCATACTTGAACAACTGTTGAGTGAATATAATTGCCTAACTTTTGAGTAACTAGAATTGTTCAACTGTTGGTGAAAACATGTTATCTAACGGTGTTGGGCAAATTTTACTTAACAGTTGAGCGGTTGCATACTTGAACAACGTTGTGTAAAATGTTGAGTAAATATTTAAGCAACCTTTTTGCAGCGCAGGACCACAATTAGATGTAGTCTGTCTTAGCATCCAAAACGGAATAAATTGCTAACACTGACAAAATAGTTCAAAATTGCCATCCTTGTTTGACATATATTTGTTTATGAATATCATTTCAGAGGTGTTATTGCGACGTCACTAACCCATTTTATTGCAAACATAAATTACGTTTTACGAGGGATACTTTTTTGACACACCCTGTTTTATACTACATACAGCATTATAGGCCTACCAACCACCTTTATGTCATATAATACAATTTCTTAGTTTTCATAAGATACAGTCAACTCCATCGCATCACTCTATAGTTTAATCAGTTCCAAATGTTTACCCATTAAACCCTAAATAGGTATAATCATTAAGAGGCTATAATTGAATATGTCATAAGAATTTTTTTCTGTCTATAATGGAACTTTCGTTAACAAGTTATTGCATTCAAATTACTCAGGCATAGGCCTATATACAATACAGATTTTGCCACTTTTCATGAGACCTCTGTTCATAGAATGTTCATTCAGAGTCTTGATAGTCATGTTTTGAACAGAAAAACAAAATTCATCATTATTATCCAAGATGTATTCTAAACAATAAATTGATGTATTAAATAAATTACTAATGGAGTTAATTACTAATGAAGTCAGGTTTTTTCAGATTAAAGTGGAATTTGCACTATCGTTAACTTAAATGACTATACCTCGAGAATTAGGCAGTCAAATTAAATGAAGAACTATTAAAAAAGGCTAATCATCAGTCAATTTTTTCTCAAAACTAAGGATTATGTTCCTCATGGAATAATGTTCTTGACACGCCCTGCAGTTAATGGTTGATGAAAATGTGAAGTACAATATTTTAAAATGTATCGTAAGCAATTATATCAATTATTATCGTATAAAAGGAAACAATCGGTAGTATAGCATTTTAATTCCAAAAGGTCAAGGGAACAATATATTCAATTTGTCCCAAAAGATTCGACACCTTTTAAACCCCGTGAGAACTACCTGCCTATTGGTAGTCAACTTCGTATACCGTGTGCAATTTCACTGTCACACGATCGAACAACACCCTCTGATACTTAAAGGGGCATTGAGAGATACGTATGGGAGTGCGTCTCAATTATCCTGGAAATCAGGTTTTTTTGCATCAAAGTAATACTTAGGCATACCATCTGAAACAGTTGACCAACATTCGCCGTTTATCATATAACATTTCATGATTTTCTTAGTTTCGATATGATCATATGAAACTAGGTGCTGAATTTGGAAGTTATGCTCTCGTTTTACATGCGGCCTTTCGCGACAAATCTCAACCCGGAAGTGCCGTTATTTGCTTATTTGGCACGAAGGCGATGTCGGAATTGTATGACATTTTGGATTTGGACTATGTTGATGATTATCTTTACGTTATTTGCTCATTTAGTATATCGATACATCTCTCAATGCCCCTTTAACGTATGAATAGCAATATTACACCTGGGTGATTTCCTTTTAACAAATGGTACAACTTTGATTTTGTTTGCTCATGGTCAGACAGGCATATCTTTGGATAGACTCAAGCAAATTCGACACAATTGACTGTATACGAAAGGTTATTCAGATATCTTGAAGCACGTACAAACACCAAATCCAAATACTTAATGTTTAAAGATGAAAATGACACATTCCCCAGAACACATATTTTTCTTAAAGTGGCACAAGCCCGATTTAGGGGCTTATTGTTGATCAAACATATTTTTTAGATTGAGAAAAGTAAACACAATCAAATAGGGACACCCTGTACAATGTACATTGTTCACTATTCAAATATATCTTCAGTTTTAAAAAGTTGTCCAATCTTTTGGGACACCCTTTTTAAGAGGCTTTATTGTAATCTATATAAAAAATGGTCAATTAAAATAAATAATATTTTGAGAACCTAATTTTGACAAGGTGTTGTTATTATAGTAGCTGTCTGATCTCCATTTTCTGTGGACCCATGGTGAGGATACCCTGGAAGAATTCAAGGAATCCATTAACAATTTCCATCCCACCATCCACCTTACCTTTGATGTATCACACAAAGAGGTTCCATTTTTGGACACCCTAACCCAACTCAAGGATGGCAAGATAGAAACCACCCTATGTTATAGTAAGCCCACGGATAAACACTCTTATCTCCTGACTTCGTCATGTCATCCGACACATACCTTCAAGGGTGTCCCATTTAGCCAAGCTCTTAGAATCCGTTGCATATGCTCACAACCTGAGGAGGAAGTAATTCACCACAATCACCTTAAAGCCCTTTCCGAATCTCAAGTGTTTGCCCTAGGCAAAAGGCACACGACTCGCTACATACCCGAGTCTCCGCGTGCACATCATATAAACCCCATGATGCAATATGATGATAAATCGCGTACCGAAAGACTGGCTACAAATAGCAAAATGTACGAACGAAATTCATGTCTAGAAATGTTTCGAAAAGTCGTTCTATTCATTTGAATGAAACTAGAGTTACAATCTGAAACATCATTGAATCATTTTTTGGGCGAGAAGCCTATGTTAAATACATACAAAACTAGAAATAATTATAAACCATTTTTTAAAAGTCACTGTGCTAAGCTCTGAGCCAAGAAGGGGATTTACATGGCTGAATGATCATGAATTGATTACACATTAGAGTAATATTCACTCAAACACAGGTGTTTTTCCATTAGTAAGAAGCCATTCATAAACTTTTGTGACTTTTGAGAAGGGCAGTTTTTTGTCTTCCATTTGAGCTCATTCAGCCATGACAGGCCATTAAGTCATGGACATCTTTCATTTTCAAAAAATACAGTCATAGGATTATTTCTAACTAAGTTGTATTGTTACAATGTTTTACCTTACGATATTATGACGAACTGTTGAGAGGGGGACTTACTTTTGGTGATGTGTTTAGGAGGTCTATATGAGCGTGTTTCTACTGGGAAGAAACCGCTAATAAACGTTTTCCCAGTAGAAACAGGCAGAACCCGCTAAGAATCGGTATTTTTGGTAATCTCAAAAACCTTCACAAACCAGTTTAGGAACCGGCAATAAACCCAATAGCGTTGTTGCGGTGACCGTTGAAAATAAATAACGGTAGCTCTTTGGGTGCATTTGTGCTAAAAACATAGTAATGCTGTTTGAGCTTCAATACAAAAGACTTGTCAATAAAGGCGCGGATAGAAATCCTTTTGTATGGGCAAACAATAGATTAACCAAATTATGTGGGGCAAACGGACCTCTCAGGTATCAGGCAGGGTCGATCGGTCAGTCGCAGAGTCAGACATTTGAGAGCGAGGGGGGGGGGGGGGGGGGGGGGGGGGGGGGTTGTATTTGTTATTATTTGTTTGGAATGCCTGGAAGGAAGTTCAACAAAAGAAAGTGAACGGGTTCAACAAAAGAAAGTATACCACTTTGTTCATGTCATTTTGAGTAACATTCAATTTTTTTTTACCAACAGGCTAGATATGAATGTTACTCAAAATGACATAAACAAAGTGGTATACTTACTTTTGTTGAACCCTTTATTATACTTTTTCGAGTGGGCGGGCGAGGCGGGCAGGGCAGGGGGGGGGGGAGGTGGTGACGGGTGTTCGAAAATAAATCTTTTGAGGGGGAATCCGAGATCGGTAACCAAAACTATACGCTAATATTTAACAATTATTTTCAGTCAATTTTCGAAATATTTCACTAAATTGAAACAATTTCAAATATTGGGGAAAGACATTTAAAAATGGGGGGGGGGGGGGGGGGGGGCGGGGGATTCAATGAATGATTTGATATAACAAATAAATGTTATCAAAAGCAATAAGCTATAGAAAATGCTAACAACAATCGCAGGGTGAGCGTTTAAAATGTGTATGGAAAGTGACTTAGGGAGTGTTCATAACAATACTTTGAGGGGCGAATTTGTTGTTCTTATTTGTTTAAGACCACCTTGAAAGGTAGTCGCGGTCCGGATTAAAACAATCATTTTCATGTGGGAACGCGATTCACTCGCATAGTTTCAGACCGGGGACCACTTTGCGCGTATTAATGCTGCGCCTTGTGCATCTACGGCTCGAGAGTTATAAAGCTAAGGAAGACGCGTACGATATACATAAAATCGCGCGCGTGGTGAAATAGGACGCAGTGATCGTCACGATTTTAGGCAAACAACTTAATTAAACAGTATTTGATATCAACTAATAATGAGACTTAATATTGTTAAGCGGGGCCGATTGTAGCTATTTCGATTATTTCTATCCTATTTCGATGTCATAAGCATGATAAGGCCCCTTGCAATTAAATGTGAGTTTACTGTTGCGTTTTTGAAAACCAGGACGAGGTGACTATTTAATATTAATATTGTAATATTTTGGGGTGAAGTCACCTGATTTAATATTGTCGGCGTTGTTAACTATTATCCAAGGTACGAATACAATTCAAATGCTGTTAATTATGTCCTACCACCACCTACTGCATTGGCTTTGCATTTTGTTTCTTTTATAAAGGAATCTATTCATATTTGCATCCCTATTTTGAATATGAATATTAATGAGATATTCGATGTTTGTAAAACAAAATTCGTTACGCTAGCTCGAAGAATTTTAAAGATGGCGATGGTAAACAAACCTGAAATATTACCCAGAATGCACTAGGAAACTCCAAAGAAGTTCGGCGGTTCGGCTTTGCGGACGCTAGGCAAAAAACTAAAAATAACTCGGCAATGTTTTGATGTGACGTCATGCGCAGAAGCGATTTGCGCAGTAATCAATTGACGTGCCTACGAATATGCTTCAAATGCACACATTTCAATACAAAGCGACAATTGCAAGTTTCGTTCAGAGTTTTTTACTTCACAGAAATATTTTCCCAACCAGGAAGTATTGAAATGCGGCTCATCGGCTAATTTTATCGCCGGAAAAGTGTTAAAAAGCTTATGAAAAAGCTTTATTCTTTTAAACAATGAAATAATTAAATATTTTTAAAATATTACATATATCACGCGGGTGACTTTTGGACGCGCGCGGGCAACAGTAAACTCACATTTAATTGCAAGGGGCCTAAGGGAATTTCACATGCGTTTTCCGGCGATTTTTGAATCATTTTAGATTTACACCCGGGTCTAAGTGGATTTGGTTTTTAGACCTCAATAGAGCAATCGTTGTGACGACCACTTATGTGGGAACGCAACTTTCAAGTGGGTCCCGGTCCGGACTAGTCCGGACCTCTAGTCCGGACCTGGACAACTTCTACTTATGTTAGAACACGGCCTTAGAAGTGGAAGACATTATCCACCCACGAGTGTTGCAGATATTACCTCATAAACTGGGGTGGGGTTTTTCTTTCTATTTTTAAATTGTATCAAACACGGTATGAATCGTGGTTGAGACGTAGGGCCATGCTGTTAAGCATTTATTCATATGTCGTACAAATATTTCAAGAATAAAATATTGTTCTTAGCATGTTAGCTGTCGGCCATACACGACGAGTGTCGACGACACAAATAATGGTATAGCCAATACGTTATAACACCATCGTATATATAGCAAAACAACTCATTCTTATCTAGTTAAATAGAGACCAAATGCAAACATTTTTAAGGCCAAATAATGTCAATATCAACAATTCTTTCCGTTATTTATCATTTTATGGACTAGGTATGTGATGGCGATCGTATTGAGGTCGTGCATTGATAGTGGTGAGATAGGCCTAAGTATTATATCAATAGGCTTTCCCTATGCAACTCTCTTATTTGGGATAATTATTATCACATTTTTACATTAAATGATGGTATTTAATAGTGTACACATGCACCTTTACTATTTTAAAAGCAACCATTCTTGATCTATGAATTTGATTTTCTTCATATTGATGATATCATTGATATGTTGATTAAATTTTACTATAAAACACTGGATTGTCTGTTGTTTCTGTTGTTTAGTATTTTGTTTCATAAGTTAGAAAAATGAGATCTGTTAAAGGTAGATGTTCCGATTTTCAACTTGAAGTTTTCTATTCTACATGAAAGGTCATCCTTAAAAGAGTTGTATTCCAAAGTTTGAGTTGCATAACTCTATATGGTTCTTAATTTAGACGCACAAGATGCCGTGAAATGTGCCCATTGAGTTGTACACAAACTATATTGGTGGTTAACCACCTTTCGCGGTAATTCGATGTTAAGCCAAACTAGAGTCAAGTGACTCTTGAAATGGAGTAAATCGGCCATGACTCTCCAAAGGAGTCATCCTGACTCTTCAAAGGAGTCATCCTGACTCTTCAAAGGAGTCATCCTGACTCTTCAAAGGAGTCATCCTGACTCTTCAAAGGAGTCATCCTGACTCTTCAAAGGAGTCATCCTGACTATCCAAAGGAGTCATCCTAGCCGTCGGAAAGAGTCATCGGCCATGACTCTCCAAAGGAGTCATCCTGATTCTCCAAAGGAGTCATCCTGACTCTCCAAAGGAGTTATACTGACTCTCCAAAGGAGTCATTCTAGCCGTCAGAAAGAGTCATCGGCCATGACTCTCCAAAGGAGTCATCCTGACTCTCTGGAGCTAATTTGCATATTTTACTTGGTCTTATATTAGCCGAGTAAAATGCGCAAATCGCTCATTAGCATAATTGCAATGCTACAAAAATTAGTACCGGTGCTCGTGTGTACCATTTCAATTATGCTAACGAGCTAACTTGCACCTTTTATTTATTTAAACCTATTAATTTATTTGAATCAAGTCGATGCGTTAATTTAACACCGTTGAATGTATATTGATATATATGCATATTTCTCACTGGTATGAAGGAAGGGAAGTGATTGCTCGCTAAGTAAATGCAAATACATTGAGCAAGAACATAAACATCAAAGAGCCAATGACCCTTAAGCCCCCCCCCCCCCCCCCCCAGTTCTCAGTGTCTTATTCCTACCTGGAGTAACGGTGACTCTATTTAACCAGTTGGAGTCATTATTACTCTCGAAAGGGAGTCCAGTCTACATGTGACTCTATGTCAATATTGACTCCATTTGAAGAGTCACAAGACTCCCTTGAAGAGTCATGCATCATGACTCTCCAAAGGAGTCAGTAAATATTGACTCTCCAAGGGAGTCATGTGACTCTCCAAACAGAGTCAATATTGACATAGAGTCACATGTAGGCTGGACTCCCTTTATAGAGTAACCCTGACTCCAGTTTGGCTTTCAGTGTATTTCATCAGAAAAGTATGATCTTTCATAGATATGAAAATCTCTATATGTTTGAGAAAAATCTGTGTTGTGAAAATGTGATCGGGTCATCTACCTTTAAATCTTGGTTTGAAATTACCACGATCGACGATACAAAATAAATCTTGCCAATGTCACTAACATATTGATAGTGATGAGATAAGAAACTAAACAATTTTCTAGTATTTCAACAAGTGTTTTCCGCATTCAAAATATATATTGTTTATAGTATTAAGAATCAGGAAATACGATAGAAGCTTACAATCTATTTGTTTTAATTTCATTATATTTTTTCAAGACATATTACTTGATATCTAGAAAAAAGAAAACCGACAAGAAGTATGTTTTGATGCGATGGGTCATTTGCGTAACACCTTCAATTCAAGTTGTTCACAGCTGTGGAAAGGTCTACCCACAATCAGCGTTCGAAATAGCGGCCATCCGGTCATCCGAAATGACCATATCTACAGGCGGATGACCAGTTTTTCTTGGCCGATCATCCGGCGGATGACCAAAATGATGGGAGATAAAAGTGAAGAAAAGGATCACCAGGATGCATTAGAGGCTATAGACCTGACCGTCATATTGAGAGACGTACTGAAAGAACAAGTCATGGTCGCGAATGAACCAACCCATACAAGCTGCACATGAGGATGACAATGACACTGCAGTTGTGGAACTTGAGGCTGCGTCAGATGAGGATGACTTTGATACAGATCCAATGGAGTCGGGAGATAAAAGTGAAGAAGAGGATCATCCGGATGCATTAGAAGTTGCAAATCAAGATGACACTGACACAGTGGACGACACCGACCCTGATGCTGAGTCAGATGAGAATGACCTGGATACAGATCCAATGGAGTCGGGAGATGAACGAGTGAAGAAGAGGATCATCAGGATGCATTTCAAGGCTTACAGCTGGTCGTCCTATTGAGAGACGTACTAAAAGAACGTGACGACTAGAACAAATAAGTGACTGAAGAAAAATAGTAGTTATAACAGAGAGGAGATTGTAAAATAAAGAGAAAGTTGTTTATGGAGCATAGAGGGTAATGTGGAGTTGTCAATAATTATATGTATCTGTATATATATGAAGAGTCGCTTAAAATATGATTTTTGAACTTGCCACTGAAAAAATGCGGATAACCAAAAATATTGGCGGATGACCAAAATCCCAACCTAGGTTATCCGGTGGATGACCAATATATTTTTCTTATTTCGAACGCTGCCCACAATGTATTGCATGCGCAATAAAATAGCAACTATTTTGCTATTGCAGTTTAAAAGAGATTGTGGAAAATGAATGTGCAAATTAATCTACACAACACAAGGCTACACAGAAACAAACTGGAGGCGCGGAAAAAATGCACCCAAAGCGCGCGAAAATGTTGCCGTTTTTAAAGAATTGCCTGAAATTACCTATTTTTTCTTCTGAATTCAACATTTCTACCGATTTCAATATAATTTTAAGTTATTTTGACATTGACATCCGTTGCAAAAAAAGCAAATTTGTAATAAATTTATTATGAATTACAATCATCAGGCCATATTCAGCATGTTCAGTATTATATATATTTTGGTAACTATCTCTTCCAGGGTTGCACAAAGTGCGGGAGCAGGGAGCACCACTCCCGGGAAATAATGAGCAGAATTGGGGAAATAATGCCAAGTGGGAAAACAAATTGGGTGAAAGGATCTACGGTGTGGGTGGGGGGGGGGGGGGAGCTGACCCCCAGGGGCGGACATTTCTTGTTAGGTGTGGGGGATGAAGTGTGGCCCCCAACTTAATGAAATTGAGCTGCTGGTACCATCTACACTGTAAAAACAAACGTTTGACTATTTATAAACACTACAACACGTTTATTTTTTGTTGTTTACGTGTAAAGGTATAGGAGGTCGTTTACGATAAACGGGTTGCATAAACGCTACAACGTGTTGAAACGTTTATTAACTGTTATCAAAAACGTGTTGATACCAGCAATTATAAACACATGATTGCTGATATAAACACGATTTTGATAACAGTTAATAAACGTATCAACGCGTTGTAGCGATTATGCAACCCGTTTATCTTTAACAACCTCCTATACCTTTACACGTAGGCCTAAACAACAACAAATAAACGTGTTGTAGTGTTTATCAATAGTCAAACGTTTGTTTTTATAGTGTATGCGGTGCACAGCACCGCTCTCCGAGCTATGCTCAGACAGGGTGTCTGAAAAAATTTCAATTTTCAAACTCATTTGGTGCGATCTGGTGTATACTTTTGACCAATATTGTATTGAAAATTCATCGCTTCATTTTCAATAAATATTTTGTTTTTTATCAATGTACGAAGGAATTGGAGCATTTTTATACTGATATATTCTTGATTTTAGTATAGATGGTTTAAAAGCTCCAACAGGGGGGAGTCGTGAGGGGGATGTGCCCCCCTCAGAAGTATATTTTTTTTCAATTTTCAAACTCATTTGGTGTGTTCTGGTGTATACTTTTAACCAATATTGTATTGAAAAGCCATCGCTTCATTTTTAATAAATATTTAGTTTTTTATCAATGCACGAAAGAAGTTGAGCATTTTTTTATACTGATATATTCTTGATTTTAGTATACTAAAATCAAGAATATATCAGTATGATCATGGTTTAAAAGCTCGAACTTCTGGGATTCTGAGGGGGATGTGCCCCCCGCTCAGAATTTGATTTTTTAAAATTTTCGAACCCATTTGGTGCGATTTGGTGTGTACTTTTGACCAATATTTTATTGAAAAGCAATCACTTTATTTCTTATCAATATTGGCTTTTTAAATAGGCAGATAGGCCTATGCCATAAAGAAGTTAATTAGTTACCTCCAAAAGATGGATTCTAGTCAACGTACGTACGTACGCGTATGTATCCTGACCAACGTCAAAAATTCCAAACGTTGTTATGTCCCTCGCATGCCTCCCTATCCGCCTTTCTTTCTCTTTTTCCTTTTTTTCCCTCCTTTTTCCCTTTGTTTTTCCTTTTTTACACCTTTTTTGTGAAAAATCAGGGGGGATGATTACATTTACCATCCCCCCGGTCAAAAAGTGGGGGGGGGGGGGGGATATTCCCCCCCCCCCCCCCCCCATCCCCCGGGATTTCCGCCCTTGGCTGACCAAGCCTGTTTTGTCCAGGAAAGGTAAATTGGACCAGCAAATCGTAATAGGTGGCCAATTTATTTTGCCGCCAGCTCGTGAAATCCTGATAAGTGGGAATGGGGCGGGAGGAGGGTAGCGATGTGGTTTAAAAAAAAGCATTAGTACAATCTGGGGGTGTGGGTGGGGGGGGGGGGGGTTAAACTTTTAACATCTAATACTTTACCGTAGCAATTAAAATCTTAATCATTTAACGTCAGCATAATCCTTTACGGGAGTGATGCAACTTTGTAATCTTTTAACGTTTAATACTTTAACGTACCTATTCAAATCTTAATCTTTTACCGTCAATATAATCCTTTAACGTCTAATCCTTTAACGTACCTATTCAAATCTTAATCTTTTACCGTCAATATAATCCTTTAACGTCTAATCCTTTAACGTACCTATTCAAATCTTAATCTTTTACCGTCAATATAATCCTTTAACGTCTAATCCTTTAACGTACCTATTCAAATCTTAATCTTTTACCGTCAATATAATCCTTTAACGTCTAATCCTTTACCTACCTATTCAAATCTTAATCTGTTAACGTGACAATAGCATTGGTGACACGAACCCAACGTTTACTGCAAGCTTTTTTGGTGTGCATGTAGGCGCGGCATTTATCGGGGGTGGGTGGCTCATATTGAAATTGGATATGGCCATTGCGGGGGCCATTGCGGCGCTAGTGTGCCTTATATACGCCTCTTTAGTATGGTATACATTCATACATCTGCTGACGCTTCATTGGGACCTTCACTCAAAAGCTTTCCCTACGACGCCCTTTTCACCATCATGATAAGAACCCACCGTTTAATGCAAGTTGTTTTGGTGTCCATATACGCTGCATTAGTATCGCGGTGGGTGGGTGGGGTGGGTGGGGGGGGGGGGGGGGGGGGGGGGGTGTCTGGGTTCACATTGAAATTCGATATGGCCCATTGCGGCACTAGTGTGTCTTATACGCCTCTTTAGTATGGTACATGTATATATATAATACCTACGACGCCCTGTTCACTATATGATCAAATGGGTTGATTTCTATATTAGTCGATTATTTCTTTGTTTTTTTGCTGATGTTTTTTACTTGATTTGTATGCAGTGGCGTAACTATGTAAATGGGGTCATCAATTTGGAGGTGGGGTGGGGATAAGAGGAGATCGACCGGGGAGGGAACATCCGGGGGGGGGGGGGGTTACTCACGTATGTAAGGCATACGGTTAACTCTCATGAAAACAGTGCAAAATGAACTTTTTGATGTCTTTGGTCCATTTCTGTGTTATGCAATGTTTTCTTGCTTGAAAAACTTCTTTTCTAGATAGATATTGATGTTTTCTACTTGGATCTATATACTTTGATATACTTCTGAACGTGTTTTCACTCAAAAAAATGTTCTCATATACCCCAAATTAGCGAAATTTCCATGTCCGCAGCATAAATGTATATTTTGCCTTTATTAATTACAATACAAATAGGGCACCATTTTCTACAAGATATGTCATAATTTGTAGGGAACATATAGCGATATTCCATGGATAGAAAAAAAATGCACATCTTTTACGATGTTTACCTGTTTCAGTTTCATATATGTTGTCCGAGATGTTGATGTTTATTACGTTACCTGCGACATATTGAGGATCAACATTGTTCAAAATTAACATTTAAACATTTAAATGTACATATTCTGAATCTAAAAGAACATGGGTGTTGGAAAATAATATTATCAAAAATCTATAGCAGCATGTCTGACCTTGAGAAGAAATCAAAATGCTGCAAAGCATGCGACCTTGTTAAGGATGTTTATTACGTTGTTGAGATTTCTCCCGAACTATGTATCAAAACACACTTTTTGGTTAAAAACCAATTTGATACATATACATAGACTATGTGGTTACTTGGAACACTCGCTAGCTCTTTCCAGATCGTCTACATGGTACTTTGAGTACGAAAAACGTTTACTACGTTATCGTTTATTACGTTGTCGAATAAATCGACAGAGAGACAGCTGCTCTCTACGACTGTATTAAACAAAGATACGTGGCAGGCCCTTTTCGCAGGCATGCATGGGGGATACTCGATGAAAGTACAATGCAAAAAAAACACGACGAATGGTAAGAATTCCTAATTTTTTCTTGTAAGTAATATGAACATTAAGCTGAATGACAGTTGAAGTCATTATAGATCTCTTAAGCACATTGAAAATGGACCTATGATATCAGAATGGGGTTAATAATGTGAAGAAATGCAGTAGGTATCGTTAACATCTTCATTGATTGCTTTGTATATACGTTATAAGCCAGCATTAGGCACTGTTGCAGTTGCCAATAACGTAATAAACGGGATAACGTAACCAACCTCATTGTCTAGTCTCATGTCAATGTTGGCGTCAATTCAGTAACTTTCATGATTGATGTACTTGAGTATCATACATTGTGTCCAATGTTATAATTGTAATATGTGGACTATTCTATGTGAGGACTGAAACCACCTTATAATGGACAACGTAATAAACTTTCCATCATTTGATAAATATAATTGCACCCTGTTCATAGTGATTCAACATTTATTATGTGTTTATGAATGTTAACTTAGTGTACATACATATTGTCTCACATACTGACACAATCTCATTTGTTTGCATGCTTCAATGATGCATAGTTCTATGGCTATTGGATAACGTAATAAACCAATTCGTATAATTGTGTGAATAAATACGGTATACCTAGCTGAAACAGCTGCAATATATGTCATTAACTTTGTTTTGTTTTTGTTATCTTTATTATACAGAAATATATGCCACACAGTGCAAAAAATCAATGGCGATACCGGCAGAACCAAATGCAACAGTGGAGACAAAAAGGTCATCAGAGTACAATCTTATTAACAATTCTACTACCATCATTTTAAATAAAACAAATCAATATCTTACTAATTTTAAGAGATAAAAGGCTATTCAATATTTAGTGCTATTAAAATTTACATAAAGGTAATAATGTCATGGTCTAACAACATATCTGTAAAGTGCCATGTTACATCTGTCGATTTAGTGACCATGTTTATTACGTTATTCACCATATTTACCCTACATCAAAAGAGCAAGTCGACAATATATAGAACTGTCTTTTAGTGGACTTTAGGCAACCTAACTTTTACTAAAATACCATTTACAAGATATGTCTGTGTACAAAATAAACTGACTTGGTCGATGTTGAATATATTTGTTTACATGTGTTTGTATATGTTTATTACGTTACCCACCCCATAAAGTCCGAATACCAATGCCAGCGTTTTTGGTAAAGCATAATATTTATTGTTTCTGAGCTAACTTTTAAAAACACATTATAACGCTTGGAAAAAGATACGATTAAAGATATATTTTATACTTTGCACAAAGATATTCATTTTGGAAAACCGTGCATTTTTTTAGTTTTAAAGCTGAGGTTCAAACAGTGATGTGAAGACCAAAAACAATTCATAATACTTGCAATTTACAAAATTACATTGCATTTTGTTCGCTGTAATTGGTAGAAGTATGCTTTCGTAACTATAATTTTGTGTTTTTGGCATCACAGTTTGTAAACTCGTTCTGATTTAGAGCTGATAGGAAGTATATATCGTAATAAACATGGAGCAAAAGCTGCAAACAAGTGATATTATAATATAAATTCAACGTTATATTGTACAAAAATGCAATAAGAGTTGTTCACAAAATTTTAAATCTAGTATCCAGTACATGTCTACTATTAAAAAATAGTGTAATAAATAAAATTGGAGACAATTTTTTTCTTCAACTTCTGAAATCTCATTTGCACTATTTTCATGAGAGTTGACCATACGGGGACGTGCCGCTCCAGTGGGTCGTTTTTTCATGAGACATCCTTAGCCATGGGTAGGCTTTTCAACTGAAAAATCCTTAGACATGGCGTCTATTTTCGTGGAAATTGGCAAAAATTAGGTCTTTTTCCCGATAATTTGCGAAAATTTGGTATAAAATGAAGCAAAACCCCTAACAATGAGTTACCAATTTTTCCAAAATCACCCTTAGAAATGGGTAGGGGTTTTGAATCTCCAGCGGCACACCCCGACCAAACCAAATCTGAGTACCCCCCCCCCCCCCGGGGGGGGGGGAACATGTCTGTGATCGGGGGGGGGGGGGCATAACCGACTATTTTTGAAAATATACATTGAGTTAGTTGGTTATTTCATTTGGGTGGAAGGGCAAGGGCATGGGGTATCGATGCCCTGCCCCTTCTCTAGTTACACCCTATTGTAAAAAATGAAACACGTTTGCGCCCCCCCCCCCCCCCCCCCCCCCCCCCGGTTACCCCACCTTCAGTCATCATTTCAAATGGTACGCACAAGGGAGCCCTCAATAGACTCAAAATACATGATACGTATACATGACTCTCGTGAATAATAACAGCAGCTTATCTGTATCGGTGATTATTGACAACAATAGCCCAGGTATTTCAAATGGGTATAAAGCCTTCGATACGCTACAACATTGCCAGGTCATCTTTCCAAGTCATATTGGGCCACTTTTTGGTCATTTTCCCCCGTAAAACTACTACGGTATTAATTTTCGACGGTCACCGCAACAACGCTAATAGAAACAGAAAGGCGAATAATATTCGCGGTTTGCGCCGTGAACCGTGTCACGCTGGGTTATACACATTGTTAAGCAATCTTTTTCAGGTTCGGTGGCATTGTTTGGTATTACAAAAGGTCAAATGTCGTGGCCCATCGACGAGGATCGATAAACTTAGCGTTAACTTTTCGCGAGTAGAAACAGGGGGGATTAAAAACTTATCGATTGAATCTTAGCGTTTATTTTTTGCAGTGCCCCAGTAGAAACACGCTCTAAAAATATAAAGGGTTCAACAAAAGAAAGTAAACCACTTTGTTTATGTCATTTTGAGTAACATTTAATTTGTATTGGACCAATTAGGCTAGATAGGCATACGCGGGAAGAAAAGACCACATGTATGTTACTGTTCATAATCAAATAGCCCGCTCGCTCAGGCACAACCCAGCGCAGTTGCACTGTGTGATCAATATCCATTTCATTCCCGGCCATTCAAAGTGCCACGCACAGCATTTTCTCGCGGCTTGCGTGCGTTGAAAATGTGACTTTTGAAAAGTGACCAATTTTCTTTAAATGGTGCTAATCATGGTTTATCTTTGTTGTTAGGGGGCAAATTTGGTATCAAATTATGCCTAAAAGATTCATCTGAATGCCTATCTAGCCTATTTGGTAAAACAAAAATTGAATGTTACTCAAAATGACATAAACAAAGTGGTATACTTTCTTTTGTTGAACCGTTTACATGCTCAGCGCTGCGTTTATTGAATTTTTGCAATACCCCCATTGTTACACCATGGTTATACAGACAATAATCTGTAAAGGCCATTTGTTATTGAATGAAAGAAGTCAATCGTCGTTGAATCGATATTCTTATTTCCCATCTGATCTGTTTGTAGCTGTTCGTTTGAAATAGACGTGGAATAATTGTGTATCTTAATTGAATTGTGCGGTACGCGGCTTTCGGCAGTTGCTAAGGCGAATATAGCAATTAAATTGTCTAATGGCAAGATTTAAGAATTTGAGATGGAAAATAAACGTACATTGACGGATATCCAAAGCAACAATTGAAAATTGGATTCCTACCAAAATTAGAACATAATGGCTGTTACCAATAATTGGTTTAATATATGGTTGTACAATTGTATGAAAAAGGTCAGTGACTTCAAATAACCAGTCTAGACTCACCAGCTTAAATATCACCCAGAAATGGGCCATTCGCACAATAACAAACTCACGTCGCTGGACACAAACATTACCTCTCTATCACAATCTCAAAACATTAAAAATCACCGATATCCAACAGCTTCAAACGGCACTGTTTATACACGACTACTTCTACAGCAACCTTCCTCCAAACTTCGCAAACTATTTCACCACAAACCGACAAATTCACGCACATTACACTAGACAAACACACCAATTTCACCTTCCTCTCCCAAAGACCACCGCTGAAAAAATATCAGATCCTATACCACGGTGCAAAGCTTTGGAACGATCTTTCCAACACACTCACAAATATTACAAATAAACAATCATTGGAAAGACAGCTCAAGAATCATATATTTCCACTTATGTTGCACCTTCAATACACACACTTTCTCATGACAACACATAATTTTGTTCTCTAGCCTCCCTTTCTTTTTTTCTTTATTTCTCCTCTATCCTTCATTTTCATTCCCTCCTCTTTCCCTCTTGCAAAAGGTACATTATTTTAATACCAATGACATTTATAGTTATATGCAAAGTACATTTCATACAATTACCATTGTAATATTGAAATTGTACAAGATGCCGTATTTGAAATAATTGGGGGACGGATGTATTTGCTGTACGTCTGACCCAGTGCATGTCCGATCCCCCTTTTAGTAATGAGAATTGATGAGTAAATATGATCAGTAATTGTGTACTTTTGTTTACTTACAAAATGACCTTGCTACTTAGCAGAACAACCCAGGACCGTCAGAATTGATCAACATAAATTATTCCTTATGACCATATATGCAATGCATATAGTCATAAGGAATGTGTTGACCAATTCTGCATATTCTGCATATTATTCCGATTTATAAAATGAAAAAATATTTCGGGTCACTAGGGGTCAAAATGTAAATGTTCAATCCTTTCTCTTAAAATGCTACTCCTCCGAGAGTTAATGATTGATGATTGTCAGACGATTCCTTGGATCCATGTACATATAGGGTCAGCGATTAAAAATGACATGTCATATGGGGTCACTAGGGGTTATTTAACTATACAGGTGTATCATTTAAAACATGGTCCGATTTTGACCGGACTTGTTGCATCTTGTGCGCATTTATGAATCAAGAAAAAACTAAATCATAACCATGGGGTCAAACTCAAAGGTCAAGAAGGGTCACCTTGAAGTCAAAAAGCAACGTTTCCACTACTACGGGGCTGAAACAATCTTCCAAAATAGTAAATTTCGAAATTGTATAATATAATTGTCCTTTCACATCTGTCAGCCATATAATGAGGTCAAAGGTCAACGCCGGCGACTAATATCCGTGATCTACGGTCACAATTAGCTCAAGTTTCGAGCTTTTATCTTTTAGAAAGACGTATTGATCATTGGTTACTCTAGCGAAATAGTTATGAAGATTAACTGGAATAACAATTTGCAACAAGTACACCCCCATCAAGTCAACCTTGTACCTCTGCCAATATGCAAGAGGTAAAACATTTGCTGAAACCGATTATAGTCACTATTAAGAAACAACATTTGATTGCGTCCTCTTTTCGTCTTTTGTGTGTCAAATTACATTTATAAACATGAAACTAAAATATCACTTAAAAGTGTTTACCAAAACCCTGTCCAAATGAATATCCTTTAGAAGATGCAGGATATTATAACACAGAAAATGCCCTGTATTGATTTAGGGTCCATATCCAAACTCTCAGTGCTTTTAAATTGTTTTTCTAGCGATTTAAAAGCGCTTTTCCAACGGTATTTCGTTGGAAAAGCGCTTTTCCAACGGTATTTCGTTGGAAAAGCGCTTTGAAATCGCTAGAAAAACAATTTAAAAGCACTCAGAGTTTGGATATGGACCCTTAAGAACTTTTTATAATTCATGAATTATTCTGCAAACAAACGCCTATCTCCGAAGTTAACTGGAACAATCGGGACAATTGTATGCTTTAACACTAATACCTGCAAGAGCTACATTGTGGGAGTACGCCCACAATGCATACAAATACATACAAAATGACAAGTACAAACATGCACTATGGACGTGCAAAATGCCAGAAAAATGGTAGGAATCGACATTCTGGGAGTAAAATATACGCCCGTAAAGACATACAAAATACACCCGTAAATACATACAAATCTTGTGTGGGTATACCCCCTCTAGAGGCCATTTAAAACCACCTGGAAACCTTCTGCACTCTGGGGGTACCCCCACAATGCAAAAAACGCCCAGAGTGCATCTTCATACGTATATTTACGCCCACAATGTAGCTCCTGTAAGACCATTTGATAAGGGGGTTATTACATACATGAAGAGATAAAGAGACGTCATTTTTTTATATTTCACTTTATTTTAAATACTTTGGTTTCTCACTCAGTGTATCTAGAAACAGAATACAAAGCATTTGAAATCAAGATACACATATGAAAGCAGCCTGGGAGCGATTTTTCCGTAGTTAACTATATTTGACTAACGATAGAAAGCTTCAACGACGTACAACGCGGCCGTTAACCAAAATCTACATACGGATACAATATTTTGTTTACTGAACGGGGAATCAGCTGCCCGGGAAAGCCAACATCGACGATTAATGAATGTAATAATAAATTTAAATTAATTATATTAAATACTTTTTAAGTGATTTCGTTTTGTTCTTAGACGAACCGGACCGACTTTGCGAGTAGGGTAAACCGTACAAAATAATTGCATTACATTTAAATCATGTAATAACAGATGGAACACAATTTATGTCATATCCATTGCCGTGTAGGCCTAATCAATAATATCGGTCTTTTTCTTATTCGACATCGATATAGCCGGGTTCGATTTGGTAGCTTGCTTTCGATCAGTGATCACAGATGCTATCGTATATAGATATGGATTTAACGAAGAATTGATGGGTATGATAAACACGACAGACCACGTGTACATCTGGAGAGGGATCACAGCCGCCCCTGTCTGGGAGAGAATTCCCATTATTATGACTGGCATCCAACAGATAAAGTCCGTTATCACAATGGCTGCCATTCTAATAGCTATTTTCAACTCGTCGTTCCTCTTAGTACTTGTCACCTTCTGTCCCGATAATTTAATACTAACAAACATGATGACGTAACAAACCATTATGGTGAGAAATAATACTAAATTAAGTCCCAAGAAAATGGCAATACTGAAATACCACGCGGGTTTAAACTCTTCCGGGATAGGTAGCGCAAAACTTCGCTCTTTGTTGAGCCCACCAACGATATCGCTAGATTGAATACTGTAACTAGAGGGGCGTGTAATTAATGGCAGACCAATACAAACATCGGATAAATCATAAAAGTCAGAATCAGGGCCGGCAAAAATTGTTGGAACCACGCCTAATACAAATGCGGCAACCCACATGGTACGTCCTACTACCTTGATCGATTTGTCTCCAAACTGTACTTTGCTGAATGGAAAGACAATGCAGATAAAACGGTCGATGGTGATTAATGTAATGAAGAAAACAGATGCTTCACACGACAACAATGACACAAAACTAGCAGTTTTACATAAATTCGACATTCGCCATTGATCAGAATAGATGAAATATTCGTCCCCGTAGTATAGATCGGTAGATGCCAGTATTATCATGTACACACCCATTAGAGCGTCGGAAATCGCCAAATTTGTGATTAAATAGGATTGTTTGGCGTGGGTGCTACTCCTGGTCTTTTCCCGAACTCGCAAGATGATAACACATATATTTCCAATAAGAGCACTGATACCAAGTACCCACATTGATACTCGTAGTACATAATTCTGCATTAAACTTCCACACATGAACAATGGAGGTTGGGGTTCCAAGGTAATACAGTCATCCAGAGTGTCGAAGTGACAACACAGATGGTGGTCATCGACGTACCTAGATCATAGTAATGATTTTTAGAAGTAAAGGAAACTGTGTAAGGATGATTTTTAGAAGTAAAGGAAACTGTGTAAGGATATGATTTTCTTTCCTTCTAACTCTATGAAGATTATTTTATTATCAATGAAATATGTTAATAATTGTAATGATAATTAAAGTTGTAACACTTACAGTAATTTCAGTTGTTCCACTCCTCGGAAGGCATTATCATACACAAGTATAGAATCGGTTTGTCTTCCGTCACCATGGTCACGTATTATAACGCTGTGAGATAAAAAATTAAAAACAAAGAAATGTTTTTTAGCACGTTTAGATCGAAGTTGATTATAATAAATATAAACCCCCTAACGATTTGGAAACTAGGGAGTAGCGATTACATTGGTATACCGGTGTATCTTATATGTTTTATGAAACTTACAGAATTGATAAAAGTGCAGCTCCATAAAATGTGTCAGGAAAGATCCTTGAGAGTCGCACGTTCCACAAATACCTAGAAGTAAATAAACACAATATTATAAAAGTGATCAATTAGTGCAGACGATAGCTATTTGAAATTATATGGTAATTGATTATTGATATTGAGGAAATAATAATGAGAACGTATTAAATAAACACATGGTTGTTTAATAAATCTACATTTCAAATTTGACTCATAATTTTAAAATTCCGCCACATTCAATTTTGCACATGATATCTTTACCATGTTTCATAAATGAAATATGCTACTGCTTAGATTTTATGCTTATTAAAGCTCAATAACCATTTAATGAAACGCAATTTATTTATTTAAAAACATAAGTAAATAATTAAAAACAAGGCTGTTATAATTGGGGTCACTTTTTGAACCACCCTGTACTGGTATTTCAATTAGGCCAACAACAAAATTGTTATGTTGTCGACCGCCCGCTCGTCATTTTAGGGCCGCTCCGATTTAATTTTGTTTCAGATTTTTTTTTTTTTTAAATCGTTTTTTTTTTTAATAAAAAATCAGATTTTTTTTCTTCTTCAGATTTTCTTTTTTTTTCAGGGTTTTTTTCACAGATTGTTTTCAGATTTTTTTAAAACAGTTTAAATGGCATTAATATTAAATTGAGTGTTTATAACATATATGTGCGGCTCTTAGAGTGATTTTAACTTCTTGTTGGCTGAACTTTGAGCTTCTGCTGGAAAAAGAAAATTAAAATAAAAAAAATAAAAAATAAAAAATCCGCCCGCCCGCCCGCCCCTCCTCTCTGAAAGCTGTCGAGGACAAAATAACAAAACAAAATTGGGCCTTATGTCACCTTTTTTTGTATCAGTTGAACTAAATCTTAGTTTAAGCCATTGCTATGTTGTGCTTGAACCTTGTCAAGCAGACACCTCGATTTCATAACTATGAACTATGGAATATTGGTGAGTCGAATGTGTATACAGGAAAAGTTTATTCTTACAACTGCTTCAGCTTTGGTAAATCTTCAAAGGTCCAACCGTTCAGAGAAGAAATGATGTTATTTGATAGATCTCTGTAAAGAGAGACACGTATACATTTAGGGAAAAAGTGTACTTTAGCTCCCAGATACTAGACTGTACTAGTATCGACCAATACTAGAACACCCAGTATCGTTCGATACTGGTACATTATTTTGTTCCAGTATCGCTCGATACTGGCACGTTCAAAATGTTCCAGTATTGCCCGATACTGGAACAAATAATGTACCAGTATCGATCGATACTGGAACATTATTTTGTTCCAGTATCGGTCGATACTGGAACACAATTTGATGTTCTAGTATCGACCGATACTGGGACATGAAAATTGTTCCAGTATCGAGCGATACTGGCAAAATTCTTGGACCAGTATCTGGGACCTAAAGTACACTTTTTCCACATTTAGTGTCATTTTTAATATGGTACATACTGGGCGTGTCAAAGAAAGTGGTACACGAACGACATGGTTTTTTTCTTCAAATAAATAAATTGTTGGTAAGCCCTACTCGTCCTCTATCAAATACACTTGATCCCATTCAATTTCACTTCGTAACTACCGAGAAAAGTTGAACTAACTATCAAAGTTATTGTTACTTTATTATTGATGTTATTGATTATGTTCAATTACACACTGAATGACGATTCTATAAAAGAGTTCTTTACACGGGAAAAGGGGCAAATGCTGAATTTAACATGCCTTTGTAAATTTGCCATAATTTTGATAGCGAAAGCTCTAAAATGGATATAATAGAAAAAATCGTATGACATATTAAAGATTGATAAACATGATTATTACAATTTCACGTACACTTTTAATTTTCCAGGCCAAAGAAAGTATGTTACACATGGGACACCATTTTTGACACGCTCTGTAAATAAACATAATCATCGTGCCAAATGGCACGATTTGGCCTCAAGATGAATCAAATAGTATATTTTACATGAAAAATAACAATTTTTGTTTTAGATGGATTGTGTCACTTATATCCCATTCAAACAATAATTAATGACTATCATCATATTATTTTCTTGTAGAAGTACTAAATGTAACAAAAAAAATGTGTTATTTTGTTGCTTAATTAGACCAAATTTGACAGGAAATTTAATCTTAAAATGCCTCTAAAATCATCCAAAATATTAAAATAGTATGCAGATTACTTTTGCATCAAGTAAGATACTAGTTATTGTAGGCTAATTTGAGTAAAAGGAACAGAATTAATGTTCTTGACAATGTGAAATATTGCAATATTACTTAAATTTAATTCGTAATCAAACCTTATTAATTATTCATGAGCTAATTAACATAGTATTTGCATAATTAATCTGTTGTTAACTTTTTCTGCAAGCTTGATATCTGATGTGCTATTTCCTTGTTGTTATCAATACCGCATTGAATTGATACAGTGAGTGATCAAGAGAGGGCGTCAAAAACCTTCTGAAAAAAAACAACATTTATGTGTTTGTAGATTAAGGCCCTGTCACACCATAACGTATCGCCTCAACGTATGCCAATGCCAACGTATGCGAAATATCAAAAAATACGTTGGTGTACGCTGATATAAGTTAGGGGTACGTTGGGGATACGTCGTTTACGTTAAGAGCACGCTGTGATACGCTGTGACAATTTGGAATACGTCGAGCCCGCGGAAAAGTATTGAGCATGCTCAAAATCACAACGTGTGCTTAATACGTTCTGCATAAGTTCCCGGTAAGTTTGTGGTACGTTAAATATACGTTGACATACGCTGACATACGTTAGTGGTACGTTACTCGTACGTTATTCGTAAGTTGGTATACGTTGATGAACGTAGGCTGACGGGGAAACGTACAGCCAACGTAGTGATAACGAGTTGATAACGTATATGTGCCGTATGTCTAACGTATGCCTGACGTATTTCCAACGAGTTTCGACGTATTCTCACGTATTCACCTTATGCCGGGCGATCGTGTAAGGCCCTGTCACGTATCCATTGCGTATCCATAGCGTATTGAACGTATACATAGCGTATGACTAACGTATTGATAGCGTATCACTAACTTATAACATACTTATGACAGCGTATCAGAGCGTATGCGAGCGTATGACTAACGTACATGCTTAACGTATACTTAACGTAGCGTAGCGTATTCGTAGCGTATGATGATGGGTTGATGTGTTCAGCGCGACAGACCATGAAGAAGTGAGGATGAGATACTCAAGGGACCCATTTATATACTCAAACCCTCCAAAAGTTCCCAAAACGCCGAATGCTCGCTAGCTGTACGGTACATACGCTAGCTGTACGGTAGCCCTGTCACACCATGGCGTATCGCCTGAACGTATGACGACGTATGCGAAATATCGGAAAATACGTTGGCGTACGTTGGTGTACGCTGATACAAGTTAGGGGTAAGTTGGGGATACGTCGTTTACGTTAAGAGCACGCTGTGATATGTTGTGAAAATTTGGAACACGTCGAGCCCGCGAAAAATTATTGAGCATGTTCAAAATTTCTCGACGTACTCAACGTGTGCTTAACTTACGTTCTGCATAAGTTTCCGATAGGTTCGCGGTACGTTAGACATACGTTTAAAAACGCTGACATACGTTAGACCAGGGGTGGGCAACCTACGGCCCGCGGGCCGCATGCGGCCCGCCAGTGGTTATTTTGCGGCCCGCGAGATGTATCAAGAAAAATAAAAAATAAAAAATCTATTTTACATCATCACAAAACTACGAGCTAGCTGCTTAGCATTTATCGGCACAAATGATGTTCCTCAACGTGCGTAGGCCATTTTTCCCCATTGTCATCTGTCAGTGGCATAACCAGAGGGTGACAAGAGGAATTATGATGGTCAAATGTACACAGATGAAAAAAATTCGCGCGCTACGCGCGCATATAATGTGTCCCCAAAATGCAACATTCTTTGGTAAAGGCTTGTACCTCAATCGTGCCACAAATAATGGTAAAGTCGACAATTTTCGCTCGCACGCTTGACTCAGAACAATCTTGTCGGTTGACTTTCATTCCCCCCCCCCCCCCCCCCATGATTGGTTAGGTGCGGCCCAGTCAATTTTTCACTCCTTATATCTGGCCCATTCATTCAAAAAGGTTGCCCACCCCTGCGTTAGACATACGTTGACATACGCTGACATACGTTAGAGGTACGTTACTCGTCGTAAGTTATAGGTTGGACCTATAGATTTACCCTTCTAGATATTTTAATAGTTATCATCTAGGCTGCTTTTACTTGAACTGGCAACACTTGTCCCACCGTGTACGAAACTCAATTTCTGCAGCGGCATAAGTCACGTGTTCGTTGTATGCCGAGGATACGCTGAGGATACCTCGAACACGGCAGATGATACGCTTCGAATACGTTAAGCATACGTTGGTATACGCTCGCCGATCGCATACGCTGTGATACGCTGTCATAAGTTTGTTATAAGTTTAATTGTGATACGCTATCAATACGTTAGTCATACGCTATGGATATGCTATGGATACGTCCATTCCATCACCGATATCGACTTTTTCCTACGCAATTCGTTGGGAAGTTGGACGTTCTTGGACTCTGACAATTTTCGAGCTATTTTTTGAATACGTCGGCATACGTTCAGGCCACGTTCAGGCCATACGCTATGGTGTGACAGGGTCTTTACGGAATGAACATTTCAGTTCAATACATCCATTTCATTTGTGTATCGGAAATCGTATCCTAGAATGCGTAATTTGGAGTATACTATACTTACAACCATGAAACATTCACGAGTCCTATAAATGTACCTCTTTCGAGCATGATTATATTATTGCCATCAAGGGATCTGCAGATTTAAGAGGATCAAACAATTCAATACATTAAGGTCTAGTGGCGATGGAAGGAAAGTTTCGGTACAGAGCTCTCGGAACAAATATTGACGATACTGGTAGGTTCCTTTACACCTTGAGACTGACAAAGATGAATATTGAAGCTAAGGTAGCCAGGGTATCACTATTGCGTAACCCTAATCAGGCACTTTCATTATGAGGTCATCATTCGAAGGTCGTACGGATGAAGCCCATCCTCGAGCACGTCGTAATCAAGGTCGTACGCATGAAGCCCATCCTCGAGCACGTCGTAATCAAGGTCGTACGTATGAAGCTTAAGGTGGGCTTCATGCGTAAGACCATGATTACGACGTGCTCGAGGATGGGCTTCATGCGTAAGACCATGATTATGACGTGCTCGAGGATGGGCTTCATGCGTACGACCTTGATTACGACGTGCTCGAAGGTGGGCCTCATGCGTAAGACCATGATTACGACGTGCTCGAGGATGGCCTTCATGCGTACGAACTTGATTACGACTTGCTCGAGGACGACCGTCATACTTTCGACCTTCGAATTATGACCCTGATATTCCCCCATACTCCCGTAATTGTTCGGTATTGCGTGACGTCGACAGATAACAGTGCGCAAGTTTAAGCAATGTCAGCTTTTATCCGCAGATGTCAACGGACGCCCAACGGTAGCGGCGGACCTACCAACGGACCATTAGTATAGATTATACCAAGCTAAATGCTCTCGAGCAGTGAACTCACATGGGTTTTAATCAATCACAAACAAATTGATTCTTATTGTTGCACCATTTGCTCTCTGTCATTTATTTTGAAGTTTTAAAAGTACTCACAAAGTTTGCATACGAGAAAGTCCCTTGAAGATTCCCGGGTGTACCATATCGCCTGACGAACCCGATAGATCACTGTAAAAACGAAGTTAAAACGTATTAGTGGCTTTATCCAAAATATGCCGAACCTATGTCTCTTTTTCTAGCTTTCACTCCAGACTCCTCATCAACAAACTACGACCCTGCGAGGTTGTTCAATGTGAAAAATGATAAATATGGTTACCGTTCGTTAATCGAATATTCATGCTTTAATGTATATAGCATAACCATCAAGTTGTGACGTATATCGCATGACGCCACGGGCCCACGGAGCGCAAACATTTACATTCCTCGATGCGACATTACGCACCGCGGTTACACCTTTTAGTTTGTCGCAATTTCGAAGTAAGAATAGAGTGTTATAATTCTTCATATATGGCTAGATTGAGTCAATCATATGCCTTTGGTGAAATGGAAATCTTTTAAAAAAAGGTTTCTCAAAATTGTCGCAGGGCATTGTGAGAAATACGTCTGAAATGAAGCAGCTTTCCAGAATTTATCATTTCATAAAACTGACATCTGGACACAATCAATACCTCTGTTTAAGGGAGGTGTCAACTCTGTTTGGCGCCAAATTTATCAAGCACTGTAACTTTTAAATTATAAATGTGATATACATAAAAGTATACATTTTTTGTAATGAAATGAGTCAGTAAAATTTGATACCAAAATTGGATTCCCTAACAATAGTGATTTTTACATTTTTCAAAAAAAAAGGATCTTATCTCAAAAATCTCATTTTGACACTTTTTGGTCAATATTTTCCAAACAAACACATTTTAAGAAAAAAAATGCGCTCCTAGCTGATTGACTTTATATTATTTTTGGTTAAAAATATTTGTATGTACATGACATTATTAGTTTAAAAGTTACAGTGCTTGATATATTTCATAAAAAAGGGTTGACACTTCCCTTAATAGGTAAATGTTGACACTCACAGTGTATTTGACGTCCTCGCAAGATTAGATATGGTACCGAGATCCCAACCCTGCAAACACGATACATCTAGTCTATTCCCTGAATAGGAACAGGTACAGTCAGATGGACATCTTTTGATATCTGGAATATTATCATTTGAAGAAAAATATTTAAAATAAAGTTTAAAGGAAAAAAAGTGAAAAAGATCAATACAGTTGATGGTGCAAATGTTTTAGAACGATTTAATTAAAGGAAACTGTTATGTTATTATCTATTTTCACACGTTGGCCTATACATGATCATTTCGTCTATTAGACGTTACATGAAATAAAATGAAATCATAATCAACTCCATGTTCATTAATAGTACCTTTGTACGTTCAACAATATCAGTTGTAATTGCAGTATTCAAGACTTTCAGACACTGCACTCAAACCTGCCAGACATGAACTGTCAAATCATAGTAGGGGGCGCTATTTAGTACAACATAAACACAAATAAACTCGTAACATTAAACTTTCACCATATCCCGAGTTATGAAACTTGAATGGAAATCAAAATACCTTAGATGAAAAGTCCTATCACCCTTTTCAATTATATTCGAATTTAATAGATCACGTGCTATTTATAAAGTTGGTCGATTTTCTTTCCAATGCTTATAACACCCGCGTTTCAGATAGTGCAATTACGTGCGGTAACAAAATCCGTCTGAAAATAGTTTGTACTAGCGAAGGAAAAATGCAAAGGAAAAATGCAATGTTTTTTTTTTAACGTACCACACTTTGTTTCATCGTCTCCTCCAGGACACCCTATGTCGCCATCACAAACCTCACCAAAAGTGACGCATTTCGAGATGTTCACATCCGGGACTTTGTCGCACAGATATGAGCCCGGACAGTGGATGTACGCTGAAATAAATCACCAGTTGGCGTTAGATAAACCGCCAAATATGGCTTCGTCAAGATCCAATAATCATAGACCCCGTACATACTATAAAATCGCTTCATTGAATGAACATTAGTTGATCTACATTAGTTAATGAAGGGAGCGTACACACTACACAACTTCATTACTTAATCTTCATAACGCTTCATTCAATGAAGGGATTTTGCTATAGTGTGTAAGGGTCCTAGGAACATGTCAATAATGGCAGTCACTTATTTGGGTGTTTAGTGCAACTTTGACCATGATGACATCGATAAGTCTGGTGGCTTTCATTTGTATTTCAAAACTTGTTCAATAAGGTGGATCTAAGACATACCGTGGGATTAAGTGTGATAGAGGCTTTCACTTGATTTGAATATTCCGCCAAGCATATAAATGCTGGTAGAAATATAATATTTTCGAACTATGCGGTATCTATATTCGTCTTAATTCAATCGTATGAGTTCTTTCAATGTAAGAGATGCTGATACTAGTCTGATGTATTGTGTAGAAGATAGTCACTTTTGGTTTCGGAACTCCACCTTGAAACGATCAAAGGCTCCACACCGATTGATCGGTGGGCGGTATCATTTACCACAGCTACCCGTATCATATTCGCTCCAACCTATATGTGTCTCTATGCTTAATTATTGCGGGGAACCAACGTATTGTGTCATGAACACGGAAACGCAGGGGTGAGTGTAAGAGAGGCGGAAGTTTTTTCACGTTACATAAAATATATCAACGTATCCTATGGTGTTCTGCTTATCACTTGGATTTGCTGAATTTTAGCCTTGTAAGTAATTTAGTTATACTGACTTTCATCCCGAAAAAGAAACGCATATCTTGACTTGTGCGTTAGAACTTACCACAGCGTATTTCGTCTACTTGGTTGATAAGGCAGTCGGTAAAACCATTACATTTCGCGCTATACGTAACGCACATACCAGAACCGCAGTGGAAGTCGTTTAACTGGCAGATATCTAAAGAACATAAAAATGTGTTTACATTGCATATAAGAATCAAATTGTGCTTACAAAAACTTTCAAAAATACGAAACACTAAAAGATATAAAATTATTCCTACCAAGATCGTTTGAAGAGGGCACTTGCTCTACTTCAAATCTGTATCCGTACATATTTGCTGTATTGTCAGTAAGTAAAATCATCCAAAGACCGGAACCAGACGATGATATAACGCTGACTTTGGCAACACCTGAAAGACTTCCAATGGTTTGGCGCCAGAACTCATCACCGTTACCAAACGTAAGGAAATCAAATCCTTTTTCTAGTTGAAATGATCTTACACGGATGACAATTCTCATTTGATCGTCTGCGCGTATTACCCATTGGCAGTCCAGGTTCGAATAGTAGGGTAGTGGGTAGCCTGGGGATGTTATGTTCAATAGTGTGCCACTGTCTGGTAAGTAAATAGTGTTTGCACCACATTGTCCTGCAAAGAGATAAAAAAGCACAGACTCAAACGTCACAATGTTATTGATTGTTCCTCATTTCCGCAATGTCTCTATTAACATGTTAAACATTTGCTTCTACGTAGCAGCAACTGGTTCAAATCTGTGGTTGCTGTTTCAGAAATGTTTAGCAGTCTATACGGTAGCCTGCTAATGATGATTTGCCTCTCATCACCGCAAAACTCATAAGCGTACATGTATTCGGTTCACATATTGGATCGGCAACTGAAGAAAATTGTTGAACTTAGATGTATTTGAATTTTATCTTGAAAGCCATGTTTGGACCAAACAAATGATGTTTCGCTTGATGTGTACTCTAAGGGAAGACGTCAAAACTCGACCGCCCGTTGACCGCCGGTTACGGTCGGTTCCGCCCGGTTCTTTCAGGTCAACTGTTTTACTGGTATATGAATATTCGCGCATGCAACACTGAACAACCGCCGGTTGACTTAATGCTGTAACCGGACCAATTTACACTATCAATCTGTTACTTTGCGGTCATAATAGCTCTCTCTATAATCGTTTTTTTTTTAAAAACATTCATAGACTTTCGGTATTGATTTTAACAAGTTAATTGAGCTATAAACAGATTGAAAAAGCCAACCCCAGCGAAAATCAATAGCTGTATTGTCAACTGAGACTTCAGAGCCAATTACTTCAAGACTGTATTGCTCACGCGTGTGACGAGGCACTATCAACCGGTCGTGTTAACCAGAGTGTAACTATTTGACCTCATTATGTGTGTATATTATAACAGACGACTCGTTTTGTGAGAACCGGGCGGAACCGGCCGTAACCGGCGGTTGCCTGGCGGTCGAGTTTTGACGTGATCCCTAACCTTCTATGTCCTTTGCATCTGTATTAGTCTAGATAGGATCGGATTTTTCACAGCACTGCTACTTTAATTACCCTAACTTGTTGCCGCCATTTCAGTCGCTTACAAACAGTTTTTAAAGATGTAAATCCATCTTGTTCCTAAACATACCTTTTTACATAAATAATTGCTTTCAATGTAGTTAAGGTTTGTGGAAGACATTTAAGGAAATTATTACCAAAATGTTGTTCATCATTTTTTGGAATAATTTTTGGAGTTGATATCAACATTATTCTAGAGTCCAGAACCTTCAAGTTTGCTTTTGACTTTTTAATTGATTTACAGACCGAAAGGATGACGTCTTACCACAGTTTTGTTCATCAAAGTCATCCGGACACAACGGTATTCCATCACAAGCTTGAGTTGCATGGAGGCACATTAAACCAAGATTCACAGGGCAAACAAAATCCAAGGCATCACATGTGACTATAATTGGATTAATATCATAATAAAATAGGTTAAAAGCAGAAACGAAGTTGAGAAATTCATTGATTATTCAATAACTCCCCTCTCCCCCTGAAGTTTAAATATGGATCTTCTCCTCCCTAAAATACCTTAACAAGACTAGGCACGCCTAGTAGAGCTGGTCGGATATTTGAATGTTAAAAAATGTTTTGTCATGTAATATGGCAGAATATAATTATGTAATTTGTAAAGTGGTGTTATGGTACTAGTTTTTTAAAATGTGTTTATGTTTATACAAGATTGATTAGGATAAATTATATGTATGTGTATTTTAACAGGCCCACGGTCTAAATGAATCCCTCAAAGGGTTCATGGTTCCATAACAGGTTCACGGTCTAAATGTGTCCTTCAAAGGGTGAATAGTTCAATAACAGGCTCACGGTCTAAATGTATTCCTCAGAGAGTGCATTATTCTGTATCAGGCCCACAGTCTAAATGTATCCCTCAAATGGTGTATGGTTCCATAACAGGCCCACGGTCTAAACGTATCCTTCTAAGGGTGAATAGTTCAATAACAGGCCCACGGTCTAAATGTATTCCTCGGGGATGCATGGTTCCATAACAGGCCCAAGGTATAAATGTATCCCTCAAAGGGTGCATGTTTCCATAACAGGCTCACGGTCTAAATGTATCCCTCAAAGGGTGCGTCTAAATGTATCCTTCAAAGGGTGATCCCTCAAAGGGTGCATAATTCCTTATCAGTACCACGGTCTAAATGTATCCTTCTAAGGGTGAATAGTTCAATAACAGGCCCACGGTATAAATGTATTCCTCAGAAGATGCATGGTTCCATAACAGGCCCACGGTCTTAATGTATCCCTCAAAGGGTGCATGGTTCCATACAGGCTCACGGTCTAAATGTATCCCTCAAAGGGTGCATGGTTCCATAACAGGCTCACGGTATAAATGTATCCCTCAAAGGGTGCATAATTCTATAACAGGCCTACGGTCTAAATGTATCCTTCAAAGGGTGAATAGTTCAAAAACAGGCCCATGGTCTAAACGTATTCCTCAAAGGGTGCATTATTCCATCACAGGCCCACTGTCTAAACGTATCCCTCAATGGGTGTATAATTCTATAACAGGCCCACGGTCTAAATGTATCCTTCAAAGGGTGAATAGTTCAATGTATCCATCAAAGGGTGCACGGTTCCATAACAGGCCCACGGTCTAAATGTACCCCTCAACGGGTGCATTATTCCATAACAGGCCCATGGTCTAAATGTGCCGTCGATGCCGTCGATTAATACTCATGGGCTAATTGGGCCAAATCAGCCACCATAGGCAACATGGAACTTCAAGGCTGTGGTCGAGTTAGTGAGTCAGTGAGACAGTCACCGTTGGGTTTATAGGCTGTTCGTCTACGCCGACCAGCAAAAAGAGTATCGTCTCAAGAAAGAAAATGCCTCATTGTTCATGCCCAACGCACACAATGAACGAGGCTCCACACCACCAACTCACAAGCATGTAGGCTTATTCCTCTAAATTTTCTCTGTGAGTTCTTATATGAATATGAAAGCAACATGCTCTATCATTATAACTTGACCCATAACCTTTTAATAACTATGTTATTTGAAAACTTGTAAGGTCCCGCGAGTTCTACCACAACAACCTTCAATTTGATCGTTTTGCTCCAAGATGAACATTGAAACAAGTTGTTGCAAGAAATATTAAATCTATTGTTGGAAAAATATAATGTAAAGCTTTATGCAAACTGCTTATCCACAAAATAGCCTATGTAAGTAAATGTAATAAATATAAGAAGACCTGACTTTTTCGATTCCCAGATCTAACATCGGAAAAAACATGTATCACAATATGGAAATATCACGAAATATCTGCCCTTCTTGAGGAGTTTGTTGTTCACTACAGTTTTACTCAATTTATGTTCATCAGCCTTTCAAGTGTGATCCGCACAATAAATGTTTGCAAACAGGATCTGTACCCCCACCACACTCTTTATCCCCCGACTCCTTATTTCATTGCAAGTTATGTCTGACCTCCAAAACATTCATGGCTATTAACTGTAGGTCTTTTCACTAAACTGCTCACAAAATGTTAGGAAACTTTTTGTAATCAAGTATATGTTTTATTATTTATTACCCTCTTTGTATCTGTTATGTGTCAATGGAAAGCCGAAGTGTTCCTCTTTAAAATGATACCACATTTGCAATGATTGCATGTTGCTGAACTTGGCCACATGAATGAGAATGAGACACAGTCACAAATCAAATGTGCCAAAATTACCGTTATCTGTGCTAAACAGTCAATAGGTAATGATCAATAATCAAACCGGTCATGCTTGAGAACCATGAATGGTTTACACAAAGATTTGCACCAGTGAGCACAACACACACAAGTTAACCCTCATCTCTTTAGAAAACCATTATTGGGGTATTTGCAAGACTGGGTTAACAATGACTCCAGGTGGAAGGTCATAAAGGTAAGTGATGAAAAGTTTAGGCCTACAACTTGTACATTTTTCTGAGACACGGTAAACGTTTTGCAGTTTCAATATGCCGCGTTTAACAGATTTGGAGAGAGCCCGTGCCATTACCTATTGACTGTTTAGCAGAGATAACGGGAATTTTGGCACATTTGATTTGTGACTTTGCCTCATTATCATTCATGTGGCCAAGTCCAGCAACATGTCATCATTGCACATTTGGTATCATCTTAAAGAAGAACACTTCAGCTTTCCATTGATATGCAACATAATACAAGAGGGTAATAAATAATAAAAATATACTTGATTAATAAAAGTTTCCTAACTTTGTGTGAGCAGTTTATATAGATATTCAGGGGAAAGATGCCTGGTGTGACGAAAGAAACCCTTGACAGCCTCTACGTTGTTTTGTTGGGGGTATTTCCATTAAGAAATAGATTTGAGCTTTTTCTTGCGTAATGACTTTTGCATATGTTACAGCAATTGGTACTGACAGACAAAAACACACCAACATATCACATTACCGTTCGACTTTTTCCAGCTACCTCGCAGGTGAAATCCAGTATGAGAATTCAAACTCCAAACTGACGGATCCCATGCTATCTGTATTTCCTGAAATGCAACTGCCAGTGACTTTGGAGTCTCTGTTCCACTAAAGAGCTGGTACACGCCCTGACCGTCTCTCTTATCAAACACAATGGTCATGTTCATCAGCATGACATATAACAAATCATAATTAAGTCCCGTGTTAAAGTCGACGAATTCAATATGTATCGTGCCATCAGAAGGACTGGTTAATATCCATAAACAGTCTTGTAACGCGGGATATTGCTTTGGGTAACGAGGTGACGTAAGGTTAAACACACCCTCCATGCTTAGGTTAATTTCTTCTGCACCGCAAAGATCTGTTTAAACAATAAACATCACGGACACATTTCCAGATCAGAAATGTTAATAATAATTACACGAGTTGTGGGATTAGACCTTTCCCAATCTGTCAATGGTCAATGTCCTGACAGATTTGATTACTTCTCAAGACTAATAGATTGACTCTTAAACGTACATTCTGTCGATACTGTGAACTTTCAATAATCAGCTTACCGACATACAGACAACAATTCGCGCCTGTGAGCCTTATTCGCGCCTACGCTCTTCTGCATTAATTCGCTGTTGTAAAGGGGGCTCTCCAAGTGTGAACGGACTTATCTGATTCCAGTCAAATTTAATTTGGGAAATTGTGGTATGGATGTAGGCAATGTTTTCCAATGGCAGATAATTTCTCTGATGACTCACCGCAATTGTGTTCGTCTGAACCAAATAGACATTGTGTTAGACTATCACACACCATAGACTCGTCCAGACAACCGAAACCGTTCGCACAGAAGAATTCATCTGGGTTGCATCCGACTAGTAAACATAAGAGTGTACAAATAGGTTAGTATTGAATCTGCTGACAAGGTTTCAAGTTATTGCCATTTGTAAATATATCTGGCCCACTACAAATAAGAATTGAAATAAAGACATAAATACATACTGAATATAGGCCTAGTTGAACCTTTAGGTTTAAGACATCTTACATTTTCTCGGAGAAAACTTTGAGGATAACTTACCATACTGTTCATACCATTGTAATTCAATACTGAATCCATTTAATATCTCTCCATTATCATTGGTTGTAAGCCGAAGCCATACAGCGGCAGATGCATTAACGGTAACGATACGAGGAGCTGCGCTACCACTTAGTCGAACGATAACAGCTGAATCAATGATTGCACTACCTACACCGATAGTTAAATAGTCTTCCAAAGGATGAAGACCAAATGCAAGAAATGAAAGTACAATGTATCCACTAGGTTGCTCACTGGATATAATCCAAAAACAATCCATTTTAGGTGGGTAGAACGATGGAAAGAACGGCGAGTTCATGCTTATGACGTCATTGGTTGGAACTGTTACCGTGCTGTTTGGACAATAATCTGATTTTTATGAAAAGAGAAAAAGAAGAAGAATAGGCCTAGATAGAAACGTTTGAATTGAGCATGATAACTTCAATGTTTGTATTGGGCATAAAAGTACCGATTTGAGCTTAGTCTAACAAACTAACAGACTCATAAACAAACAAACAAACAAAAATGCAGATATAGAGATAGCCAGTTGTATAGATAGTCTAAAAGACAGACAAACAGAAAGACATGCGCCCTGATAGACAGCACGACACACCGACAGACAGACAGCAGAGAGAAAAGCATTCACGGTGCTAAAATGTAATATTATACGAACCACATGACATTTCATCGGACCTATCTGTGCATTCTGCCCATACGCTACATACTAGTGAAGGATCCAAACATCCATAACCATTATAGCATTGAAACTCGTCCGGTGAACAAGACGCTATACAGAAATCATAAATGATTAAAATGATTTAAATTCAATATGCGTCGAAATAATTGAACAATTTTTGTATAGTTCACATTATGGTTGATAAAGAGAAATTCGAGTAAATTATCCCTGATTACGCAATGTGTGTTCTTTTCCCAATTACCGTAGCGCCGCGCTATATCGTTACTGTAATATGTCTACCCATTCCTAACTTTAAATGCAGAGATTTTGGTAAAATCCCGAGAAACATTAGGGAATTAGATCATATTATTGATATCCTGTAATTAAATTGGAGTAAACCGCAAAAACAACAAGTAACCTTACGCCACATAAACTCCGAAATAAATATTTTGGAATTCCACACCGATTATACTGTGTTCAGTTTTTTGACGTATTGCAATGACACTCAAGGGATGTACATATTACCAAAATACTTCTACAGACAGTACCTAGAAAAGGAACTCGGTCAACTTCGATAAAAAAACCGCGAAATTGAACACCTTCATTGGAAACAAAACTGATCCAGATGGTAGAGTCAATGATGAAAACCGTTTTCGGGCAGTACCGCAATAAAAACGCTGCAACTACGTTCTCTCCGACATTGTGACCTATTCCTATCATTAGATTGTCCCACCATTCCGTATCTAAGTCGAGTATAGTGACAACATATGTGCCTGGTGTAGTCTCAGTGAAGGTCCAGATGCAGTCTGCATTTGGTGGATAGTTTTGAGGATAGTTTGGTGAGATTAGATATACAGGTCCGCTACTCCTGTTGGATAACTCTAGTCCACACGGATCTGTGAATGGAAATGAAAACAAAATAATTGATTTGCTCAATTTTACAGGGTTTTCAATCATGAAAAAAGGCAAAACAGTGAATCCCAATTGTTTTAATTATGATTAAAATATCACCCCATGTTGGAACTAAGATATTTCATAACTTCAGTCTCAATCTAATTCATCAGTCATGGCTGCATTCAGGAAATACTTAACCATATCCATTCGTGAAATAGTCCATTTCCGCATTCGTCTTTGCCAAAAGTAGTCCTCGTTATAAAGACGCCACCACAATTCTTACTGACATGGCGCATTACGTATACGACTTGGTGTGATGCATAATATTACTTTGGCCACTATGGCATAGTCACCAAAGTAATATTATGCATCACACCATACCGTACAAGCAGCCGTATCGATTTTAACTAAAGACTAACGCAAATATTTCTATATTATTATGGAAATATAATGCATTTGTTCAATTCGATTTTCATTAGAGCACATGTAGAGCACATGTAGAGCACGTGTGGTCCAGTGGATCAGAAGCAAGTCTCACAATCATAGGTTTGTGAGTTCGAGCCCCACTGCGGTCAACGTGTTTGTATCCTTGGGCAAGGTACTTAATCTCAATTGTCTCGTGGTTCGGAAAGTCACGTAAAGCCGGTGGTCCCGTGTATTCAGACGCTTCACCCTGAACACGTTAAATAGTCACAGACCTTATCGTTAAGAGTAGGGGATCATCCCGGGCCTGTTACTTGTGCATTTAAGGTAGTAACAGTCGTTGTACTGATAGAACGCAAACGCAAATGCTAAAACCATGTACAATACTCTGAATACGCTGTTAAACTCATCTAGAAAAATATTACCAGCATGTAGTTCAAACGCAGACCTTAGCAATCAATTCGCTCGTTACTTTGCTGAAAAAGTTGATAATATCAGATCTGAGCTTGATGAAATGTGTGTTGCTTCTGTTGATGCCACAAATGAATTAGATGACAATGTACTCTTACGTGGGGGCATTGTGCATGGTGTTAGTAATGGTACTTGTATGTGCAATATTTCGGATGTAAGTATGAGTAATAGTAATGATACATGTATGTGCAATATTTCGGATGTAAGTATGAGTAATGGTCATTGTATACAGGTGTTGGAAAGTTTTAAAGATGTGGATGAGGAGGAGGTACGAAATATCATTGCCAAGCTACCTGACAAGACTAGCCCTCTCGATCCACTCCCCACCTGGTTATTAAAACGTTGTATTGATACATTGTTGCCCATTATCACGTCCATCATCAATAATTCTTTCAGGTCTGGTTCTTTTCCTCTCATTCTCCGTCAAGCTGTTGTTACACCACTTATTAAAAAACCCACCCTCAATCCAGATTTACTTAAAAACTACCGTCCTGTGTCCAACCTTCCTACATTAGGTAAGATCACTGAGTACCCAGCCATTTCTAGATTTAAAAACCATCTCCAGGTTAATAACCTCACTGAAATTTACCAGTCTGCCTACAAGACTGCCCACAGCACTGAAACGGCTCTCCTTAGGGTTAAAAATGATATATTAAACAAGCTCGACGCAGGTAAAGCAGTCATGTTGGTCCTACTGGATCTTTCCTCTGCGTTCGATACAATTGATCATCATATACTTGCTGAGCGTATGCAAAAGGAATTTGGTGTTACAGGTTCTGCTAAAGAGTGGTTTACTAGTTACTTAAGTGATCGTACAAATAGAGTGTGTATTCTTGGCGACCATTCTCATAACCAAACTTTACATTATGGTGTGCCACAGGGGTCAATTGCAGGTCCACCGATTTTCACTGCATATGCGCAACCTGTTGCTGACATTATCAGACGTTCTAATATAGACTATCACACTTACGCTGATGATACGCAGTTGTATGAGAGTTTTAATCCAAAGTCAGAGGAAGATACAGCTGCTGCTAAACTTAACATGACCAATTGCATTGCTGAGATACGATCATGGATGCGTGCAAACAAATTAAAGCTAAATGATTCCAAAACAGAGCTTTTCGTGATCGCTCCACCTAGGCTTGCAAATGCTGTATCTCAACTCGATCTTCACCTGAATATCGGTGGCTCTGTGATTGCCCCATCAAAGAATGTTAAAAACCTTGGCATCATATTTGACAGTAGCCTCTCCATGAAAGATCATGTCAGCACATTATGTAGAAGCATTAATTTTCATTTGAGAAACTTGTGGAGAATCCGTCGTTTTATGGATAAATCTACTTGTGCACATGCAGTGAGATCTTTGATTCTTTCCCGGTTGGACTATGGCAACTCATTGCTTGGCGGTTTGTCTGCGACCGAGACTAAGCGTTTACAAAGACTGCAAAATCGCGCTGCGCGTCTTATTTACCATGTTGGCAGACGAACTAGCGCAAAACCATTGCTCCGAGAATTGCATTGGTTGCCTATCCAGCAGAGGATTTAATTCAAGATCTTGGTGCATGTGTACAATTGTATGAATGGTTCGTCACCAATTTATTTACAGGCTTTACTTAATGTTTACAACTCAGGCCGTGAAGGGCTTAGGTCATCTCAGGATTCTACACTTCTTGTCATTCCCAAAACTAACAGATCCTTTGGGGATAAATCATTTTTAGCTTTAGGACCAAGAATGTGGAATATCCTACCCGGTTCTGTGCGTACCGCCCCAAATGTGAAATGTTTTAAAAAGCTTTTAAAAACTCATCTATTCCCTGTGGAATAATTCAGCCTGGTTGTTTACACAATTATTGTATAATATATATTGGTCTTTTAGTGGTTTACATTTTGTATTACTTTTTAAATGCATTTTTAAGTATTGTTGATGTATGCAATGTTAGGTATATTATGTATGTCTGCAGCTAAATAACAATTTAAATTACGGGTTCTGTGCTGTTGTTTGGTTTGTTCATGGGTATTGCGAATGCTGCT
Source organism: Ophiura sarsii (assembly GCA_035610835.1). Lineage (NCBI taxonomy): Eukaryota > Metazoa > Echinodermata > Ophiuroidea > Amphilepidida > Ophiuridae > Ophiura > Ophiura sarsii. The sequence goes on along the minus strand of CM069447.1, from coordinate 48,530,933 downwards.
ACAGCTGTATGTAGGGGAGTGTGTGTGTGAGGGGGGGGGGGGGGGGGTGCGGGGGTGGGGGTTGTATGGTGTCAGTCATCAGGTGGTCACGTAAATGTACCATATTTTGTGTGCAATATATTTTGGGGAGGGAGGGGGTAGTGTGTATGGTGGGGGTGTGGGGGTGGGGTGTGTTGGGTATGTATGGTGTCAGTCAGGTGATCACGTAAATGTATCATGTTTTATGTGCAATATCTTTTGGGGAGGGAAAGGGGAGAGGGGGTATAGTGTGTATGTGGTGTGGGGGTGAGTTGGGGTGGGTGTGTTTGAGGGGGGTATGGCGTCGGACTGTGTGTTTCTCTCAGTGCTGCTTTTGTGTATTTTATCATGTAATATGTATGTATAATTATTATTTTACTGCTGGTTTTTGTTCAACATATTTTTATCTAATGTATACATATTGTACAGCGCATTGGTCTTTTGGAATATATAATAATAATAATAATAGGACCCTGCGCCATAATAGGCTGCAACCGTGGTTCTGACTATCCTAGGAATAAATTGTAAAGCGCTTTGAGATATGGATGTATGTAAAAAGCGCTATATAAATGCCGTGTATTATTATTATTATTATTATTATTATTATTAGTACTTGTACGTATGGTGCAAAATATTACTCTCGGCGCGACTATCATAAGTTTTACGTGCAAGTCACTACGTGTAAAGGGCCCAGCAGCCTCCACAACGCTCCAACGCAGAGGCAAGCGTTGACCACCGTTGACCAATCAGGCTGTGTCATTGTGTTGTGGTGGAGCTACTACGCATGGGTGAGAGCGCAAAGAGTTCAAGCGTTGTGGAGTCTGCTCAGCCCTTAAAGAAAGGGTCCCGCAAGCACAACATTGAGCATTGTTTGTTAGACAAATAATTATCGAGCCGAAATGACGTAATTATATAGAACAAAACACCATACTAGTCACAAAAATGAATAAAAACTGCCATCCACTCAACATGCAATTTTTAAAACTCGCGGCGATCGAAAGGCCCGGTGTCGGTGACGTCATGGGTATCGGTGCTCAAATTTGCGCATGTGCATTGTATGACTATGACATCATCGACACTGGGACTTTCAATCGCCGCGAATTTTAAAAAGTGCATGTTGAGAGATTGCGGTGTTTATTTGTTTTTGTCATAAGTGTGGTGTTTTGTTCTATATAATTACAAAAGTTGGGCTCGATAGTTATTTTTCTAACATATAATGCACACTTTTATGCTTGCGGGACACCTCCTTTAAGCCATACGTACTAGCTTTGCAGTGCAGCCTTATAAAATATAAAGATTTATTACTTACAGCATGACCATTCATCTGAGCCATCCAGACACTGACGGATGTCATCACAAACCATCGACTTATCAACACATCCAAGGCCGGAAATACACTGGAAATCAACGTCATTACAGACATCTGTTAGGTGAAACAAGTGAAAATGTACGTTAATATATCGGATCTGTAAAATGACTAAGACTGTAAACACTACAGATATATATTACCGGTCTACCAAGTCACACACATTTTTATGATAATTAACCCTAACCCCGGTTTAGGATTTTTGACCGGGATCACAATTTTCGAGGAAATAACACCAACTAAATCTCCGGGAACCTGTCGGGATTCGATCCGGGGACCCTCCGTTCTCAAGCCCCACCTTCCAACCACTAAGTCACGACCCTCAGCTACACATTCGCGCAGTATATTGCGCTCATTATATAGGCTCGGTTGACTACGTCATCGAAAACCGACGGCGCATGCGTTTGGAGAGGGACTTTGGATTAGCATTTTTTAGCACTCAGAGGGGGGTTAGGGTTAATAGAACACAAAAAAAGAAAAAGAATGTGACCATAAATCCCTAACCCCGGTTTAGGATTTTTGACCGGGATCACAATTTTGGAGGAAAAAACACCAACTAAATCTCCGGGAACCTGCCGGGATTCGATCCGGGGACCCTCCGTTCTCAAGCCCCACCTTCCTACCACTAAGCCACGGCCCTCAGCTACACATTCTCGCAATATATTGCGCTCATTATATAGGCTCGGTTGACTACGTCATCGAAAACCGACGGCGCATGCGTTTGGAGAGGGACTTTGGATTAGCATTTTTTAGTACTCAGGGGGGTTAGGGTTAATAAAAGTTACGATTCCAAAACGATTCTCACAATTATTACTTTTCGCGCGCAGAATTAGTCAATAACTTACCGCAACTTTGTGATATATTAAGACATTCCGGGTATCCACTGCACATGAGAACTTCATCATCACAAACGTCACCCGTATCACACCAAACACTCCGATCCTTGCATGACACTATATCGTCAAATGAAGAAATCTTGTGCATGTCAATATTTAAAGGCCCTGTCACACCATAACGTATCGCCTCAACGAATGCCAACGTATGCGAAATATCGAAAAATATGTTGGTGTACGTTGGTGTACCTTGGTGTACGCTGATATAAGTTATGGGTACGTTGGGGATACGTCGTTTACGTTAAGAGCACGCTGTGATACGCTGTGACAATTTGGAATACGTCGAGCCCGCGAAAAAATATTGAGCATGCTCAAAAATTTCTCGACGTACTCATCGTGTGCTTAATACGTTCTGCATAAGTTCCCGGTAAGTTTGTGGTACGTTAAATATACGTTGACATACGCTGACATACGTTAGTGGTACGTTACTCGTACGTTACTCGTAAGTTGGTATACGTTGATGAACGTAGGCTGACGGGGAAACGTACAGTCAACGTAGTGATAACGAGTTGATAACCTATATGTGCCGTATGTCTAACGTATGCCTGACGTATTTCCAACGAGTTTCGACGTATTCTCACGTATTCACCTTATGCCGGGCGATCGTGTAAGGCCCTGTCACGTATCCATAGCGTATCCATAGCGTATTGAACGTATACATGACTAACGTATTGATAGCGTATCACTAACATATAACATACTTATGACAGCGTATCACAGCGTATGCGAGTGTATACGAGCGTATGACTAACGTATGCTTAACGTATACTTAACGTAGCGTAGCGTATTCGTAGCGTATGATGATGGGTTGATGTGTTCAGCACGACAGACCATGAAGAAGTGAGGATGAGATACTCACGGGACCCATTTATATACTCAAACCCTCCATAAGTTCCCAAAACGCCGAATGCTCGCTAGCTGTAACGGTACATACGCTAGCTGTACGGTAGCCCTGTCACTGTCCCTATGACAACGTATGCGAAATATCGAAAAATACGTTGGCGTACGTTGGTGTACGCTAATACAAGTTAGGGGTAAGTTGCGGATACGTCGTTTACGTTAAGAGCACGCTGTGATACGTTGTGAAAATTTGGAACACGTCGAGCCCGCGAAAAATTATTGAGCATGTTCAAAATTTCTCGACGTACTCAACGTGTGCTTAACTTACGTTCTGCATAAGTTCCCGATAGGTTCGTGGTACGTGAGACATACGTTTGCAAACGCTGACATACGTTAGACATACGTTGTTACTCGTCGTAAGTTATAGGTTGGACCTATAGATTTACCCTTCTAGATATTTTAATAGTTATCATCTAGGCTGCGTTTACTTGAACTGGCAACACTTGTCCCACCGTGTACGAAACTCAATTTCTGCAGCGGCATAAGTCACGTGTTTGTTGTACGCCGAGGATACGCTGAGGATCGTCGAACACGACAGACATACGCTTCGAATACGTAAGCATACGTTGGTCATACGCTCGCCGATCGCATACGCTGTGATACGCTGTGATAAGTTTGTTATAAGTTAGTGATACGCTATCAATACGTTAGTCATACGCTATGTATACGTTTAATACGCTATGGATACGCTATGGATACGTCCATTCCATCGCCGATGTCGACTTTTCCTACGCAATTCGTTGGGAAGTTGGACGTTCTTGGACTCTGACCATTTTCGAGCTATTTTTTGAATACGTCAGCATACGTTCCGGCCACGTTCAGGCCATACACTATGGTGTGACAGGGCCTTAAGCTTGAACTATTTGCCTTAGGAAAAAAATATCTATCTAATGATGGGAAATCGGTAAATTGAAATTGAATATCCTGATTTGAATAAGGCGACACCTGGAATTACGACGAGATTAGTTTGCAATAATAATAACTCTGTACGTGGAAAAAAGTGTACCTTAGGTCCCAGATTCTTGACTGTACCAGTATTGTCCGATACTGGAACCGATACTGGTACAAAGTCAGTGTTCTAGTATCGGCCGATACTGGCACATCAGTATCGTTCAATACTGGGACAAATATCACTGGTATCACGTGGACCAGTATCGCTCGATACTGAATCACAATTTGGTGTTCTAGTATCGCCCGATACTGGAAATGTAAAATTATACCAGTATCGCGCGATATTGGCAACTTGTATGTTCCAGTATTGGACGATACTGGTGTATACCAGTATTTATACCAGTATTTGGGGCCTAAAATACACTTTTCATATGCGTGTATGGGTAGAACTACGATATCAATACGTTGGGTTCCAAGGTAAATATCGCCTTTATTCCACAAATCTACCATATATGATCATAGGTTTACAAATAATCATGAACATTCTGTTCACAGGATCTTTTCGAACAAGGCAGGTTATTTTAACGCATATGGCCATGTGTTTTGAACTCACCACCCAAAAAGGGTGGTGGCGTTGCATTTTTGGTGACGAATCATCCATCTCTCTCTATTAACTCAACAACTAAATGTGGTAGAGCTATGGTTGAGGTGTCATGTGAAAGCCTATTTATCTAGCTACATTGTTTTAATAAATCAGGTATTTCTATAAATGTTTGGCTGAGATATGATTGATTATGTTGTGAAAGTCAGGGGTGGTGGCGGTGGCGGCGGCGGCGGTGGCGGCGGCGCTGTGTGCAATCTCTATGGGGAATATAGAAAATGTTCCCAATTCTACGTTCAATTCACTATTACTCCTCATCCCTGTATGGTACAAACATGATTTTGCTCTCATTTTATAGATTATTTTATATTCTATAAGATTCTGTTTCAACAAATATGACAACTATTGTGCAACAATTGTAATCATGAATCGATTGCGTTGTCCTTGGCTTTTTCCCTATTCGCTACACAGTGAACTTGCCCTAATTCATCGGTTTTACATACATGACTATAACAAAAGAAATATTTAACCGATGATAGCAAAATTATACATTTTTGGAAAGCTCTCAAATAGGGGAATTCAAAAATGCCGTTTAAATCAGGATAGAGTGCATACCAAAAGAAATATACTTGTAAACTCTAATAAATATGAAATTTAAACGTTTGTGCTCATTTACTTCTCGATATAGTATATTTCAACATGTTTACCATTAACAAACTAGTATGTTCTGATGGGTAATTGCATGAGGAACTTAAATATGCACAGTAAAATTATGATTGGAATAGGTATAAAATTATTATTGAGCTTAAATCAAAATATAAAAGAAATCGATATTTTTTGAACATTCTTAATCACAACATGTTACCATTAGGTCTTATCTAAATTCCAATAGCATATTTGGATTCCTTGTGAGATTACCGTTCAGAAAATATATACTTTTTATGGGGTAGAACAAATAGTTATTGCGATATGCTAATTCGAATCTCAGATGGTGTAAAATGTAAAAATCTGGACATGCAACGGTAAGGGTGGCGAGTTCAAAACACACGGCCATATATGTATGCAACAGGAGAATGCAGGCGTGTCGTATAGGTCCAGGGTCAAAGTCACTTTTGCTCTGGCGCCCAGAGGATTGTTTTCGTAGCTGTGTGTACATGCATAAGTGGCGGGGTGGCCTGCGACGCTTTTCTTATTTAAAGATTGTCGAAATCAAACAACATCATAAAATAACCAAGTCTTATAAACATGATAACTGTAGTGTTAACGGGGCTATGAATACATCGTTTGAAAAAGAATACGTATCCATAATTCGAACTTACCGGTATTATTTATACGTTCAATTTGAAGCTCGAATCCACTACGTGTTACAACGAGATCTGAGTTAAATGTCAACCACATATTCGAGCTTTCTAAAATCGCTACAACGTGTGATGGTATCAATGAAGAGAATGTCTTAACAGAGTTGCTGGTAATATCGTTACCACTTCCAAGGGTCAAAATATCTGTTTCCTTTTCCGTGTCAAAGTTCAGAAATTGTATAACAAAGCTGAGACCATCGAGTGACTGAAGATACCAGATACACTGATGATTAGACGGGTAATACAACGGGTAGTTTGGAGTAGTTAGGTTAATGGTATCTCCAAGAATTATGTTGTTCCAGTTTGCCCCGCACGACGCCGCTATTTAGAAAAAATATATATATATTTAGCTCAAATTGGAAATGTTTAGGCTTGCGAACATTATTATCGAGTATTGATCTCAATGCAAGATGGGTCCAATACTTTTAATAGCGCGGTCTGGTCTGATAAACCAAATAATTTGACATAGGCTTATATCTTCTTTCTTTTTTATGCAAATACAGGATTCTGATACCTGTAATATACCGTGTTCTTATGCAGTAAAAGGTTTTGAAGCGCCGGGTGAAGCGCTATGTCGTATGTAGGTCAGGTCAGGTCTGGTGACTTGCTACTGGTACCCTGTTGTGCCCAGTACTATCTGTCAGAGGTCGGGTCGTCGGCGACTAAACCGGCTCCCCACCAGAACCTAGTGAGGAGGGTGTTTGTACAGCCTAGCTTAAACTAAAAAATAGATTCAAGTACAAGGGCGGACGAGTTCTTTGTGAGCCAACGGCCATCCAGACACTGGTAGTGATTGGCGACTCGCCAGTGTAGACGGTTTCAATGCAACATGTTGCATTGTGAACTAGCCACAGAAGAAACTATACAGCACCAGGGGTAAAGCCCGTGATAACTCTGACTTGAAGAATTCCACTGGCGTAAACAATACGCAGTATGACGCTGCGACCATAAACCTCTCGACAGCTGATAAACAGTGGCGGACCGAGTCGACTCTCATGAAGTGCAAGAAAAAAGTATATATGTCAACATACAACGTAAGAACACTGAAAGCCACATCTAAGACTGGAGAACTAGTGGAACTGGCATCATTGTACAGCATATCAGTCATTGCACTACAAGAACGCATAATGTATGACGAAGATGTTGAAGTACAATATCAGAACTTGGCTGATGGATGGCAACTAGTTACATCGTCATCAACTCGCAACACCATAGGAGCTTCTGTTGGAGGAGTTGGCTTTCTACTCAACCTACTTGCTTCAAAATCACTCTGCAGTGTTCAGAAAATCTCATCCAGGATCATTGTTGCCAACCAACCATCACTCAACAAAGACGGGGCAGATACAAATTACCAAGAGTCTATGACCCGATTCTGACGTCACACCTCCAAAAGGTCAAGTCGAGTCATTAGTCTGCTGATGAAAGGTGTAGAAACACCTGAAAAGTCCAGGTAATTATTGTTTGTGTTGAGATCGAAAGTTACACTTCATATTATAGATCATTATGGTACACCCTACCCTGTATATTCCAATACAATGGAATACAATTTTTGATTAAAAGCTCATCTTAAGATGATCTTAAAAGGCAACTTCGTCCGTATAAATAGATAAAATATTCCATTACTTAATTTTCGGTTGGAACATCTAAGTTACACCTAGCACATAAAGTCCCGGACAGGTGCTTTGAGGTTGGCTAATTCTGTAGGAATATCTTTAGAAAAAAATCAATAGCAAAAATGGAAGAAAATCCACTTTTGTGATGTAAAACTGGATTTTTGATGATAATTTTACAAACAAACAGCGGAACATATTGTGTGTTCGTCAAATTAAACCGGTGGCCGCAATGATGAGAATCAGGTGGTTGGCGAATCTGCCCCTAGGGTGTACACTCCCCGCTCTCCCCTACTCGGAGACTCGGGTACATAACAAGTCATATGACATTTTATCAGGCAAAACACCTGATTTCCAAACCAGTCTTGTACAACTTGAATACCTACCTTGATCTTTCATCATCATCCCATCGATACTATTCGAGAATATGATCAATAGAACCAACCGCGTAACCAAAGTCATTGCGCTGTAAAACATAGAAATAGTCATATATTTTGTTTGAGTTTATGAGATATATATCACTAATTGTTATATGATAACGAAAACGTTTTTCACCTGAAAATTATTGCTAGAGTTCGCACTAGCAATCGGCATAATGAAAGTGTCCATTTACCTAGACTGCATACACATATGCGAATGCAATGCACATGTGAAAATAATACTCGACTACTGTTTGTATAATTAGGATAAACACGTCGCACCTGAAAGTGTTTAACTAGTGCAACATAGAAATTTCATTCTACAACCTTAGACATTCTGCCCCTCATCTCGGTTGGAACAGGTTGTGAAATAAACAGATGTTAATTCATATTGACTACTGAGAACCACCGGAAAGTTTTGCAAAGTGGACTTCAGTTTCTTGATGGAGGAGACAAAATCTTTAAACTCACTATTAATTTGATTATCAAAATACGGCATACGGTTTTGCATAAATACATGCTGGACAGTTAATACAATGACATACATTTAGTTAGGTAGAAAGTCTAAATATAAAGATTGCAACCTGTTTAGCGCAATGTCATTCAATATGTGTTAAATGCCATCTGAAATTGGTGACATTCCGTTGCCATTTTGGTGGGAAATCTCATTTCGCTTTATACTGCATACTAAACGGCGGCATGGTTCCGCTCCGGTCAAGAAGAGCTAATATAATTATCACTTTATTAGGTAAGAAAATGACAATCAAGTTTAAATGAACAGTGACTGGATGAACGTTTGCTATAGGTTCATATAACCATGGTATCGTGAACTTACAATTTTTAATACATTTATTATGGAATGATATCATAGTTATGAACAACGGTTTGCATGATTAGATAGTTCGGCTAGTTTTCTAAATATCTTAATCATATTTTACATTATTATTTGTACATCATGTTGTCATTAGATGAGGGTCATTCAATAAGTTCTACTTCCTCCCTCATAACATCGCTAATATGAATGTCAGCCTCATGACATATGTCACGATTATTAGTTCTGATTCAGATAAGGTCAAAAGCCAGAGGGAGATCTTTGAAACTGAAACTGAAAATTACCTTAAAAATAAATGCACGTGGGTTTTTTTCCCGAGTTTTCTCATATTTATGGTTAGACGTAAGAGCACGATATTAAGTGACATTGTCCCTAAAAATCAAGTTTTTGTTGGCAGACATACAAATATGAATTTCCATTATACTTTGGTCATTGATAGACCTTTGGTCAATAAACACTAAAATGGAACTTTTTTTTGTTTTTTGCCTTCGTTGCCATGACAACGACGCATATTAGAATTTTCATGTTTTTTAACAACATTTTCAATTTTTCAGAAATTAAAAACTGCTAATTTACACATCATTTTGAACAAACAATACAACCAGGATTTTATTTTCATTCAAAAATATAACCATACATGTCTCAACTTTCATTCCATGCAACAAAAAAACTTGGGCAAATTGTATTATGGGATATACCATTATTTGAAAAAGGGGTGTTTTTCATAATAAATCGCGTGAAAAAAATACACCTTCGTAAATTAATCACAACTAGCAAAGTGGTGGTTTTTTTGCATTCACCTTCTACAAATGAAAGCTTGAGGGATGTCTGAATAATAATATATAAAAATATCCATGGGTAATTCATACCTGTTGGACCAGTGTTGCCAGAAAGTGTTGACTTTTTCCACAAAAAAATCGGTATTACATGGTATGAAAATACACGTTTAATTTCAGCAAACTATTTAATAAATCATCCTGTTATGTCTAAAATAGAGAACAACTATTTTTGGATCAGGGATAATGTTGCTCATGTTTCAAAGTGCATATTAAAAAAAAGTGTTGCCAGGTAGGTTGAGTTTTAACTTTATTCATGGCAGAACAGACTCGTATTAAATAAACAGAATTCTTCTTAAATCTGCTTTTGACAGCTACATCCATTTACTGTATCACTATAAGTGATGTTTATTTACATTAATGTGTGAATAACAAAAGGATTTTAGAAAGGTATTAACCTCTAGTTTCAGAATATGGCTGATAGCAAATTCAAAGCGGTAGCTTTATATGAGTTTTCAGCCATTTTCAAAATGGCCGCCAAAATACCAACATAAAGCACACTAATAAACTTATGATGAATTTTGGAAACTCTGTTGGATGTAAATAACGCAGTCTTGTATGTATTAGACCACTAGACACTCATATCCAGAACTTTTGCTTTGTTTACACATCAAAATCCAAGATGGCCGCCAAAATGGCCGCCAAAAATGGTAAAATTCCATATATTGGCATATATAAACCAACACGTATGATCAGAGTATAGTTCTAACAATGGGATGTATATGTTAGACCATTAGAAACTCATAACTCATATTTTTGCATTGTAAACATACTTTAAAACCAAAATGGCCGCCAAATTGATGGCCAAAAATGATCAAATATTGTCAAAATTCCATAAAATAGCATAATATCAACCATAATGCATGATGAAAATATAATTTTAATGATGGGATGTATGTATGTATTGGACTACTAGTAACGCATATACAGTATTCTTGCTGTGTTAACTTAGTACAAAATCCAAAATGGCTGCCAAAATGGCCCACAAAAGTGGTTCCCGAAGTGGATGCAAAAATTGTCAAATTCCATAAAATGGGATAATATCAACCTAAATGTATGATGAAAATATAGTTTTAATGATGGGATGTATGTATTAGACCGCCACTAACTCATATCTAGTATTTTTGCTTTGTTAACATACTTAAAAATCCAAAATGGCCCCCAAAATGGGTCCCAAAATGACTGAACAAATTGTTGGAATTCCATAAAATGGGCTAATATCACCCAAAATGTATGATGAAAGTATAGTTTTAACATTGGGTTGTATGTATTAGACCACTAATAACTCATATCCACTATTATTTGTATTGTAATAACATAATTTAAATCCAAGATGGCCACCAAAATGGCCGCTGTAAATGTAAAAATAGTCTATATACATGAGTGTATGATAATCCAAAATAGATACTGTGATTACATCAAATCCACCAAATAGATGTTCTAAACTGGTAAGCTATTGCTTTTAGAAATAAGGCCCACATCTGTGACAATTTTGATTCCAATCACTTTCCAAAATGGCAGCCAGAATGGTTCAGTTGATGTTAAATGACCTAAAACAATTGTTTTGTATTGTAAATGAACAAACAATTGTTTTGTATTGTAAATGACCGGTACTATGTAATACCAATACCCCCAAATTGAATGGGACAGCATTCACTACATGTCTATGATAAAGCCTAGGGGCTGTAGATCTAGTTTTAGTATTCTAAAATATCCAAGATGGCTGTAAAAGGTTAAAATAGCTGAAAAACAGTGTTAGTTTATTGTTAGTATTACATTATATATGATCACATTATTATATCTACAGCTTTTAAGCCATCCAGTAAATGTGTTTGTATATGTGACAAGGATGATTGAATTGTATAGACTCCATTTTGACAATGTCATGTTATTAAGATGGGCATTATAATGAACATTTCATTAAAATTATCTCCAAATGGCCAAAATAATTACCACGGGTGGCCACCAATTGATAATAATATATATGACCAGAATAAAAAAAATGGAGTCTATACCATTTAATCATACTTTGTCACCTACAGATACGTTTACTTGGTGGATTAAAATCTATATATACGTATAATCTTTTGGTCATATCTAATGTAACACTAGCAATAAAACTAATACTGTTTTTCAGTTATTTTAACATTTTGCAGACATCTTGGATACTTTAAAATACTCAAACGAGATCTACAGCCCCTAAACTTGATCATAGACATATGTCTTATTAGGGGGTGGGGGGGGGGGGGGGGGGGGGGGTGGGGGGGGGGGGGTATTAGTATTACATAAAATGGTCATTTAAACAATTGTTTTAGGTAATTTAACATAAACTTAACCATTCTGGCAGCCATTTTGGAAAGTGATACAGAATCAAAATTGTCAAAGAGATGAGCCTTATATCTAAAAGAAAAAGCTTTGCAGTTTTAGAACATACTTTTTGGTGAATGTGATGTAATATACACTCTTACAATGTCTATTGTGGATTATCATTCACTCATGTAGACTATTTTAACATTTACAGAGGCCGTTTTGGTGGCCATCTTGGATTTAGTGTACGTTATTATGCAAATATACTGAATCTCAAAATAACTGAACAAATTGTCGAAATTCCATTAAAACTATACTTTCTTCATACATTTTGGTTGATATTATACCATTTTATGAAATTTCGACAATTTGTTCAGTTATTTTGGGATCCATTTGGTGGCCATTTTGGATTTTTAAGTATGCTAACAAAGCAAAAATACTAGATATGAGTTACTACTTACTAGTGGTCTAATGCATACATCCCATCATTAAAACTGTATTACATCTTACATTTAGGTTGATATTATCCCATTTTATGGAATTTGACAATTTTTGCAGCCACTTCGGGAACCATATTATTTGGGCCACTTTGGCAGCCATTTTGGATTTTGAACTATGTTAACAAAGCATGAATACTGGATATGAGTTACAAGTGGTCTAACACATACATCCCATCGTTAAAAATATATTTTCATCATACATTTCGGTTGATATTATGCTATTTCATGGAATTCTGACCACTTTTTACCATTTTTGGCCATTCATTTGGCGGCCATTTTGGTTTTAAAGTATGTTATCAAAGCAAAATTACTAGATATGAGTTTCTAAGGGTCTAACACATACATCCCATTGTTAAAACTATACTCTGATCATACATGTTGATTTATATATGCCAATATATGGAATTTTATCATTTTTGGCGGCCATTTTGGCGGCCATTTTGGATTTAGATGTGTTAACAAAGCAAAATATCCGGATATGAGTGTCTAGTGGTCTAATACATACAGTACTGCGTTATTTACATCCAACAGAGTTTCCAATATTCATCATAAGTTTATTAGTATGCTTTTTGTTTGCATTTTGGCGGCCATTTTGAAAATGTGCTGATAACACACAGAAAGCTACCGCTTTGAATTTGCTATCAATCATATTCTGGTTTCATGGATCCATACCAATACAAAAATCATTATTAGCCTTACTCCCTCGACATGGTACTGACCGACCCTACGGGCTCATGGACTAATATGTTAATACTATACTCAACATGGCATATGTTGCAATATTGCTAATTTGAGGTAAAAAAGAGAACTCTGGCAACTTTAACAAGTACATTTCATATTATTTTATTGCAAACATTCACAAAACAAGTAATATCTTCAATATATCTCCTAATCAACGCTTATATATATGTAATTCACTGTTTAATTGTCCGTTTTTCGATAATAGGCATTTTAAGATTTTTCAAAAATACCTATCTTTCTGGAAACACTGCTGCCATGTTTAAAGATTACCCACACTTTTCTCATTGAAATTCAATTGAGCAACATTGTTACTCTCTACATGCAAAATATCTTTGAAAAAAAAGTGCCACTTTCAGGGTTAACGGGGATTAGATTTGGCTAATAATTGATAGTTTGTAAAAGGGACGAAACACCCCTATTTGGAAACATGGTATAGTCCAATTGCAAATACCAAGATTTTTTTTAAAATATGGATTAGTTTGACTGTGGACTGTCCTTTCATATATAAAAACAAGAATTTGTAAAAAGTATTTTGTATGCTACAAATGTGGGATCCAAGTTGAGCTAAAATTAGCATTTAAAACAGCAAAAAATGAGAAAAATCATCAAATTCATGGAATTGCCCGTAACCATGGTAACATACATGTGACACCAATTTTTTTTCCATATTTGTTGACTTTGACCATAGGTCCATCCATGCACAAGGTATGAAGAAAATTCATATTTTTCAGTCTGCCACATTTTTCAACATTTCCTTGATTCTTACTGAATATGGTTCTTAATATTGAAAATTGAAAGTAATGGATGATATCTAAATACTCTGTCTAAATACAGTACGGTATTATCACGTATGATAAATAAGATTGTACATGTATTCAATATTGACTCTTGTATTAACATACGGGAATACTGCTAATCAGTCAAAAGTCGTTATGAGTTTTCCTTATGTGCAACCTTCAGAATAGTCAATCAGATAGTCAATAGTAGAACATTATCTCTTGGAGAGACTTGAAATTCCTCCGTTTAGTCTTGTATATTGAAGATATCTCAGTTCTTATGAAAAGCAATCAGATGGCATATTTTCCCTAACAAATCAGTAACCCTAATTGTTATAAATCTGAATTTTATAATGGTTATACGTCGTTAGGTGTGCTCAGTGGTCATTAATACAATAGAGGTATCAGGTGTGTCCAAAAATCACATAATTAGTTTGGTCATGCCGAGCACGTTACGTACGTAACGTGAATAATGTAACGTGAATATGATATGCAAAATTAAGGAAAAATGTATAGGCCTACATTTCACATAATTTGTTATACGTATTTATGGTCCTTAAACACCGTAAAATCAAACCTTCAGCTTGTCAACGCTGCATCATCATTAATCAAAGAATATCAAATAGGATTGACATGTTCTGCAAATATCTTCTATTTGCATCGTGATACTTTATAGTATGATTACTTGTGTCGGAATGTAAGCCCAATGCAAAATATAGCATATCGTGATTTTGTAAAATTAAAATACTGTATTGCAAGTTGTCAGATTTTAATTGACATAATAATTGCACGTTATTTGCTTTAAAGGGGGTTGATATTGATATATTTCATTTCTCTGCCTGAAATTACAAAACTAAAATATGTTTCACACATCAACGTAAACAATTATAGCATCAACATTATTTGCGTTTCTTTGAAATAGTACACCTGGCACCAAAATGAAAAGGAAGGGTATTTCTAGGGTATTTCTCTGATATGTCGTTCAAAGAGAACTTATCCTTGCACGTAAGTAGAATTCAATGAACATCTTTAATTATGTCCAAATAAACCAAAATGGCAAATGAACTTTGTTGAAATTATAGACAAAATATCGTCTCTTTTTTAGACTTAAGACAGCAGCAAAGACAAAATTCCCTGCAAATGATATATCATTTTGATTAGACGGTATCCGTAAAATAGTATACAAATATGGACTGTTTATGAGAGAAATGGGGAGAACTATTGCCCCAAGGTGCTCTGGAGACCGTAAGTCTACTATTTTCCCTAAGCCGAAGGCTGAGGGAAAATAGAATAAAGAGCAGTCCATATTTGTTTTATATAACGCATGAAAATATTTGTGTGTGCAATTTTGATCAAATAAAACATGAACAAGATCTTACAGGCAAGTCGATCATCCATGCCATTATGGTAACATCGTACGAGGCAGGACATTTTTGTATTTCAAAAAGTACTATTGACCGCCCGGTCAATAGTACTTTTTGAAAGACAAAAAATGACCGGGAAGTGACGTCAATCATGAAATGGACCAAACTTTTTTGTGTTATCTGATGTAGTATCCACCAATCAGATGGCTAGAATATGCGTTATATAATTTCCAATATAAACCACGTTGATTATATGAGATTAATCTATATACTAATTTTCGGTCCTTCGCTTTATTAGATAGTTCAATAATAATTTTACACTCGCGTCCCTCTTGAACTGAAAAAGCGTGGTAATTGCGCCTCTAATACACGAGCTAATTAGATAGTTCAATGCCAGTATTTTCCCGTTTTCAGACATGCGCAGAAAGGATCACAGATGATAATCCGAAATGTTGAATTTCTTTTACTCGGGTAGCTCCTGTTCGGGCAAAAATTGTGGTTTTCGGAGTGAATGATGACATATGGTCTTCACCCAAAATATTTTCATTAGGGATATAGCTACATTTCTGTATGTGCGGCCGTTTGTCATTCTTAAAGATCGCATGAGTAACAAGCATTTATACGGGACTATACGTCCGACAAATAACAGGCACGACATTTTCTAAATGTAAACAACAAACTCTTACACAGATCTTAAAGTGACACTTTCACATTGGTTATATTGGCGAACGCGACGTTTGATACCGATAAAGAAACTGGCAGTACCATGCCAACCGTATGTTGTTGCTGCGCGTCGCGTTTAACATGGCGCACGCAATACGGCGCACACGTAATGACGCAGACAAATTGTGTACGCGTTTGTGGCGTTGTACTTTGTTTACGGGGCAGGATGAAAGCAGGTAGTCCGTAATTGCTCCGCTGTGCATACCGTACATACAAGATAACGGGAGCAAGACACAAACAAAAAATAAAGCCAAGGTACATAATATTATAAGACCTTTATTTTAATAAAGAAATGGAGAGCAAGGTGCAAACCGTATCCAGGATAACATGTATTAATTTAAGTGACATGAAGTGGCTGAAGGAAAATACATTTGATGGAATTACTCATGCAGTTGTCGAAACCTCATTTGATGAAGTCACCCTTGCAAGTCACCACATTTGATGAAGGGGTTACCCATACAGGTAACTCCATTTGATAGGAGGAGTCACCCATGCAGGTAACTCCATTTGATGCAGTCAACCATGCTTCCGGTATTATAAATATGGATGATAAAAATTAAATGAATGTTTTGACTTAAACATGTTATATACATAATGATTAATTGAGCAGTTATCACCTAAAATTAGTTATGTGTAAATTTGGCCGATACCGCCGCGCAAGGCATGGCGGGTCATGAAACTTTGGGCTGGTAGATCAAGGTCGGCAACCCCCCCCCCCCCCCCCCTCACAACCATTTAATTGTCTTCGCGCGACTTATACAGCGGTGCGGTGCGGCTTATAGCCTCTACTATGATGAGGTCTGAATCTTACTTTATGAATTTAATAATAAGGTGCTGCGGCTTATACGCCGTAAGGCTTATATAGCACGGAAATTACGGGATTGTCTCATCATACTCTATAGGCCTAAGCCCCCCCCCCCCCCTCCTCCCCGCACTTCCCTTAACTTGATAATATGGATACAGTAAGGCCACATGGGGTATCTGGATAAACGGAACGTGCGGTATTGCCCCATCATACCCTAATAGGCCTTAAAGCCACCATGCAAGCGCACTTCCCTTACTTGATAATCTGGATATAGTAAGGGCACATGCATCTTGGTAAACATGGTAAACGGAGCGTGCGGTATATTATGGTCAGGCCTTATTTAGAACACAACAAACATGACAAAGGGATTACATACGTTTAAGCCCTACATGCCTATTGAGGGACTAATGTATTTAATGTAAATTGGCCCGCAAAAACGGGGTTGGCACACAAAGTGGTCAAATACAATCATGGAATGGTACAAGTGATCTTGAAAGATAGACTTCGCCGACCATAAATATGAATTTGATAAAACTAAATAACCGACTATAGAACTAGAACCCACTAAACGCTCATAACGCATGCCTACGGCGGCACCCCCATCAACATAAGGGGAAAACGGGAGTGGAGTGGGGGACAATAAAACAATTTGGAGGGGGGGGGCAAGACAAAACACTTGGGTGGAAAATTCAAGCCTTTTGGCTTTTATTGTAAACATTCCTGAAATTAGATAAATTTATTCTAAATCAGACATTTTGGACCAATTTAAAGCTAATACAACTTTGAATTTTGACATTAAAATTGAACTTTTTATTATAATAGTTGGGGTACAAAATGCGTAGGGACTTAAACTGTGGGAGAGGTCACGACTGGTGGCACCCCCACCCCCGGTAGCGATTATCTTTTTCGTACATGAGTTTAACCAAAATCAGTTCATTTGTTTCAAAATGTTAAAAAAAATCATTTTATTCAGTGAATTTTGCTTTATTTCGTATTAAAACGGAATAAATAAATTTGGTTAAACTCATGTACGAAAAAAAAATCGCCACCCGGTAGTGCCGCCACTGCACATGGGGTAAGTCTACCTAAGGTCACATGGGGTACCCACCCAGATGTGGCCTATACTTATATTAAGACAATCCAGATACTCTTAATATTCTAAAGTATTCTTAATAATCCACGTATAGGCCCTAATAACCGCATAAAAGGTTATCACGGATGCCCTTAATATTCGATTCAAGATATACCAAATAGTCCAGGGAGGTCCTATATTGGATCACTTAAGGACATATGGAGTATCTTGGTTATTAAAGTACATGGGGGTACCTGAATAATCAAGGTCACCATGTTTTATAAATGGCGTACTTGGATTTTTTAAGGGCATACAGTATATATGGATTAAGGGCACTGTGGCACCAATGTCAGTATTAAGGGCACAGGGTACATGGAGTATCAACGACATACTCTTGCTGTTTTACAATACCCTCATCCTACGTTTTGATATGACTAACCGCCCACTATTATAGCTTCGGCACCTATACCTGCGCTTTCCATTATAAATTGGATAATAGTACAGGCACATTGGTATGGATATAACGCCGGCACGTGCGGTATCTGGATTTTAAGGCCACCTGTGAGGGGTTGGGTCTAAACGTGGAGTACTTGGATTAGGTCTAAGTATTATTTAAGAGCACATTGGGCCTACGCTCATGGTGTATTAAGGGCACCATGTCACTTACATTATATTAAGGGCACCTTAGGTACCTGCATTATTTAAGGACATGTTCTTGATATTTATATAAACATTTATAACGCTTTGAAATTACTCACCTCTGTCTATTTTGATATGACTAACTGCCCGCTATCTTCGGCACCCGCGTTTAATTTACTTGAATATGATCAAGTAAGGGCACAAGGGTATTATAACGGCACATACAATACCTAGATCATGTGATACCCGATGCAATATTAAGGGCACCTGTGGTAACTGGAGTAGGGGTACTCTCTAAATACAAAACGAGTGGAAAGAGTGGAAATTCACTCGAAAAGGAGTGAAGGGAGTGAAACACAGGTCAACCCGTTTTAGAGTGGAAAATGTCCACTCAATAAAGTGGAACATTGTCATATAAAATCCCCTTTCACTCCTTTTAGAGTGTTTTTCCACTCCAAAACGTGTTGTCCTGCGTTTAACTCCTTGAAAAAGTGGAAAACCACTCTTTTACATTTAGAGAGTAGGGATTAGGCCTATGGGGTACCTGCATTTCAGGTCACATGGGAGGCCTACATCCTGAGGTACCTGGGTATCTGGATATTAAAAACACAAAGGGTATAGGCCTACCTGGATTAAGGCACATCACACATACCTGGATTATCAAATGCACCTGCGATATTCAGATTATTGAGGGCCCGTCTGGATTATGTAAAGGGCATGTTCTTGATATTGTACCAAATTTTGTTACGCTTTGTTTACTAACCTCACCGTTATCTTCTAGCGGGTTCCGCGCGAAGCGCGGATGCCCGCTAGTTTAAATAAATAAAAGAACCACAGATTAATTTTCCGGAATTTTCAATCAATAGTTAAATTGAATTTTAATTTTCCGTTATTACTCGATAAGGAAATAAGTCAAACTTCACCCAAATCTCGAAATCTATCTCAATCTTTGATTCTAATAGTTCCTATACAGTCATCACAATAAGTAACTGACCAGGTAATAAATGTACTGACAACTCTAAAAGTATAACTCCCACATAAACATATTAAATTATAAACATGTTGAGAAATTTCTCTTCTTGAATTTGAGATATTACACGCTAAGGCTGATTATCAAGACATTTACAATCCCAAATGTACTGTCAAGTCTGATTTTCATTTTCACATTTTCATTTTCGACACGGGGACTAAGACCGGCAAATTATTGATTACTGGTAGTGATAGGGCCAATTCACCCGTCGATGGCCTGGTTGTTGGATAGTCGGCCGGTTGCATTGTTACGGTTGATCAATACGGCACACAGGTTTTATCTGTCTTACTCTCCCCGTGTTGAAAAGAAAATGTTAAAATGAAAATCAGACTTGCCCTAACGTTCGGGATCGTAACTTCCTCATTAATCAACCATTCTAAGCGTGTAATATCTCAAATTCAAGAAGGGAGATTTCTCAACAACTTTATTATTAAATATGTTTATGTAGGAGTTATACTTTTAGATTTATCAGCATGTTTATTACTTTGAGTTCACCCCACGGTCGAACCTACGAGGGGGTATCAAAAAGTTCTTGACATCACCAATAAGTGAAGGAGCCAGAAACTTTTTTTTGTTATGCGACTCTTCAGCCTCTTTAAAAGGTCACTGTGCAAAGAGGTCATTACAAACCAGCTTGGTGACAATAACCTTATGGGTAACATGGAGTATAAACATATTGACCTCTAATGACCCCTACATGACATTTGACCCCTTTCTGTCAACACTTTAAACCATTTATTGCTGTTTTGGGAATAACGCAATCTGAGGCAATCTGTGGATATATCAATGGCGGTCAATCTGAGGATCTCTACAATGGCGGTCTGTGGACAGGTAATAAAAAGTGGGAGAAATGTGTGACTTTGCACAGTGACTTTTTAAAGATGTCTGAAGGGTCACATAGCAAAACAAAAAAATCTGGCTCCTTTACTTCTTGGTGATGTCAAGAACCTTTTGATACCCCCTCGTATTAAGACCGTTCCTGTGATGATATGAACCACGATAACCAAACGAAACCAAATTATGTAATCTAATAAAAGTGTTAGATTTTACAAAGTAAGATTTTACTTCAATAGACCGTATTATTCCCCTTACAAAAATCACACAATAGCTCACTGCATGCATTAGGTATAGAGATGTTATGATGTCTGAAGTTTTTTAAGCTTATTCTGTAATCTAATATAAGTTGCAGAATTTTAAAAATAAAATGTTTCTTCAATAGACCTTATCATCCCCCTTCAAACAAATTGCACAATAGCTCACTGCATTAGGTAGATTTTACGATTATACGCCTAAACCGCTTCAATTCTGTAATCAAATAAGTTGCATATTGTCCAACAATAAGATAACTCAATAGATCATAAATATCCTACAACATATGAAACACTACTGCTTTACAAGAATATTCTGCTTTACAAGAATATTGCAATATTTATTTGTCAGTCTTACTTGGTGTTGCAAAGCCTTCCTCTCTAAATGTTGGAACATATTTTGTAATGCATATTGTTCGAATAGGTAAATTCAATTAAAGTACTATTGTCATAATAGTCCTGTCCTTGGTGTTTTGAAGTATGTCTGTCTGTCTCTCTCGAGCTATCTCTCGTTTGCTAGATTATGAGTTAAATTTAGATGTGGCATTTTGTAAATAATATTATTTTTAAAGAAATTGTGATCATCATGCCCAATCCATATGACTGCGAACAAAATAAACGGCTAAAACGTCAAGAATATTTTTGTAGAAAAAACCAGACACAATGTGTACAAGCCATAAAAGGAAAACGCCAAACAATAACAACAACAACAACAACAACAACAACAACAACAACAACAACAACAACAACAACAACAACAACAACAACAACAATAATAATAACAACAACAACAACAAATCTGGTTTAAATCTGAAAGTGTTCATGCAAATACAATTCTTCCTGGCAAGATAATCTCACCATGATGATTTAACGTTCATGTTTTAGTATTAGGGCGATGGTTTGAAACATTGTACAAGTCATTCAAGTATCAATACTGAGAAGCTAGAGATATCCAAGTTTTAAAATTATAGCCATTTTGCCACGGAAAACTAAACCATATTATACAAGTATCCCATGGCTACAAAATACAGTCATGTAACGTGTCAAGTTATCTTAACTTATTCAATAAATAATAAACTTGGGATAATTCACCAGGTTGTATTGAATGGCCCGAAATTCTTCTAAATATATTTTTGTCAATAAAGTTTCCTCTAAAATTGCAGCTAAATTGAAAGTCGGGACTTCTTTGTATTTTTACAAATTTCACGACTATATAAAGAAGCATGATATATATATAATTGTTGTGTCCAGGGCCGCAGTGGTAATTGATTTATTAAACGTGGTCGATTGGCATGAAATATTCATTTTCCCGGGGCGCTTGGCTGTTGTGACGACGAAAACCTACGGTGAAGCGGACTGTTGAGTGCGCGTTAAAAGCGGATGTCCGTGGCAGTGCACTGCGTCCGCGTTGGACAAAGGTTTGAATTACGCGGAAAGAGCGACGCTTTCCGAATGCTCACGAGCGTTTACGGAAAATACCAACATACCTCCAAATTTGTCCCCATGGAATCAAAATGGCGGCGGCGTACTGGATCTCCTTTTTAAGTCTATGATTATAACCCTTCTAACACTTTCCACCCGGCAGGCGTCTGCAGACGACATTCCAAAATTGCACAGAATGTTTAAAAAATGTCAACATTATTGAATGTCATTTACCATATTTGGAATAACCATGTGAAATGCATTCAAATAAGTACAAACGTGCCTATTATTTGTTCAGTTATCTTAATTTCCCTTGAACCCTGCAGAAAATGTGCGCATGCGCGAAGGCAGATCATTTTGAACAGGGCCACAAATGGCTAAAATCATGAAATTTACCAGATAAAAGCTTACTGTGCCTTCAAATTCTAATCAGAAATAATAAAAATGCTTGAATCAAGGTGTTTAAATATTGTGATAGTCAAAATAAAGATATACATGAATGTATCAATCAAAGATGGCTGCCACAACCTCTTATTACTGTTATCTTCAGAGCTACTATACATGTATTGTTAAAGTAATCGTCACATAATTTCAATGGTTTGAGGAAATTTTATGAACAGCTCCTCTTGAAATCCCCACTATTATTGCTTTAGGCTACATCCCACAAAAATTTACTAAATTATAATCCCTCCATTGTTCTTTATCCTTTGTTATTTTCAAAGGTATATTATTGCGGATTTTGCTAAATAAGAGCGCATTTGAGATGGCCTCTTCTTGTTTGTGTTAAGGAATTCAGATCTGAAAAATAGTGTCAAGCGGAGATAAGTGTGTGTTCTAACTATATTTGTTATGCTTACATTGCCGAGATATACGCAAATGTATCAATCAAACCATTTTCAACATAGTACATATCCAGCCAAATAATTGACAGATTTCAGTCAGTGTCTGAAACCGATTGTGTTTATGTTAATGACATTACATAACCAAAGGTATCTAACAATCCAAAAGTGTATTGTTTGAAAGACAAATGTTCATACTTTGTATTGATCACATTATCCCTCAATAGAATCACTCATGCATCCCATACCATGATCACTTTCATTATTTATTGAACGACCCTCGTATTTTGATAACGATGAATCTATCTACAATAAATCTTGGATGATAAGCATTTAATAATTCAATATTACCATGGTAACCAGATACAGAGCAATTTTCACAATTACTTATCCAGCTCAAACTTCATCAAAATATTATATTATTGAAGGTTCTAGTATCTCTTATTGTTATCATAATATGCGACTACCCTCCTAGCTCCAATAAATCATCGTTTACAAGAATATTGTCAGTGTTTTCAAAGAGTAATTTTGCTCATCTAATAATCAGTACCGGTATGATCTTCGCGATGACCAAATAACCTTTCAAATGCTGTTTAGTTTGTCTCATTTGATTTATCCTAACTTAAAATATGCTTGATTAAAATTTGTCATTGAAAGTCAAATTTGTGCTATTTTTTATGATAAAATGCTTTAACAACGTGTTGAACATAACAGGTAAATAGACACATGGATGCATGATTTCTTTCAAAAAATGGCACAATTTTAATTTTATTTGTTCAAGTCGAACAATCATATCTTTGGGTATACTAAAGCAGGTTCGACAAAACAAAACTGCATACGAATAGAAAGGTTCTTATATCTATCTCGAAGCTTTAAACACCAAATCCAAATACGAAATGTTTAAAGATGAAAACGACACATTCTCAACAACAAAAACGTCGTTTTTTATAAAAGTGGCACATGCATGAATTTGAGTGCTCGTTGTAGATCAATCGTATGTTTCGATTGAGAAAAGTAAACATGAATTCAAATAAATGGCATTTGAAAGCCAACTCAATTATCCTTCAGATTATATAAATATATACAGCCAAATGCTGAGTAAGCAATGAAGGCAATGACGTGGAACAGGTGCACCTTTTTAGGGACACCCTGTATCATACTGGCAGAAATCTGAGGAATGCCAACAATCTATCCCAGCCCATGACCAAGACTAACCGCTTCAAGCAGAGCCCAATCCCTTACTTTGTGTCATTATTGAATATGCAATAAGATTTTGTGCCAATATTTTGTATATATAATTTTTTTAAATCCGCTGGAGGGCTAGCTTTGCCTTTTTATAACTGGTATGTCTCTTTTTAAAATCTTCTATTAATTGTATATACTCTTAAAATGTAGGCATGGCATCTATCTATCTACCTACTACTTTGTTTTATATGTTGTCTCTGGTGAAGGTGGTATATCCAACTTGAAATGTCGGTTGTAATTGTTACGTTATTATAATTATTGTTTTATTGCACATCCATTTGTATTGATTGTCCCAGTGCATATCCATGTTTCATTGCTATTTGTTTTAGTGCACAACAATTGTCATTGCCTTAGTATATTTCAGTGTTTTATCGCTTTATTATCCCATGTTGTTGCTTGTTTTTCCCACACCCAGTTGGTATATCTAGCTTTTATTCTTTGCATTTTACACTTTCGAGATATCCTCTTGTTTTCTGATCCTTCCGTTGGATTAATATTTTTATACTTTTCAATATTCTTAATTATTACCTCCTCATGTGGCATTGCAAGACGTAACATGGTTTCAGCAAGTCTGATACACATATTGAAGCACAGTCATTCATCATGCTTACATATAGCTTTGTTAAATGTTAAATAAATAATTTGATGCGAGCAGTCAGCCGGTGAAGATAATTGTATATCTATTGATGTAATACTCTAAATTATTATTAGAAATCGGCGACTTCAAAATTGTTGTCTGGATCTAGAAATCTGTAACATATTAAATTGCAGTATAGAATCAATTGAAATTTACATGTTGCAATATTCTGCTAATGCAGTGTGCTATTGTCGTATTTCTTATAGTGGAATTTGCAGTTCATATATTTGGTGATGTTTTAGACAATACTAATGCTGCAGGCTTTTGTGTGATTTGTCGTAGAGAGAAATATGTAACACTTTAACCTAATTATTAGATCATAATAAGCAGTCGGTTGAAATACGGTATATGTTTTGAAACTAATATTTAATAATCACGTAATGAAAAAACATAAACATCTCTATATTTGAAGCTATAGCGTCAAGTGTTTTGATTATTGGGTCGGAAGATCAATGATCTACAAGGGGTCTCAACTCTCAACTAAATCACAATCTAAATGTAAATTATCATACCATTTAATACACATTTAATTATCATAAAGTGTAATTGTATTGTTGCATTACATTACGTTGGATTCAGTTCAAATGTTTAAAGAACTCAGCAATTTTTAACACGTGTCAAAGAATTATCATCCAAGTGATTCAGATAGCACGGCAAAAAGATACAACACATGGAATCTGCTCATTAATATTTGACACGAGTTTGCAATGTGTAAGTTTTAGTTCATTCATACACTGTAAATTAAGCCTAAAAAAGGTTTCTTCGCCCAAACATGAGTTGAAAAAAGTGGGTCGGTAAGTCGATTACCTTTTCTGTTTTTCTTTACTTTCTTTTCTTTTTTTCCTCTTTTTTCTATAGACACTTTTAGACAAGAAAAATACTATACAATTTGATTTTAATACACTTTAATGTTCTTTAAAATAGGCATGTCGTAACACTGTAGCACGCCAAGCGGGCGAAAACGCCAAACAATTTTCCCACCGGGAAATCCTTTTTATTATTGATCATTTCAATGACTTTAGTCTAACCTCAATAGTCTAGCAACTGGGGTTGGACTTGGACATTTGTTCGGCCACTGCGTGTCTGCGAGGCCATAGTGGTCAGCATGAAATGGTCTGGCAGTTCACAGTTCATGCTTATTTACCCTTTTTGTGTATATTCCTTTTCTTTTTTCTCTTTTTCCCTTTTTCTCGTTTTGTCTTTTTCTCGTTTTACCTTTTTCTCGGGGTTTTTTCCCTTCCTCTTTTCCTTTTCTTTGCCTTCTACATTTTTTCGATCAATTTTTGTCGGGGGGGGGGGGCTCTGCCCCGACCCCCTTCTAGCTACGCCACTGTCGCTAACATAAAATACCTAAATATGCTCTGAAACATTTGTATATAACATAAAAATGATAATTGACACCAGATTCACTTTTCGTTCCCTATCGGCGGTCAAAGCCTGAGAAAGATGTTGTATGACGAAAACGGAGAACGGAGAACTGAAAACATTATTTACCCTTACAATAAATATATGGATTATATTTTATTTACATTCCCTACGTTTTTATGATTAAATAAAAAATGCACGAATTATATTGAAAAGGGACAAATGGATGATATATACATGTAACATCGTATTATCATGTATAAAAGCGATTTTATTTGCCATAACGATAAAATCAAAAACTCCATTTAATTTTTAGGGTATTTGTTTTAACTCGAGCGTATTCCTCTGGCATCAATATTTAATACCACAAAGTTCTGCAATGATACGGGGTTGTTCATGTTATATGCTGAGCAGTTGATAAAAACTAAATGTTACTCGGAGCAGCTATTGCAAATGATCTTTTAGTTAAGATATTTAGTGATGTGAACAGTCACGATATGTAATAGCTGCCACATGTTATTCACTTCTGGTTCTATATGGTGCACCACTGCAAGACGCACCTGACACACAGCCATTGTAGATAGGGCATTGTTGCTCCAAACCCTCGTATAACCCATCATAGCATTTTGTTTCACTCTCTTTCTAATTGAGATACCGTATACCAGGTTATTTCCAGGTTAAACATAATTGGTCGCTGTGATTTGTTTCATATTAAAATGCGCATAACGTCGTTGAAAATATATATATATAAAAGCTAATTTATTGCTACTTTCTTCATTATTAGTCCTATTGTTATGAATCCGGGGCACATTTTTATGCCATATTCCTAACGCATTGTTTAGAATTAGAGCTGCCTTAATTGATACATTATTAGTTTTGAAGTTAGCTCAATTTTATCTCAATCAACAATCGGGGACGCTGAGCATGAGTGTGAGTGATTTTTTAGTAAACTATAGCAACAGTAATAAGAACTAGAGCGGTTCGCGGGTTTAGCGGTTATCGGATTTATCAGTTATTTCGTTTTATGGTTTTTGGTTGTGCGGTTTTAGTAGACATAGTTTGTGATTGGTACATTAGGATCCAAGCGGAACCAGATTCGATGACTGTCGCATTGTTGGTGATGTGTTTCGTGTATTTGCTTATTTGCTATTGTAATGTACCCTACTGTTAGCGATATGTGCATTTTATCATGGATAGTACGATGGTAATATTTATTCAAATATGATGTATTTGGTGTTAATTTAGGGTATCAGTACTTTTGAGCCTAAATCAGCAGCGAAAAAGTAATTCCTTGTGAGTCATTTGTTCCGTCAAATGTGTAGCAGTTTGGCCGGTTTGTTACACCGACCTTATACGTAGCTCAAAATGTGAAATTGTATCCAAAAAATCAAATCGGAACAATTTATTTTCCTTGCGATTTCAATGCAAACGTCATTTGTTCCGTCGAATGTGTTGCGGTTTGATCAGTTCGTTACACCGACCTTATATGTAGCTCTAAATGTGAAAGCATATCCAACAAATCAAATCTGGTCACATTTTATGGTATCCGTCATTTTTTAGCCTAAATCAGCAGCGAAAAAAAGAAACAGCGAAAAAAAGAAATCCTTGGGATTTCAATGCAAACGTCATTTGTTCCATCAGATGTGTTGTGGTTTGGCCGGTAACTTACACCGACCTTATACCTTATTGTGAAATTGTATCCAAAAAATCAAATCGGGCAGATTTGAGGGTATCCGTCATATTTCAGACTAAATCGTCAGCAATTTAGTTTTTCGTTGGCGATTTCAATGCGAACGCCATTTTGTCCGTCAAATGTGTTACAATTAGACCTGTTTGTTACGACGACCTTTTATACGTAGCTCAAAATGTGAAATCATGTCCAACAAATCAAATCGGGGCACATTTTAGGGTATCCGTCATTTGTTAGGCTAAATCGGCAGCAATTTTTGTTTCCTTTAGATTTCAATGCGAACATCATTTCTTCCGTCAAATATGTTGCGGTTTGACCGGTTCTTTACAAAGACCTTTAAACGTAGCTCAAAATGTGAAATCATATCCAATAAATCAAATCGGGGCACAATTTAGGGTATCCATCATTTTTAAGGCTAACATAAATCAGGGGAAAACCAAACCAGATTTTCATTCCATGTACTTCGGGGTCTACTTCTTTTTGCGTAGGGACTTTTTAGGGATACATCACCGCACATTGACACATACATATGGGACGTAAAAGCAGGAATACCGCGAGATAGGAGGCACCCGCGACACCAACCTGGTTCCTCCATGCGATTTGCCATTATTCAAGCCAATCGGGTCTGAAAATAAAATCCCAGCATGCGTCACCTTTAGGCAATCTCTGACACATGAGTTCACGATGCACATTCGTAAACATGTAATAGTGTTACTCTAGCGGCTGTGTAAGAGATTATTGTGTACGAAAAAAATGATTGTATAATACATACATGTATGCATGTCCATTTCCCGAACGTATAAATGCTTGTAACTCTGCTACCTTGAAAGATAGAAAATAGTCACGTATACAGAAATGTAGGTATATCTCTAATGGTCATAAACCTTTGTACGTTGATGAAAAATATTTATGCAATTGTGAAAAATAGTATTCGAAAAACATCGTTGCCGTGTCATCATGCAAACTCGGGAGCCAAGCGTCTTGTTTTATGAGCATCATCTTAATCAATGGAAGGAGATGGTGAAGAAATGGAGACGCATGGAAAATAATGCTCTCTTAAATCAAAAGATTGAAAATGTCCGTCTTTTACAGATTAACTTTTTTCTCAATCTATTAGATTGGATTTAGATTAAAAACATAATAAAAACTCGTGACAATTAGTAGCTTTGAGTCAATCTAGAAAAAGATTGAATTCAACACATGCGCAGTTAGGTAGGTCATATTGGTTTCGTAACACTTTGGATTGTATATTTATACATTTCAACAAATGATTCGATCTGCAACAAACTATTTCATAATTAAATGGCAAGTAAGAACATTAATTCACACAAAAACTGTACACATGAACAATTTTTTTTGGAGAATGTTAATAAAAAGCCCAATGACATTGTTCTTTCAATTGCCAGCCATTTATTCGTGTGTACAAAAATATCAATATGTAGGTTTGAAAATATCAATCTTTCGCTACAGATTGAAAGCTTTTCAATCAAAAACGATTGAAACTTTCGATCCAATAGATTGAATAGTTCAATCTAAATTCTGGTTTGAAAATTTTTCAATCCAAATTAGATTGAACATATCAATCTAATAGATTGATACCTTCAATCTTTTCCAGATTGAAACCTTCCAATCCAAAAAAAGATTGAATGTCAATCTTAAAAGTTTGTTCCCTCACTGCAATCTGTGAAAGATTGAAAAGTCAATCTTTTAGATTGAATTTTCAATCGTTGGAATTAAGAGAGTGGACGAAGTAAAGAAGAGGAAACGAAAAGAGGAAACGAAGAGGGTATATTGAAAGTATAGCATATTCATCACGAAGCAAATATAGCTTTGATAACACAAAGAAATCGTTTGTACGTACCTAGATTCCAGCCACTCGCATCATCGATAGATAGACTTCCGTTATGTGCCGTCGTTCAACAATATTGGTATCTCATTCCCATTCGCATTCCGTTGCAACAATTGAGTTCGTGATTCAAGAGTGTGTCTCGTGACTGCGTCGAGCGTTTATGCAACGGATGAATATGTGATACAAACACGCATGCGCAAGGACAGGCGCGGTAGCTTGTTAATTGTGTCAATGCGTGATAAGAGTTAGTTTGGACGAATTCAGTTATATATTATTTATTCAGTTGTACACTATTGTTGTGACTTCATGCATATTTCTAGCTGGTGGGAATGTGGCAAAATTGTGGAATCCCTGATTGTGATTGTAAATGTTCTCTATGAATTTGTCTTCTTTTACAGGTGGATGATGACACGATATCTTTTTAAAAATCGTGTTTTGTACATGAAGGTGCATCATTAATACAATCATATTGGGTTGATTAAGTTACCCTGTTGTAAAGGGCACCGGAGATAATTTACATTAAATATTGACAATAATACCTTAACCCTAACACTGCCATATACCACAATATACCACGACTGGGCACGTTGGTACCACCCGGCGTGGAAGTTTTTCGCTGAAAAAATGGACCCACTCCATACAGTCTGGGCAATACACTGCCCAGACTGTGCTTGGAAGCCGTGGTATAGCGGGGATTGGAAGCTGCACGTGCTGGAGGTCCCTGGATCAAATCCCGGGGGATCGGGGGATATTTTGGTCGATTTTCCACGTTGAAGAAAAAATTCTGAAAAAAAGTGTGGGGGGGGGGGTAGAGTTAGGGTTAACAAGCAATTTTTTGAATTTTGTTTTTTCTTCAAAAAATGTCTAAGTTTTGTTAATATAACCCTAACACTGTCACAAACTACAATATACCACGACTGGGCACGTTGGTACCACCCGGCGTGGAAGTTTTTCGCTGAAAAATGGACCCACTCCATACATTCTGGGCAATACACTGCCCAGACTGTGCTTGGAAGCCGTGGAGTAGCGGGGGATTGGAAGCTGCACGTGCTGGAGGTCCCTGGATCAAATCCCGGGGGGGGGGGGGGGTATCGGGGGGATAATTTGGTCGATTTTCCACGTTGAAGAAAAAATTCTGAAAAAAGTGGGGGGGGGGGGTAGAGTTAGGGTTAAGGGTGGGTATATGTGATGTGATTTGTGAAAACCCGCCACATGGTGGCATTTTTCATATTGGAGATATTTAGGCCTATATCATAAGGAAGCTAAAACTGTGCTGATTACAGAACTGTTTCGATCATTTTCTACGATCACTACAAAAAAAGTTATGAGTGAATGATGATTGTGATGTCATAATGCTACAAAACAAGAAATCATGAAAACAGGCCAATAAAGATACATAATTCAATAGAGTAACATTATAAGATTAATGCTAAAAGTGACTTAAATAAGTTTTTGAAGATGAAATTTCATAAAAGATTATGACACAAAGTACGGTATTGGAAATGAATCTAATAAAATAAAATAATTTTTCTTCTTCTAATTTTATCCATAATCCCTAGTTCAAATGTTGCGACATCCTGCTGGTTTTCACAGCTCGCATCACATATTGCTAAGTTCAACAACTCCCCCCTGGATACCTTAAAGGGGCGTGTACATCTCAAGTGTTTGTCCTGGACAAAAATCACATGTCTCCCTACGTATCTGAGTCTCCGGATTCCCATGTAATAATACCCATGGTTTTCAAAAAAAGAAAATCACCGGAAGATTTTTGTGAGTCAATTATGCGCGTGTAGCGCGCGAACATTTTCGAATTTGCACCTATTTTGTGCACGATCGAGGTACATGTTGGCTCTAAACAAGCTTGCATTTTGGGAAGACAAATGCGCGCGAAATTTTTTCATCTGTGTACAAATTTTCCGGGGAAGATTTTCAAGGGGGGGGGGGGGGGGGGGGGCGATCGCCACCATCGCCCCCCCCCCCCCCTTCTTACGGGCCTGGACTAAATAAGTGGGTATGCCGACTATAATTTTATGTCAAATCTCAACATAATTGAGGCTACCGACGTAACGGATGCGCCAAAAAGTGGCTCTATAAGTTGTAAAATAAGCTAAAACCATCTAAAAATGCTCATTTATTGTTTTGTTCATATAATTATACAAAGACCGTTTGAACCAATATATCTATCCATTAATATATCCATCTATCTATATATCTAAACACGTTCTTTTGATACCCTTTTAAACTTCAGTGAAATAATTCAACAAGTTAAAAAAAATATCTGAGGCCCCATGGCCATATGAGCTAAAATGTTTGATCGCATAACTTAAATAAGACACATTGATTCAACATGGTAAACACGTGCTGATAATTTTTCAGATTTCATTTTTTATATTCATGCGGCTTTTGCAAAAACAAATTGTCAACAAAACTTCAGTTTTATGCTAACATTAAATACATGAGACGTACTCCAAAGTGTTCAAAATCTTCAGTTGTATGCTAACACTAAATAAATGACACGTATTCAGAGAACATTTCAATGTAAAATGCGCAAATTGTCCAATTTCCAATTTGGTGCATTTATTCATATACAGGCTGTCCCAAAATGATATAGTAGGCTGCGCCTACCCATCGATGCCCATCATTAAAATCAATGAGATTCAGGTCCAGGTTTTTTCATCATCTTTGACATAACCATTTCATTAAAATGTTACGATCACGAATATCGGAATTATTTCACCTCTTTGGCAAAGTACAAAAGGGTGGGGGTGTGTGTGTTAACACTTTCCACGCGGCAGGCGTCTATGAACCGAACAAAATGTTTCAAAAATGTCAAAATGATTGAATTTCCATCACCATATTTGGAATCACCACAAGAAATACATTAAAATAAGTACAAATATACCTTGTATTGATTCACTAATTCTTGAGATTACTTGAAATTTCGGAAAGGCTTTTGAAACATCTGTTTTGTGTGGTAAAACTAAAATAGCCGCGTGGAAAGTTTTAAACTTGTTTGAAAGAAACATAAATAGTCTCTCAATGCCTTGTCTGCTATTGTTCCCGTCTGTTATAAACTGTTGTTCGTTATCATGGTTGTTCAAATCATTAACATCCTTTAATTTGAAGAGTAAAAATGGATCGTCACACATCACTTAAGTGTGACGAACTTCTTTATGTGTTAGGGTGTACTTTGTTTTACTTTGATTTCATTGCAATATTGTAGATTCTTTACCATGTTTACAGTGGGTGTGGTTTTGGATGTCACTGGACTGTGATTGGTGTTTTATTGCTGATTTTCATCCGATACGCAATATAAACTGCTCACAAAAAGTATCGAAACACTTAGAAATGATCCAATACATAACGGCTCGAAAGGGTATGCATTAATCGAAGCAAATAACCTAGTGCATAATTTTGTTCTGCGTATTTTGACACCTCGATCGTTGAGATACGATGTTGCGGGGCGGAGTTATTGTCATTTCAATGATCGTGGGTCCACTTTCCAAAGTGACACTCATCCCTATTGAAAATCACGAATTTGATCATTCCAAACAGTAATGCAAACCTCTTTCTATAGGATGATTGTCACTTTTGAAACTGGACCAACGACCATCGAAATGACAATAACTCCGCTCCGCAACATCGTATCTCATCGATCGAGGTGTCAAAATACGCAGAACAATATTATACACTTGGTTATTTGCTTCGATTAATGCATACCCTTTCGAGCCGCTATATATTGGATCATTTCTAAGTGTTTCGATACTTTTTGTGAGCAGTTTATATTATGAGACATTTAGGGCGGGGCTTGATTCGTTTGAATAATGATACATTCAGTGCGCATGATCATTGCGTTAGCGCCCCCTACACAAAGTCGCCGCCGTATGCGTTGTGCGTGTAACCCAGCGTTGCCATATGCGCGTGTGCTAAAAGAACGCAATTAATTCGAAGCAAGAAGTTGGTAAACAGCTCGATGGATTCGCCGATTTTATAAAGGGGGAAAGTTGTTGTACGTTTAGAGAATAAAACATAGTTCTTAGCTGTTTTGCTATAGACGATGGTCTTATAGTGTATAGGCTGTACCATATTTGGAGTCGTGTATGGTCGCCGCAGGCGTCAATACACGACGACACAAATATGGTACAGCCTATACATTATAAGACCATCGTCTATAGCAAAACAGCTAAGAACTATGTTTTATTCTCATTCTAATATTTAGTTTATTAGTTATTAGTTATTTTGATCTTTTATCATAAAATAACGCAGTTTGTTAGATTTATTTTAAACAAACAACAACAAATTTCCCCCTTTATAAAATCGGCGAATCCAGCTGTTTTCCAACATCCTGCTTCAAATTAATCGCGTTATTTAGCACACCCGCACCTGTCATCGCTGCGTTATACCCACAACGCATACGGCGGCGACTTTGTGTAGGGGACGCTAACGCGATGACGCCAGTGGCGTAGCTCAGGGGGGGGGGAATGCCCCCCCCCTGACAGAAAAAAACCATTTGTGGCCCCGCCCCCAGCCCCTCTAAAAAAAATAAAAAGGAGGAAAAGAATGAAAAATCGGAAAATAATGAAAAATCGGAAAATAATGATAAAAGACCGAGATGGCGGGCGGTTATATATTGGTATATATTCAGCCCAAATAGGCAAAATAGTACATGTACTGTGCGATTTTTTTTGACCGTGCGAAATTTTTTGAACCTCATATATAATAATGTTGTTTGATTATTATTTTTGTTGTTAAAATAAATCTAACAAACTGATTAAAGACCAAAATAACCAATAATCTAAATATGAATGAGAATCAAACATAGTTCTGTTGGTTTGTATACAGGGTGAGTCAAAATATTCAGGTCCCGTTTTTAGAAAATCACGACAAATACTTTTGTTAAAAATTAACCAATGTCTTCATTGCATATATGGGTTCACTAGCTACTTCTTTATACTTGAATTTATACATGAAAGTGTTCCAAATATACCCCATTGTCCATTGTAGGCATTGTGAATACCAACACGCCATTGATTGACATTTCAAAATGCGTGAGTTAAACTTTTGCATTCATAGAGGTACCTTGGAAAAGTGCACATATCTCCCGTTTGAAATGACCAATTTGAATTAAATGAAATTCAAGTTATAGCTGACAATGCGTTCGGTGCATATTAATAAATTATATTATTTTTATGCATATTAGCTGGTTTAAAATATCGGTTGGGCCCGCTGATACTAGGGGAGAGCCTTGCTTTTATTTTTATTTTTTGAAATAGGATTGCGTACAAGTAGCGTATAGTCAGTGTCATAATGCTATGGTCAACTCCATTCTATGCGTGCGAACTTGTGTGCATTCGTATGTGCGTAAACCCAGAGGTGCGTACCGGGCACATTCAAAAAATGACCGCGCGTCAATCGTGATATCGTCACGCACGTTAGTTAGCACAGTTCAGGCATCTGGACGCAGCTCCGCGAACAACGACGAAACATGCTCGTGTGAAATAGCTTGAATTTAGTAATATATCATTATACCATTATGACAGTGATTATAGACAGTGAAGCTAGCAGTTAGCATTTGCGCAAACGCGACACGCAACGCGATACCACGGTATGATTACGCGGCAGTACGCGCAACGCACAATGTTGTTCAATTCTAGTGGCATTTATGAGCCAAATCTGAGAGATGATTTGCTGTTTTTGGAGCAAATTGTTAACCAATTTCACTGGAATAAACTTTAACACACCGTTATTTCCTCGATATTGCATGCAAATTATGCGCCACTTTGATCAAAACTAACGGAGACATAAGGATAACAAACACACACACCCCCACACAGATTTATAGTAAGATGCTCGCAGCAGCAATGAACATGATGAGTTCAGCACTCAGTCAGTGGCGTACCCAGCTTTTGGAAACTGGGGGTGTGGGGGGGGGGGGGGGGGGGGTATAGTTACGAAAATCATGATGTACCGACAAAAAAATCGCAAAAATGACCCAATTTTCTTCTTCTCGTCAGTAGCTGAAATATTGAAAAGTGGGGGTAGCGATGGCATTGTCAACAATAGCTGAAAAAATCGCCTGGTAGAAATCGCAAATCTACCCAGTCAGAAGTCAAGGCATGAAAATACCGTCTATGTTCGCCCCGGCCGCCAGTGAAGTGAGATTTCAAAAAAAAAAAAAAAATCGGATCATTTACAACTCGCGATTGTGAAGGATTGCCTCCATCAATTTTTGATCATCTTAGGCTCATTTTGAAGGGGAAGTCCTATTTATGTAAGATGTCATTTCCGATTTAATAAAAAACACGATTTTTGTTACTATCTTTGAGTCGATAAAGATGCATTTTCAATGCGATCGTAAACATCGTATTTTTGATGATTTTTAGACGTCATAGCAAAAACTTTATGCACAAGAAATGTTCCTAACGTATTAAACTTGATCAAAAATATATTTATTTGTAATACATTTTTGGACAGGGGTCAGGGCCACGACTTTTATTCACCTATGGTAAAAAAATACGCCATTTTCCAAACACACAGAGACTAAATCGTTTTTTCTAAAAAAAGGTATTCAGCAGGATTCGAACCGAGGAGGGGAGAATCTATTAGATTACTAGTCCATATTCGTAACCGCTCGGCCATAACTACTTACTGACGTGTCTATGTGTTCTCTATAATAATGAACTAGTGGTGAACTATTGAGTATTCGACGAAATGTAGCCAAATTGAACCCAGTTTCTAAATTGTATTTTAAATGTGAAAACGGTGTCGCTGCAAGCTAGGTTTGGATTCAATGTAAAGAGCAATAAATTGATGATCGTGGAAGGTTATTAATTTAAAGCTTTTAATGAGACAGGGGTCAGCGCCACGGGAAATATCCCCCTAGTCACATGACGTTGAACCACATTTAAATGCCTTAATGTTGTCATTGTATAAGGCTGACATTTTGGCATAAATTGAATTGCACGATATCGACATCCGCTTTTCAAGGGAAAAATAAATCCTCTTCGTATACAATAGACTCACTCAACGTTGGCATCTGACTGTACCGACGGAAGCTCAAGTTTACCGACGGGGATATTTCAGGGGGGAACCGGCCCCATGACCCCTGGGTTCGCCACTGAGCACGGTATCAAATCCACGCCAAAATACAGTCGCTCACACCAGGCCGTGAAAGCCGTGAACCGCGTAACGTATTTTTGAAGGTACCACTCTCTTTTTTTTAAAGTTTGGAGCAAATCAGCAAATACAAATATCGGTCGTATAGGAAATAAGAAAATCGATTCAAGGACATATTAGCCGATTGGCTTCTTATTTACATAACAATTGGCCTTTGCAAATCATGTTCATTGATAGACTAGCTAGGGTCTCCATATTTCAATTGAACGGAATAGTCCACACAATATATTTATAGGGTATTCTTTATCGCAGTGAAATTGCAAAAGAAGAAAAAAATATCATTCAACATTCAATAAATATTGCGAACGATATGCAATCCTGTCAATTTCTAAAAATAAAATGTAAATAACAAACAGAAAAAAGTATAACAATCCTAGGATTCGAACCACTGACCTCATGATTATGAAGCCGGCGCTTTGCCGACTGAGCTAATGAAGACTACAAATAGATATTTAGAAAATAAAATACATAAAGTTCAAAATACGAATATCACATGAATCGGGGCAAAAATGCGGGCTAAAATGCTTTATATTTCGATTGTTGTGCGTTTTTAACATAGGATTATCGCCCAAAAGTTGATTATATGCTGAAGGAGATTGTAATTCTGATTTCATTATAATGCATAACACTACTTTTCGAAACGATTCTAGACACCTTAGTATTTCGTTCGTACATAAAATGTTGGCCATTACGTTTTTTCGATTGGAATTCGGCGCGGCAAATCTATTGCACCATGGGTATTATTACATGGAAACACGGAGACTCAGATACGTAGGGAGTCATGTGATTTTTGTCCAGGACAAACACTTGAGATGTACACGCCCCTTTAAGTACAGTAACAAAGCGTTGTTGATTAGAGATAATCTCACTGTTCATATGCAAATTACTAGGATAGCGAACCTTATTTGGAAACCGCAAAATTGTAAACAAACAAAAATGTTCGCAAAATTTGTTCCATTTTTTTCGGCGTATAAATGCATTTCGCCATGCAATCCTTAAAGTTAGCAAATAGCTTTATATACCGAAATGTAGCTATACCCCTGAGGAAAATATTTTTGGCGAGGGCCATATGTAAAGGTTCACTTCTAAAGCCACAATTTTAGCCGAACCGTCGCTACCTGAGCACAAGAGAATCGCAATTTTTGCATCATCGCGGCGAAATGTGTTCGCTTTGATCTGCAGGACCGTACCACTATTGAAACGGAGGGGTGTGTTTTGATTTTATACAAATATTCCATAAACATGTATCGAAATGTTTTGTGTAAATTAAACGCATTCTTGATTTAATTTTTCTGTGAATGTTAAAGGTGGTGTGTGAATAAAATGCTATTTACAAAATATTTTTAATTTCACAATTACTTGCGAAATAATTTGTCTTCTCTCATGTTTACCTTTTGTAACCCAGCCCATTCTGAAGTTACCTCGCCCATTTACGGGGAACGGACGATGTCCAAATAAGGGCCTAATTATAATAAACGTAAACTTTTTTTTCTCGATTTTTAAAGAGCAGCTATTTTTTTTATGTCAAATTAAGCCTATTAAAACAAGTTTTGTACTTGTTTTCATTGATTATCCACAACAATATTCACATTTGAATGATGTAAATATGTTTGGTCGTTGTTGAACGGGGTTCAACAAGGTCTTCGTCGTTGTTTATCTTGAATCGACAACGGTAAGACGGGTTTATTTTGCGAGGGCAGCTAGCTGCCCTCGCAAAATAAACCCGTCTTACCGTTGTCGATTCAAGATAAACAACTCCGAAACCTTATTGAACCCCTATACTAATTATATCGAGGTCAAATGATTAAGTTTCATGTGATTCAAAAAGCAATTCAAGTTCACCCCATCATTAACAGGTATTCCTGCCCAAATAAATAATATAACATAGCATGTTCCAAGTTTAGACTTTCGTACTCAAAATAACTTATTACCAGGCTCTCTTAGCTCCGATGGTATTGAAATATATTATACGACGGTTTTATACCGGTTCCAATCGGCCACATGTAAGAGCACATAAGTTCATAACAGGAAGGGGTGTGCAACTTCTAGGTCAAAATCATGAAATAATTTAAGCGACATTTCATATCTTGAACATATACACTTTTACAACAGTGGCACTCGTCTACCCGACGGTTCGTTCATAATATATACATACAATAATTAACAAGACGAAAGAACATTAATAGTCTCAATAGATTCACTTTGAGTTCATGATTTTACATCAGCCCACGCACGTTTAAGGTATGATTTGCAGAATTGGTCCCGCCTTACAGACACACTAAAGATGCCCGTTCTGCAACATGTTATTCTTGACCGAAACGTAGTTCCTTTACATAAAGCAGAACGGGCATCTTTAGTGTGTCTGTAAGGCGTGGTGATATTAATTGGACAACCGAGCATTATAAACAATTTTGAGTCCAGATTACTGATAATAAATTCCAGCCAAACATCACTGAAACCATTGTTGCATAGGTTATTTTCGAGTTTGAGATATTCCTCGACCCTTATCTCATTCAGTGATCTACATGTAAATAAGAGTGTCTTAAGTCTTCCACTGAATCATCAAATACAAAGCATACATTTACAATCCTTATTATTTGAAGACCATTTGCGTATTCTATGTTCCAATGGAAGCGTGTTTGATCGCGCTTTGAATTTTAGACTACAACCAAAAAAATCAGTTTTGTCTAAAAGATAGTCTTCCAATTGAACGGTTTTTTTAAACTGCAAATAGTCTTTAAGAGACGATTTCCCCCTATTTATTCATTAACATCACTGTTTTGGATGGTTTTCATTTAAATGTATTTTTTTAATGAGGGTTTGCATGTTGTATCGCAATACGACGGGAATCTCAGTTTCGGGGCCCTGATAGGGAACTTCTTGAGTATACAGTATAGGTTACTAATATTAACAGGAATCTCTTCTCACCTTTACTGCTAATTAATAACCATCATATACAAGGGAGATATTGTAAATAATAAATCCTTGATTGGCTCCCGCTCTTTATCAGCTTTTTGTTTAGACTGCGACGAAAGTCGTCGGTAACCACCGAACAAAATGCACACAAGTTTTCCCTTGGGGAACCCATAGTTCAAAGTCATAAAGTTATGTCCTGTTTTAGCACATCGATGTAAGTTAGGGCAGGTCTTCCAGGTTTTCTTCTCCCATGCTTTGGTATCCAATGAACCAGCTTTGACACACATTCTTGACTCCTAGAACAGTGGCCTGAGAATCTTGTCCTATCCCTGATCTTTTGGGTGCTTTTGGGGAGGTCTCCATACAGCTCTGTGTTAGTTGTATGTTGCTTCCAGTGAATGTTGAGGACAGCCCTCAGCATACGAGTATAACAGCCGTCAACTAGCTTACACTGAAAAATAAATTGCTCTCACAGCGACACCTTCTTGGAGTCAACTGTAAATGACACTTACAAAGGTGTTATTTTGACTCCAAAATTGGTGTAATCGTCAATGATATGGGTTTGCACATAATTTACGGTGACACCGTTAAGTGTCCGACGGACACCTTTCAGTGATCATTTAGTGATTTACACCAAAACTGGTGTCAGATTAATTGAAATAACTCCAAGGGCGTCAATAGTTGGCGGGAATGCTCACGGTTTTTAGAGGTGTCGAAGCAGCATGACACCAATTGGTGTAATTCTGACACCAAATTGGGCGTCTATCAACATATCAACGCATGCGCCTTGCCCTTGGCACGCAAAAGTTTTCTCGTCGCCATTTTGTCTGCATGTTACGAGCCGGTAAGACTGGTAAGTACCGATCTTTTGATCTAGAGAAATGAGCATGAATGAGTTTAGTGTATTCGATATTCAATACTATAAAGTTGTATTACTATCTAAATAATTTCATGGACAGACGAATTGCTCAATTGGTAAAGCGCCCGGTAAAGCGTCAACTTCAGTATCACGAGGTTGGTGGATCAATTCTCAACTACACCCTTTGCAATTTCTTTTGAAATCCAAGTGATATAGAAATTAATGCAAACTTTAATGTAAAATTATTACTCAATTATACTAGCTTTATTGTTATTTTTCAAAAAACAAGTGCATAATTAATTTGATTGTATAAAGTAATGATCTTAATAGTCCAACCTTTTTTTAAGCTAAAACGCATTTATACTACAAATTAACCAAATTAGCAAAATGTATTCATTGGCTTATTTTAAATGTTTCACACAGTAATCTTAAACGTTTCCTTCATCATGATTTAAGGGCAAATTAAGATGATGCATATTAGGTTGGTATATAGATCAAGTTAAGCAACAAAATGAAAGTAACTATGCAAACCACTATACATGTAAACCTGGTCTCACAATGAATGAATGAATGAATGAATGGTTATTAAATCAATTTATTTCCAATAAGATAGAGGGCCGTCCATTTATACCGACCCATCAATCATACATGTAGTTATAAAACAGTATCAGACATAGCAGTCTCGTTTAGCTCAATTGGTTAAGCCGACAGTTTGGGCTAGGGCAATTGTGATCGCAGGTTCCAGCTAAGACAATACCTGGTTCGAATACCACTTCAAGACTTCTTCTTTTGGAAAGTTTATAAATATTTACGGTGTATATCAAATTCTTAACTTTGTTTTTACCATGAATAAATAAGGAATCTATCTTTGTCTTCAATGTGGGTTTTCCCCCTTTTTTTCTCTCTTTCTTCTATTTTTAATTTTTAAATGTTATCACAATCGTTTATAAATAGTACAAACATTTAAATAAACTGGACTTCTGAAGACAGTATTAATCATTAATTAGAGGATACTTTTACGCCGGTTACGTTCGGTTCCGCCCGGTTCTTTCAGGTCAACTGTTTTACTGGTATATGAATATTCACGCATGCAACACTGAACATCCGCCGGTTGACTTAATGCCGTAACCGGACCAATTAACACTATCAATCTGTTACTTTGCGGTCATAATAGCGCACCCTTGGACTTTCGGTATTGATTTAAAAAAGTTAATTGAGCTATAAACAGATTGAAAAAGCCAACCCCATCGACAATCAATAGCTGTATTGTACTGGTTGTCAACTGAGACTTCAGAGCCCATTACTTCAAGATTTTATTGCTCACGCGTGTGACGAGGCATTATCAACCGGTCGTGTTCACCAGAGTGTAACTATTTGACCTCATTATGTGTGTATATTATAACAGACGACACGTTTTGTGAGAACCGGGCGGAACCGGCCGTAACCGGCGGTTGCCTGGCGGTCGAGTTTTGACGTGATCCCTTAACTTCATTTCCAATCAATATTGGCTTATTATCAATATAATTCAAAATTGAATTATTTTTTCGTTCATGCAATTTTGCAAAAGCAAACAACACGGAGTAAGGGTTTGAAATTGCGAATAAATTAAAAAGGATGTGCGCGTAGCGCGAAAATAATGGCTATTGTAAAAAGAAAGGTTTAACAAACCGTTCCTGAAGCCATGTTGTTAAGCTTGACTGATAATTAAACAGTGAAACTAATGTGCGCGTAGCGCGCCAAAATGTCTATTTTAACACTAAAAAGGTCCAGAAAACGTTTCTGAAGCCATTTTGTTTCAATTGAATAACAAAGTAGTATAAAAATAATTGGCGCGGAGCGCGCAAACATTTACTTTTATGAAGCCATCTTGTTGAAATTGAATAACACAAAATTAAAAAAAATTCCCGAGGAGCGCGAAAATAATGTCTATTTTAACAATAAAAAGGTCCAGAAAACGTTTCTGAAGCCATTTTGTTCAAATTGAATAACACAATATTTAAAAAAAATGGCTATTGTAAAAAGAAAGGTTAAAAAATCGTTCGTGCAACCATCTTGCTAAGCTTGAATAGTAAAACATTCCAACTAATTCGCACGCAGCGCGCAAAAATTGGTTATTTTTACACTGAAATGGTCCTGAAAACGTTCCTGAAGCCATCTTGTTCAGCTTGAATAATAATTTTAAAACAGTGAAACTAAAAATTTCTATTTTAACACTAAAAAGGTTCAGAAAACTTTTATGAAGCCATCTTGTTGAAATTGAATAACACAAAAGAGAAAAAATAATTCCCACGGAACGCGCACAAATTTGCTATTGTAAAAATAAAGGTTTAGAAAAACGTTCCTGAAGCTATCTTGTTAAGCTTGAATAATAAATAATCAACGAAACTAATTCGCGCGTTCGCGCAAAATGTATATTTTAACAATAAAAAGGGCCAGAAAACGTTTCTGAAGCCATCTTGTTCAAATTGAATAACAAAACATTTAAAAAATGGGACTAGGCTATTGTAAAAAGAAAGGTTAAAAAACCGTTCCTGAAACCGTCTTGTTAAGCTTGAATAATAAAACATTCCAACTAATTCGCGCGTAGCGCGCAAAAACTGGTTATTTTAACACTAAAATGGTCCTGAAAAACGTTCATGAAACCATTTTGTTTAAGCTTGAATAATAAAAAAATAAAACCAATTCGCTCAAAACGCGCAAAAATGTCTAGTTCCTTAAACATGTTGCTATAACGCTTGAATAAACATTGAAAACAATTCGCGCGAAGCGCGCAAAAATTTGACTATTTTAACACTAAAAAAAGCTCCAGAAAAACGTTCCTGAGCGTACAAACTGTCAGGTTTTTAAAACTAAAATGGTCCAGAAAACGTTCCTTAAGCCATCTTTTTGTAACTTGAAAAAATAAACATTGAATCTAACGCAAAATAAACATTGAATCTAACACAAAATTCTAGTTTTTTCACTAAAATGGTCCAGAAAACGTTCCTGAAACAAAAGCTTGAATAGTTAAACAT
>CM069447.1:48402039-48487052 GCA_035610835.1 Ophiura sarsii | reverse complement strand
TACTGTTAAAATAAACTGCATATGTAATATACAAAGACTACAAACATGGCAGCCTCCACTTATGTCTAGAAAGACCTAAATGTGTAATTTTTCGCAATCACACGCTATATATAAGGGTGGCGTCGGCCCCCAAAAGGGTGTCTTCAGCGCGGCACATACCTATATCCTTTTCTAATGTTAGTGCCCCCCCCCCCCCCCCCCCCCCCCCGGGCCTAAAAGACCCTAATTGTTGCACGTTCTCTCTCACCATACTCACCGACCCTGCATGGTTCGAAAGCGTTCGAAAGTCAGTTTCATTTGGGTCACTCACCCCCCCCCCCCCCCCCCCCCCTCCCCTATTGCTGGCTAATTTGGACCACATGGTCATACAATGGTACATTCAATGTGAGGACATTGTCGGTTCACTCTCATTGGCTACACTCCCCCCGCGCTCCCCCAATATGAAAACTGGCCTAGCTACGCCACTGGTATAGAAAAGTGCTTCTCGTAGCCATCTCTCTTCACTTCCTTGGAAAAGTTCCAACTTTTTGGGGGTCAATTTTCAAAATCATTGTGTTTCTAATAGGGGAAATGCAGGAGAGTTGAGCCAATTTTTATATTTTGTGTCACCAT
Organism: Ophiura sarsii; assembly: GCA_035610835.1. Taxonomy (NCBI): domain Eukaryota; kingdom Metazoa; phylum Echinodermata; class Ophiuroidea; order Amphilepidida; family Ophiuridae; genus Ophiura; species Ophiura sarsii. The sequence goes on along the minus strand of CM069447.1, from coordinate 48,486,440 downwards.
ATGAAGCAAAGTACAAACCTGTAAAGAATTAGTGTAAGTAAAACTTTAGAGTGTTGTTTTCGTTGTGAAACAATAACAGTTGGGATAGCCAGAGAGATGTTACCTCCCTGGGATAGCAGTTAAGGCTTCAATTATTCCAAGTTACAGAGCGATAATATGATTCCTAATAACCTCAAAATCATGGTATTAGAGTGAATTTAGAGTAAAATTTTGAAAAATATAGATTGTACCGCTCGGTACAATCTATTTTCAAACCATGCTTTTGAAGTAATTAGGAATCGTATTGATCTGTAACTTAGAAGATCTTTATGATTTATGATCAAAAATGCAAATCTGCAAGAAAATCTGCTTTCGTAGTCAAAATCAATGATAGAGGGCGCTACTTGGAAAAGATCAATAGGCCTTATGCCTCTAAAAACACTAACCTCTGAAACTCTTTAAATGTCAAATGGTGAATCATGTTGTGCTGTAGTCCAACTCATCTCTTCTTTATTTTAAAGAAATTCTTAATAATCATTGTGACATTTTTCCAGGCCTTCAAATCCTGGCCGTGGCAGCCACCAAGGCAGAGCATCAAACCTGCTTCCAATAACAGCCCAACTACCACCGTGCCCTCACAGGGCTCACAGGCCGAATACATGCGCACAACCAACCAGCGTACATTCGTCCCTCACAATGTAAGTATGGTTTAAAACATCCAATTCTTGTTTTATATTTGTTCGTTTGCTCCGTTGTTTTTCTTTTGAATATTTCAAGGTGACATTGTTCAAGTGTTGTGAGTGACCAAGTCACTAAATCTCGAGTCACACAAGTCAAGTCATAAATAGATGTGACTCGAGTCAAGTCAATTTTATTTCTCAAAATACTTCAAGTCGAGTGAAGTCAAGTAAAAATAGGTCAAGTCAAGTCACTGGTTGGCTCAATCAAGTCACTAGTCACGTTAAGTCATTGCTATAAGTGACTCGAATCAATTTCTAAGTGACTCGAGTGTCGTGTTGTGACCATGGCACTAAATCTCGAGTCACACAAGTCAAGTCATAAATAGATGTGACTCGAGTCAAGTCAATTATTTCTCAGAATACCTCAAGTTCATTTAATAGGTCAAGTCATGTCAAGTCACTGGTTGGCTCAAGTCACATTAATCAGGTCACAAGTCAAGTCATTGCTCTATGTAACTCGAGTCAAGTCATCCAAAATGGTGACTTACGTTAACGCTTTCCACCCGGGAGGCGTATGCAGACGACATTCCAAAATTTCACAAAATGTTTCAAATGTCAAAATTATTGAATTTCATTACCATATTTGGAATCACCATAAGAAATGCATAATACACACATGCCTATAGTCGATTCGCAGACATTGGCCGATTTTAGCGATTTACCATTGAAGTAAAGAGGTAACAGAAGCAAAAGAGGGGGGGGAAGGCACTCGAATTTAATCGTAATATGCAAGGTTAATACCGTGTCTTCGTGTATGTACTACTGTGATGTAGTCACCACTATGTACCTAGTGACAGGGAACTTGCGGTTGGATTATCGGCATAACGATAAAGAAATGTATTGTTATTCAGATAAATTGATAAAGGTATTCAGGCGGTCTCATAGCCAGAAATACTTAAATTAACGTTTATAATCCGTATCTTGATTGATATAACTGTTTTTCCATTTAATTAGGACAAATGGTTGTATCTAGGTATATAAAAAAATGATTATTGAATTATTTTCCGGTTTTTTCTCGCAAATAAATACGTAGAACTGTTATTTTCATTTTAATGTTTCCTTTATTCCACGTGCATAAGAAAAACGGAAAATAATCAAAGTATCCACTAAATTATGAATATGTAAAATGACATACATAATAGTTTTCTTTCGAAACCTGTATACGGTCGATGATGGTCGATTTGTTTTTATTGTGGTAACCGCTTCCAAAGGGATAACACATTTGAAGCTGCTGGATTAAGTTTTTGGTTGTCGTGATTGTAAAGCTATATGATCAGCCCTATTCATAAAGTCACACTATCATGAATAGTATTTGATTATGGAGCGCAAATAATCATGATAATAACATCTATAAAAGTACCGCTGTTTCATCATTGGTCAAAATGGGTTCCTCTAACGCCCAATGGACGAGGTCCAAAATCGATACCGATGCGCCAGAGTTTATGAATCTACTATAATATTGGTTCAGTAATCCTCGAGATAGACCATGAAGGTTGAGAAAGGTTTCTGAAAAAAATCTATTTTGTATGATGGTAAAACCAATAGCCAAGTGTTAAAGGCATATTATGTGATCTTTTCCAAGTGGCACCCTCTATCATTTATTTTACTATAAAAGCAGATTTTCTTGCAGATTTGTATTTTTGATCATAAATCATAAAGATCTTCTAAGTTACAGATCGATACTATTCCTAATTACTTCAAAATCGGTACAATCTATTTTTTTCAAATTTTACACTAAATTCACTCTAAAACTATGATTTTGAGGTTATTAGGAATCGTATCGCTCTGTAACTTGAAATATATTCATGATTTATGATCAGAAAAGTAAATTTGCAAGAAAATCTGCTTCCATTTTATTTTCGAGGATTGAGGGCGTCCCCTGGAAAAGATCACATAATACACCTTTAAGTCAAGTCATTGTGAGAGGTGCCACAACACCCCTCCATCAAGATAAAAAAGCACTTACACTTTTGATTGGTCAAAACATGTTGGTGACTAAATAAATGTAAGTCATTGGATGATTCTTGGAATAAGTATTCCAAGGATGATTCAAGAAAATAATTTGATAACTTAAATCTGTAATGCTGAAAAATTGATTTTTCATGTATTATACATAAATCTGTAATGCTGAAAAATTGATTTTTCATGTATTATACATACATACATACATACAAACACAGCGCCCTACCTCGGGCATTAACGGTAGGCCTACAGTGCCCCTGAAACCTAGGGACATGAGTTTTTTGTGTACACAGACCTGGATGATCCCCTACTCTTTACGAAGGAGTCTGTGACCCTTAACATGCTCGGATTTTGCTCTTCTGATGCACGAGACCACCATTTCTACGTGACTTCTGAACCACGAGGCAATTGAGACTAAGTACCTTGCCTAAGGATACAAACATGGTGGCCGTAGCGGGGCTCCAACTCACAACCTTTGTATCGTGAGACCTGTGATCTATCCGCTAGAACACAGTTAATTTGTCACTTATTAATACATTGTTGGCTTTGATCAATGAGGTGTTGGGTGAGGGTGAAGCTTCACACCCCCCCCCCCCCCCCCCCCCCCCCCCCCCCCCCCGGGTGCTGCACCAGTCCATCATCGGGTAGGTCACTCACTCCATATCATCACAATGTGCTTGAAATGTGTGGGGAAATCTGGTGGCATTTTGAGTTTGATGTAAAATTCTCTCAAATTGGGCTCAACGATCTATATAAAATACCTGAATTCTAACAAAAGCCTAGCAAGTTGCAGTTTTCAGTCATTTATACACATAATTATCAAGATACAGTGGTGTAGCCAGAGGGGGAGGGGGTAAAACGAGGGGGATTGCCCCTCCAATATTTGAGTCGTGTCGGTTGTGATTGGCACTGTCACTTCATTTGACAAGGGGAATCATGGAATGATGACAGTCAAAAGTACAATTTTGTTTAGAAGCTCATTTAAGCCGAAATGTACCTGAATCATATAGAAATATTATTGTAAAATGGCAACATTTCGCGAGCATCTATTTGTTCGGTAAAGATTTGTCGGTTAACTTTTATTTCTCGCTCCACTAATATGAAAATCCTAGCTACGCCACTTTCAAAATAATAACCATTTCTTTCATCCAATGATTCCCCATGCAGCCACAGAAAAGAACCAAATCACTCGGTCCAAAAAAAGACTACAAAAAAGATGCAACCAAGATGGTGACAGACACCACATACGACGTGGATTTTACGCGCAAAGACATTGACCGTCGACAGCCGTATAAACCTGAAGAGAAACAATCGCCATCAAAAGGTCATCCGTTTGATGGGTGTACTATGTATGAGGCGACGTATGTGAAGTGGACTCCAAGCGAGAGAGATGTCAGCAAGACGGAAGTGAAAATCCCGAAGGATAATTTGAACATCTTGAGAGTGAGATTTGAAGGAAAGACCACGGTCCAGGTAAGGTTATGAATGGTAGCTTTGGTTTCCTAAGGTAATTGCATCAACTTTGTCACACAACATAGCAAATGTCGGTCTTTACAGATGCAAATCGAGGGCTCAGAAACACTAGGCCTTATCTCCATACTGAGAAAAAGACTATTGAAGATTTTTAAACACATTGGGGAGATGGAGATGAGGCCTTGTGATACTGGCTATAACTTTGAAAGGGGCTGTCTTATGGAGATAAGGCTGTGTAATACTGGAAAGAGAATTTCTTTCTGAAAATTTTGATACCAAAATCTCATTTTTAAATTTTTTTGGAGATGAGGCCTTGTGGTTCTGAGCCCTCGAAGTGTCTATTTCCATTGTATTGGCCTCAAAGGGAACAAAGAAGATTTCTTGTGTAGTCCAGCATGCTTAGCACCACTATCGATGGTACCAACAGGAATTTCCTACCAAACAAACTGTGCAAAACATGTGTTATAGCTGGAGATCGTCTGACTTCCACCTTAGGCATCTTGGCCACATAATACGAAAAGAAGTTATAAATCTCAACTAAAATGTGTTATTAAAAAATGGGTCTTTAAGAAAAACAAAAGAGGGCTGAATTGAAGTCACATCAATTGTACTTCTTGCAGCAGGATTTTCTTAAGACCCTCGTTATTATAACAACATAAGCATTTCAACGTCAATCGCAACCAGTAGACACTGGTGACAGAAATCAGTTGTCATGTGATGAATGTGAAGCATGCTGGTGTTGCTCAAGAAATCTTCTTTTCAAATGGCCTATGTTAGCATCAAAGAATGGCATCCCATCCTAATGCTGCCATTGAATATATCAAGTATTCAGTGAAACTATTTTGGCATCAATTAAGCTGTTTGACTCCCTATCAGTGCACCAGATCTGATATCAATGCAGCCATTTATGACTTCACTGATTCCAAAACGAGTTCACTAAATCCAAAACTGCTTCACTGATGCTAATATAATAATAATAGCGGTGCTTATATAGCACAGTTCCAAAAATTATCACAGCACTTAACCAAAAATATAACATATAAATAATACAATACAATGACTTAAATAACTTTATTTGAATCCAATGGAATCTATCAGAAAGTGATAAACATTATCTGATACCAAAGGAAGCCATTTACAGCCCAAACCAGAACAATAAACCATTTGATATTCCTAAAGCAAACTAACAAGTCACATGAAAATGTGCCACCTGTTAAATCCAATAATTTGAATCCAATGGAATCTTTTGGCTGTTGATAATGATATCTGATGACAAATGGAAGTTAATTCAAGCCAAAAGTAGGACAATGAAACCATATTTTTAATAATGTTAATACCACCAGAATTACTTCAAGTCACATGAAAATATGCCACCTGTTAAATCCAATGAATTTGTATCCAATGGAATATATTGGATGTTGATAATGACATCTGATGACAAATGAAACCATTTCAGTTTCCTAGGGCAAACTAACAAGTTTCTCCTTTTTTCATATTAATTATTGATACCACCAGAATGACTTCCAAGTCACATAAAAATGTACCACTTGCTAAATCCAATGAATTTGAATCCAATGGAATATATTGGATGTTGATAATGATATCTGATGACAAATGAAACCATTTTAGTTTCCTAGGGCAAACTAACAAGTTCCCCATCTTTTTCATAATATTGATACCACCAAAATGACTTCCAAGTCACATGAAAATGTACCACCTGCTAAATCCAATGAATTTGAATCCAATGGAATATATTGGATGTTGATAATGATATCTGATGACAAATGAAACCATTTCAGTTTCCTAAAGCAAACTAACAAGTTTCTCCTCTTTTTCATAATGTTGATACCACCAGAATAACTTCCAAGTCACATGAAAATGTGCCATTTGCTAAATCCAATGAATTTGAATCTAATGGAATCTATTATGTTGATGATATCTGATGACAAATGAAACCATTTCAGTTTCCTAAAGCAAACTAACAAGTTTCTCCTCTTTTTCATAATGTTGATACCACCAGAATGACTTCAAGCCGCATGAGAACGTGCCACCTGCCAAATCAATGCGTCCAGAGGAGCAGTCTTATCTGGCAACATCTCCGTTCAACGAACAGACAACCCACCAGACCGACTTTGCCCCCAAACTGTGTCAACAACCAAGAGAGGCTTTTAGACCAACCGACGAATACAAGCGTCCAACCGGTGACAACTCTAGCGCTGTTGCTAAACGCTATGACTACCTGACCATAATGAAGCGAGACTTCCCAGAGCATCCGGCACACAAGCCAGAGTCCAGTTACAAACCAAAGCAGGGATACAGACCTACTGGTGAGGCAAAAAAGAAAAGTGTTTGTTTGTTTGTACATAGATCCCCTCCAAAGGGTATGGTCGGTAGGTCCGAATTATTTTAATTATTTTGCAATACAAAAAAATAGTTAAACATCTTGATGTTTTCCGATCCCATGGTTGTTCTAAGTCTATCATTTAGATGGTTGTGAAAATTTTAGAAGATTTTTTAACTTTCCAGTTTTATGTTGAGTCAAAACTGCAGAGTTTGAATGACCCTCTAGTCACAAAATCAAGTAATTGCATCTTTCAAAAGGACCAAGTTATATACATTAGGTCAAGTCATTAGTTAGGTAAAAAATGATCACACCTATGCCAAAATGTTAAACATTAATGTAATGTGACATTTACATGGCTTGCATATATTTGGTTAAATTTTATAGACTTGCAGGTCTGAACCGTTGCCTCATACCCAATTAACTTTATCAAAGTGCCATGGTACAATTAGTAAAATATAAAAATATATAAACAAGCAACAAGAAAGAGCATTCCATTTGCATGCCAGACATACTTCTGCAAGTCTCGTCAATCTTAACTCCTATTTCCAAATCTTACACCGCAGGTGCAAAATTCAGCGACAAGACCACACAGAAAATGGCATACAAGGCCTGGCCAATCCCACCTCGAGAGAAACACCCCTGGGCCCAGCGTCCTGCCTACAACCCAAACGGTGCCAAGCTACGCCTCTTTACCTCCTACCAAGATGATTACACGGATCCAAGTAGCATCATGCCACAAGCATTGGATAAATGCCGCCCTGCACCGTGTAGATACGACAATAACTTGGGTGCTGGGGAGAGCGCACCTTTTGATGATCGCACCGAGTATCGTAGCACTTTTGTAGCCTGGGAAGGAGTGAAGAGGTCTGGTTCTTATAAGGTATGTGCATTATGTTGATGATTTATGGCAGGGGTTCTCAACCTAGGGGTCGTGATCCCCATGGGAGTCGTTTGGGGTTTTCCAGGGGGTCATGATGGGCTCATAAATATCGGTTTTGGGGGAACCGTGTTACATTTCGCTTTAAAAAAGCTTAGAAAAACCCAAAAGAAATGTTCAAAGATGCAAAATTTCCTCATTTTATTGGGCCATTAGTCATGCGTCATCTTTGTAAAAATAGCCAAATGACTAGACCTTAATATGTCAAATTTACTAACAAAACTGAATCACCCAATTACTTCATACGTTTTTCCCCCGGGGGGGCCAGTCAAACATAATGTTGTAAACATGCGTGACCAAAACAACGCGTAAAAAGGGGTGTTTTTTCAGTGTTGGACGCGTCACGTGCGCGTAAGGGTATCAAAAACGCTGATTTTCAAGAAAAAGGGTGGCTTAAAATACAGGTCGAACGTGTTTAGGGTAACTTATTTTGTTCCCCGTTAAATAGACAAAACTTGTTTAGGGGTCATATTCTGGCAAGAACTTGTTTAGGGTCAAAATTTGCAAGGAAAGCGCACTAAAAACTTGTTTAGGGGGTAATTTTGCTTGCAGGGTAAAACTTATTTAGGGGGTGTCTGGAAAAAATTTGGTCACGTGTGTGTACACCATTATGTTTGACTGGCCCCCCCCCCCCCCCGGGTTTTTTCCAGTCTTAACCCTTGTCTTGAGGACGTATCCTTTGATATGATTTGTCGAGCTATAATCCTTGTTTAGAGTCACTTTTTCCTTCTTTTAGAATCCGCATAAAGGGTAGTTTTTAACTACTTTTATGCATAATAGTGGCCCCCTAGGTTGCACAAACTATCTTAATATTGCTTTCCTTTATTTTCTAGCCCGTACATGAATATGCACCACCAAAGACACAATTCAAAGGAGAGTCAACATTCAAAAGTCATTTCAAGGGTGAAAAAGCAATGCCAGCAAAGTCATGTCGTCCAACACAGCGCCCTCACTCATCTGCAGGTGCATGTATGCACATGGAATCCACATATCGCAACAACTTCAGACGCCCTGTAAGTTGCCCTATTATGGAGGTGCTTAACTCGGACGAGTCATTATCGGAACCGGAACCAGAGGTGGCAGACAAATCCGGGTCGAGACCAGTATCCACTGATGAATGAATTTATGCATAGTTTTTATATTATATAATATCTTTATATTGGGAACATATGATTATATAATATCTTTATACTGGGAACATATGGGGGTGGGGTATTCATACATATTGGGTACATTTGAGTAGAACAACCAATGGGAATATCTGGTAGGGAAACTACTTCACATAAAGGTAAAACAAAATTGTTGTGATGCCCTCAAGTGCTACAAATCTTGAAGTCGGGTCGGTCGGTCGAATTTCCCTTCTTATTTTGCCGACAAATATTACTGTGACATTCAGACTGTGGTTCATGTCAAGACAAAATTGGTAAATGTCAATTGGACTAATGTTTCTAGTGTGATAATTTAAAACAATTTATTTAAGCAAATGTATTTATTTCAAGCAGAAAATAGTAATATTTAAAACATGAAATAAAATTGCGACCCTAATTTGTGAAATGTTAGGGTTGGTCGCTGAGGGCAGCACAACAATTTTGTATTCGCTTTACACTCAACACTGGAACGAGTGGTAGACTATTGTTTGCTTAACCAGGTTTTGTCCCTGCACATTTGTTTCGCTAGGTTTTATATTTGAGGGTTTGGCACAAGGGTGTAAAAGTCATTGGATATTGGGGTTTATATGGGTTCCTGGGTTATAGATGGGTTCATGGGTTTCGGGGATTGCAAGTGGGTTTAGAAGTCCTTGGGTTGAGGGGGTTATAACTGGGTTTAGGTATTATTAACTTGGGTTTTGGATTAATTGGGTAAGAGATTGTCAACTTGGTTAAGGGATTATATACTTGGTTTTAGGAGTTAGATACTTGGTTTAGGGAGATAGACACTGGATTAAGGGGTCAAGTTTAGCTAATTAAACCTAGTGCATACAATATGATTGGACAAAACCTGAGTAAGACCTGTTTGCAATTCACTGCAATCATGTCATATCAATTTTCACCTACAGGTATGAAAATGTCATACATGTCATATCAATTTTCACCTACAGGTATGAAAATGTCATACTGTACATGTTTTACCTTTATGTAGCAAGTAAAATCAAAATAACCAGTAATTTTTTTATATGTCGACAAGTATATTTTGGTTGTTATTTAAACAAATGTGCAATTTGATATCACTTTATTTATTACATAGTGAATATTTTGTTAATAAATTATGAGATCAAGAAGTACCATAATGCAATGTTATTTTGTATAATAATACTGGATGAAAAGTGTCATCAAAAAGTAGATTATATACATTTCCCTGGATAGAATTGATCATACCCACCATCATAGCATAATACTATCACCTAAAAATAGTTACATTTGATCTCATTCTGTTAATGGTTATCAGCAACTTCGGTCATGAATTTATCCATTGACATTTCAAATCATCAAATACAATGACCTAATGACAGTAATCTTCATTGGCATACAAACTGGGAATACAGTCCTCAAAATAAGTAACTGACCAGGTAAAAAATGTGACCAGTCGCGTCAAAAAAGGACATGTTGTCGGCAAACACTGTTCTGAGATGGAGGCTAATATATTTTGTGAAATATAAAGAAAATAATAGAAATAAATATGCTTCTTCAAATCATATCTTGTGATTACAAAGTCCAATTACCTTCAACATGGTGACATTTCAAAGCTTAAAATGTGCTCTTTCAAGTCATACAAATAACTCAGATTTGACTCGGGCCTCCAACATGTCCATTTTGATGTGATGGGTCACAAATATGCTTTCTACTCCAAAACTAATAACTCCTACATAAAAATATTAGACAATAAAGTTGTAATATCTCAAATTAAAGACAAGAAATTTCCTTACATGTGAAGATTGAATGAATATCTACTCAGTTATAATGTGCCCTAAACCATAACAAAGTCCGTTTTTCATTTTAACATTTTGTTCGTCTACACGCAGTCTCGGACTAGTAACAGGCAGATTATTGATTAACTGGTAGCGACAACTCACTGGGCAATAGTAAAGACGGGGATTGGGGATGCTTCAATTGATCAATGCAGCCCATACACATACCTGTCACAAGGTCCTGCGTGTTCAAATCCCAAATGTTAAAATGTAAACTGCACTTTGTTCTATCCTTTTCAATGCCGCGTTCTTAATTATACAACGATCTTAATAAATAATGTATCAAGTTAAAGAGGAGAAATTTCTTTACAACTTTATTATTTAATATTTTTATGTAGGAGCTATAGTTTTGGAGTTAAGAGTGTATTTATTACCTGGTCAGTTACTTATTTTGAGGACTGTACAAGTGAGTGCCTTAACCCTTACTCCCCGAGCATCCATCACAAATGTACTCAAGTTCCCAAATTAGAATGATGGACACATTTTGCACTCTTATGCCTGCTTTGGTTATCTTTTGAACAAACATGTGAAATGGTTGCATGGGTAAAAAGATTCACCAAGGGCAAGCAGAAAATGACATTGACTTCATCTTTTCACAAAACGTTTTATAGTAACAAATAAGGTATTCTAATAATGTTTAAACATTTTTAAACTTTAATTTGTTTTGAAAACAAGATGGCTTCTTCCCACAATTGCTTTTCTTTAACGCACCCTGTATGGAAAAGGTCATATCTACAATTATATAGCTGCCAATTGTTGTATATTGCTGGTGCTTAATGAAAAGTCTTTTGGTTAACACAATCTTAACACTTCATGCGGCAGGGTCTGCAGACGACATTCCAAAATTGCACAAAATATTTCAAAAATGTCAACATTATTTAATGGCATTACCTTATTTAGAATAACCATGAGAAATGCATTGAAATAAATACAAACATGCCTAGTATTGGTTCAGTAATCCTTGAGATACGCCTTAGATTCGGAAAGGTTCCTGAAAAATCTATTTTGTATGGTAAAACCAATAGCCGCATGGAAAGTGTGAACTAATGGCAGCCCTTTTTTGCACCAAACCCTTGAAATGTACCTACTTGTTTAAACCAAGGAGTCATTTTATTGAAAACAAAAATCCGGAATATTGTGCGTGGAAATGTAGCATTGACCATCCGACCATGTTTCAAAGTGGTTGCAAAGAGGAAGATTACAAAAGTATATTCTCAACTTATTTACGATGAAAAAGACAATCAAAATCCTGTGTTCACCATAATGTTTCTTGTCTGGATCAATGAAACAGACTGTTTATTTTGTACATAATTTCGATGGAATTTGAATTATTACCCATCTTTAATACAGGTGATTATATAAAAAAGTTCACCTTACATGTTACACATAGTTGATGAATATACAGAAGAATGTCACATCAAAATAGAAAAGTTGTGGGAAAAGCTTCAAATCCATGTTGCCAAATCAATTTGTTTTCACGCATCGTGTGATGGTAAGACTCTCCCCCTCGCCAATATAAGTCACTATGTTCTTGATATTTTTCATTCATTTGGTAGGTATGCTTACCCACAACTTTTCTATTTAATGCGACGCGTCACAATATTGACTTTAATGATATCAAAACCATTAAGCTCATATCTGGTGGCAAACATGCTATTAATACACGAGTTGGGGGCGGGGGGGGGGGGGGGGGGGGGGATTTGAAACCATAAACAAAAGGAAATTAATATGCAGAACACATGGCAAAATCAACCAGATTGGAATGTTTGATTTACAAAAAAGAGACTAGTTGAAATAATTTTGCCCAGTACTCAATGAACACTGCAGCCATTACAATTCTGATTAAGGGAAATCACATTATTTAGAGAATTTAAAACCTCACTAGGTAAAGTGCCAACTGCCAAATCAGGGATAGAATATTGGCGAGAATCTGAGAATCTACACAATGCATGTCTCCTTTGATGACCTATGACTTCATAAAACGTAATTTACATTATACCATTTCCCAGCTTTAAGCTTTATTTCATAGTGTAACAGGTAATCAAACAAGAAACTGCCCATTTTCATACATATGCCACAGCTGCTGCAAATATCTACAGTTGCACACAAAAATAGAATAACAGTTGAAACTTAAACAAAACAAAAATTGTATAAAAAAACATAATTATAAAAAGAGAACAACACGGATTCAATTAAAAAGGTAACGACATTCGTATCACAGAAAATGATTTCTTGACGTACTTATAACAAATGTTTCCTAGAACTGTTATAGTTTACTTCCCTTCCTCCGGACAGTGACGTAACTTTACAGCCACACCATTTACGCATGTGTATACCTTCCGTCTTTCTACCCATGTGTATAGATGGGGTGACAGGTGACGTCACACCGGGCAAAACGTGGCTAGTTGCTATTGTTCTTTGCCCGGCAGTTTGCGCACGCATCCTGTTTGGTTTAGGACCCGCGCTTTTTAAAACTTGTGCCAACGCATTATAAAGGGCAATACGGCATAGCAGACAGTGTTGTGGTCATATGCTGTTCCCTCAAGCGCGTATCGACAGTCCAGTCCCTTCGACCGTTGCGTTTGTTGATAAACATTGGATGTAAACAACGGTCACCTCATCTATATAGGCTAGAGTGTTGATGTACTGCAAACAGTGAATGATGCAGTTGTGTCACTGTCTCATAGAAGTGAAATAGACTACTGTAAACGTGGACATTTTTGCGCTAGATTAATGCTCGCGCTTTTCGTACTCCAAGCAGCTACCACGAAAATAAAAATTAAACAAACATAATTATTTTGTGTATAAGTCTATGTAATGAACTTTCAAATCGCAAATTTAAAATCAAGCGAAATAGCTGAAAGTAGGCAAAGCGCAAACATTTAATCACGCAAACATTTAATCGCGCAAACATTTAATCGCGCAAACATTTAATCGCGCAAAAATTACCACTTTGACAGTATTCACCAGCGAAGTGTTGAGTGTATTCTGATTATCACTATGGCAACTGGTATTGAGTACCATGCCATCACACCTTTGAGTATTGAACCCCAATCGAAATGATCGCCACATAAAGTCTATGGCGTAAACCATCAAACCAAAAGGTGTGTGATCCAGTTACCAGGGGGTTATATAATCACTCTGATAGTGAATAGGTGACATTGCAAACATTTCCAAAATGGAGTACAATAGATGGTTTCGAAGGGACAAATGAAGTAAATTGGTAAAACAGAAGTAATTCATGGACTGAATATCAGAGATGCACCTTTTGTCATGAAAGAAGCAACCTTACTAAGAGCTATGTATTTTGACAGTTCATTCTGATACACATTATAACATGTGATTTCTAAAATTAAGTACCATCTTTGAATTCAAAATTATCAATGCTGAAGGTTGGTGACCAGAGTTCTGTCAACATTTACCATGTGGTGTTTACTAGTACATAGTACAAAATTTCAGTGAAATTTTTGCTACTTTTTCACTTGAAGAATTAAGAAGGAAACGTCCCTCATATCTACAATATGGGGTTTCCTCTTACACTAAAATCTCATTTTTGATGGGAAAAGGTGTATTTACCGGGTCACCCCCTTTAAGACCCACTGCAACCCCGACTGAATACTGAGTAGTAACATTGTATATCAAACACGGCTGTACACTCCATGTCATCTGCCCGTTGACAATCCAATCTAAAAGTCTATACCACCTCTGCAACAAGATCCAATCAGTCACTTATTTCATGATACTCCTCCTTGATGGTTCTGATCGAGCTTGTGGAAGAGACAGTTCCTTTATTCAGACACTCTCGTCAATCCTGGAACAGACTCTACCACCACATCTATTCAGCCACTTACTTCATGATACTCCTCCTCGATGGTTCTGAAGCAGCTGGTGGCAGAGAGTGTCCCTTCATACTCATACAGATACTCTTGTCAACCCTGGAACAGTCTCTACCATCACATTCAATCAGTCACTTATTTCATGATACTCCTCGTTGGTTCTGAAGCAGTTGGTGGTGGAAGAGATCCTTTCATACCAAGTTCCCTACAATGTTCCATAATCTTTGTCAATCCTGGAACAATCTCTACCACCACATCCCATCAGCCACTTACTTCATGATACTCCTCCTCGATGGTTCTGAAGCAGCTGGTGGCAGAGAGTGTCCCTTCATACTCATACAGATACTCTTGTCAACCCTGGAACAGTCTCTACCATCACATTCAATCAGTCACTTATTTCATGATACTCCTCGTTGGTTCTGAAGCAGTTGGTGGTGGAAGAGATCCTTTCATACCAAGTTCCCTACAATGTTCCATAATCTTTGTCAATCCTGGAACAATCTCTACCACCACATCCCATCAGCCACTTACTTCATGATACTCCTCCTCGATGGTTCTGAAGCAGTTGGTGGTGGAGGTACCCCTTTCCTACTAAGGTCCCTACAATGTTCCATGATCATATCCATGCGTTCATCCGGGATGCTATCCAATATCAGATAACGGTTGTCTTTCTCCAACGTCTTCTCGATATCCTTAAGATGCTGCTGCTCCGTATCTTGAATCAGTTGACGTGATCTGCGATACAAAGAAATAAATGAGAATAAGGCGACGAAAAAAACTTGACATGTTCTAGAGACAAACGGACCACTCTGGTAGGGTCGGTCGGGCAATTTTTGGGTGAACAAAAAATGGGTAGGTCCGGTCTGTAGAACTGGTGGTGTTTTTTTTGGCCTAATTATTAAATGTAATACTCTCTATCACATAAAAATGCTTCTGGAATATTTCTAACCGACAATCTTCACATTACGAGTCTTCTATTCAAACCAATACACTATGCACAGAGTCCTGCTTGGAAATAGGGCTTTTTCAAATTGGAAGCAGGTCTTTTCAAGTACCCGTGTCTGCATTATATTCTGTCACAAGTCTACGACACACACTTCACTTACTTGTAGGTGATAAATTTAGTTTCCATGAGTAGATTCTTAAAATCAGCTTTAGCCGTGATATATTTCTCCTTTATATATTCTGTGAATTCACGCTCTCGTTTCTGCATTGAAAATAACAACAGAGACATGTATGTTAGTAGATTCATAATTATGATTTAATACTCTGTAAGGCCAACCAAAAAGAAAAGGTCCGTCTCACAAACATTTGGGCAAATAGCTATGCTAAATGCAGAAATTCTTTTATTATTATTGTGTTTTGGCCCACTTCTTATTCTTTTTGTTTGCCTCACAGGTATATATATTATTGGCCGATTTGCAGCCTTTTCTTTCTGAGAACTAAAAAAAAAAAAAATTGGGCTCATCACATAGAGTTATGCGGCAAAAGTAACTCCAAAAACTTATGCGTGCGGGTATGTCAGACAGACCCTTCATTTTCTTGTCCTAAGTTGAATTCTTAAAAAAATGTATTGGTTTGGTTCTATAACAATGTTGACAACATATGTGACGCGATCAAGAGGAATGAGTCGGATGTCGGGGAATCCCAAATTGAGATATGGCCAATTCAAAATGGCGGCTTACATAAGTTTTGATGGAAATTCATGTATACAATTTGACATAACTTTGGAACAAAACGTCGTATCGACATGGGGTTTTCAGTTTCTGAAAGCTTATAGGTATCTTCTTTAAAACGGTATTAAAAACCAATTTTCGACCCGACTCATTCCTCTTGATCGCGTCACATATTTGCTGAGAGGAAAAAGCCAATTTATCAACGCAAACATTATTTGAATTTTGAAAGCTCTATGGCCGTTCAGTCGAGGCCTTTCAAAATGGTTGAATATTGTCAGCTGATGTTTATTTCTGCATGTCATTTTTGCATTTTTAAAGGAGGTGTCCAGCAAGCACAACATTGCCCATTATCTGTTAGAAAAGTAATTATCCAGACTAAATCGTGTAGTTATATTGAACAAAACATCATATTTATCATAAAAAACGAATTAACACTGCCATCTCTCAACATGCAATTTTTATAGATACGCTGTGATTAAAGCCCCGGTATCAATGAAGTCATAGTTTAACAATGCACTTCCTCAAATGTGAGCACCAATATATAACCGTGACGTCATTGATACCGTGGCTTTAAGAACGGTGAATTTTTAAAAATGATAGTTCCTGCACCTCTAGGGCAGTAAAATGTCATGACTTTTTCATGACCACCAGTAATGAAAAATCATGGTTTGCACAGCAAAATTTAGCGACTTTTCTGTGGTACAATAAATCGTGCAAATTTTTGTCTTTACAAAAATTCATGAATTTTCAATGATTTCTGTTATTTTTACAAAATACCATAACTTTACCAGGGTTGGAAAATGAAAACCAAATTCAATGACTTGTCCACAACTTGTTCAGGCCACAGGAACCCTGATTAAAGCAACTGATGCAATGCTACTTACCCTATCGCTTGATGAGTACTTTGAATATCTTGGGTCTTCCTTTATTAGCTTTCTGATTTCCTTCCAGTTGCTAGACAATGTAATCTGTTAACACATATAAAAGCACCGACAGTCAGGAACATTTCTGTTAACTATAAAAATGGACATTTTTGCGCGTGTAATTTTTCACGCTTTGCACTTTGCAAAATTAAGATATTTGCGCATTTTTATTTCCACTTTTACAGTACTATTTTAAACTCCCACAACAACATTACAAACTATTGACTCCTAACTGGTACATTCTTTGTACATATCATTTGATATATTTTTCAATTGCCTACAGATAATGTCATCTAAATAAATCTTTGAAATGTGATTAACTTATCTTCTATGATCTAAAAGCCTAACGATACCAAACTCATACTGCCTCCGTTTGTTCCCGCCATTCTTCTAAAAGGCTTATTTATATAGGATAACACTCACCCCTTTGGTCTCGTCCAGTAGCTCTTTGAATTGATCCTTTTTCTTCTTCGCCAGGGCATCAGTATGGAGCATAAACAATTTCTCTTTCTCGTCTCTCTCCAGTAGATTAGCTAACTCCCAGCGATGATCTCTGCGTAACTGTCGTCTTGTGTCACGCCATACAGCATCAGAGTCTCTCACCTGGAATGAGTCAAAAATGAAAGATGTAATAATGTATTGATTTTGCATTGAGAGATTAGGCTTCTTTGTTTTAGTTTACTGTTTTCAAAGTGTCTGTCACTTCTTATTCATACGACCAAACAAGAATAAACCTTTTTTCTAATAGACCATTTCAAATTGAGATTGGAAATCTTTGGAAAAACAGGTCACACAGACTAGGTGCGCAGTGCGAACGGTTTATCGCATTCATATCATTGGTTGTCTGCCTAGTGGTTTACTATGTTGACATACAAGCGTACATTCATGAGAAGTAAAACTTGTAGCGAGACTATTTTGGTTTTTTTCAACAATAGCGTCGATACCGGCAACTTCAAAATTTATCGAGCAGATGGAAAAGGTTAAAGTATTACCCCGAATCTCTTTTAGTTTGATCTCACCATTTTTGTTACTGAAACACCGCCTGATACAACTTTGTGAGCAAGACAATATTTCACCAACACCAGCGCAATCTACACACAGGTTTTTACAGACACCGGGTTGTTAACACATTGTTTTTCTGTGGATGATTTGAAGTCATCCACTGATGCCAAAACCCTCCAGCTAATCGGTACCATTCGTAACCGATCGAATATTTTCGGATTTGAAATGGTCTAAAGTAATTTTAAAGACTGCTCTTTCTTCTACTTTCAGGCCTCAAGTGAATTTATATTATTGCATTAGTTGACAAAAACTCCCTGTGCTACAGGCAAACAGACCTCTGACACTAACTTACCAAGTCAGCCAGCAGTGCTTTGAAGTGCTGTATAGCTTCCTCTTTCTTATACTGCCCTCGCTCTCGCTCTAGCTCCCTCTGTTGTTCCTCCCTCGTTCTTGACACTTCTTTCTCACGTTCTCGTATACTTGCTTGAATACGTTTCTCCTTCTCCACGTCTACACCACTCCCTTGCTGCAAGTGTGCAAACAAGAAAATTCATTTTTTTATTATCTAATTATTTCAATTGTATTCAGAAAAAGTGCATTAAAAAGGATACAGAAAAAGGCAGACAAGAGAATGGAGTTTACAATCAGCCAATATCAGACATGCCAACCTCTGGGATCAGAAAACTGTATTCTGAAACCCCGAAACCTGTATTTTTCATTGAAAACCCGTATTTTTAAATACTTTTAAAGCTTACTTTTAGTCCGATTTTCTTCCCTGCATGACAACATATTAAATTCGTAAGTTATTCCTGGCAAAGAAGTTTCATAATTTTCATTATTCCAATTACTTTCTGGCGTATTTTGACTTTTTTCGCCGAAGAAAGTTTGTTCATCACTGTGCGCCGCCATTTTAATTCATCATAAGTGTACATCCACCAGTCATCAAGATTACCGTACATTCCCTGGCACTGCACTATTAATAGAGCGATGTATGAGGGCGACACAGTCTCAGCCTAGTAATTGCGCAATTACCATGTGCGATTTTTGGTTGGTACCAAAATTGTAATATACCACAATAGCGTAACATAACATACCGGGAATATATATTTACTTTCTAGAAACGTTGTCGGGTGGATGATAGTCTTTACTTGCAGTCGTTTTTGAAAGGGATTCTTTGCCTTGTAGTTTGGAGGTCAATAATGGTTAAAAACTTCTTCTTTTTTAAAATCCGGTACACCCGTATTTTTAACGAAATCCCGTACGAAATACGGGAAAAACGTGCTAGTTGCATGTCTGCAATATCCATCATCCACAGGTATTGGTCAACACAACTTTCAATAACACTGATTAAACCAGTCCTCCCTCTGAAAGCTATGATCTACAGCCTTGTAACACAAGTGCTTGTGGCATTTCTCTTTAATCTTGCTCCGGCGTGTGTGTTTGTTGCCTCCCATGTAAAGTATGATAACAATTCATTAAACTAGTCCTTCCTCTGAGAGCTATGATCTACACCCTTGTCACGTGAGTTGTTGCACTTCTCTTTAATCTTGCTCCAACATGAGTGCTTATTGCATCCCATATTAAGTATGATATTGATAACAATGACAATACAAAGAGCTAACAACCTACCTTGATTTTAGTGTCAACATATTCATTAAACCAGTCCTCCCTCTGAGAGCTATGATCTACGGCCTTATATCGCGAGTCCTTGTGGCATTTCTCTTTAATCTTGCTCCAACGTGAGTGTTTATTGATGTCTTCGACGTCTTCCAGCATGTCAAAGAAATCCGCCTTGAGCTGTGGGATAGAATTAGCCAGGGGGACGAGGACAACAGATGGCGATATTGGAGGAAGGGGGAAAGGTCAAAGGTTAATAATGACTGGTATTGCTTATGTAAGTGTGGGGGTGTCTAGCACAGGATTTAAAAGAGAGAATATGTGCACATGTCATTACCTTATTTAATTGCGTCTAAAAAGTGCTACAATGATTTTTGCATATTGGTATGATGATAGTATACCTGTAATTTTGTTTAAAATGTAATCAAGATTATGAATGAAACGGCTTGAGCATTGAGGCAGGGTCTATAATTATCCTGCATTCAGGAGAGACAACACTATTATGCAAAACAATGATATACCATCATCTAGTTCCTCATGGACAAAAATCAAAATGGCACCCATAATTCTCTCTTTCAAATTCTGTGATAATATAATTAGTTACATACACAATGCATTTGCACTTCGGTTGTATTCATGTCGCAAGATTAATTGCTTAACCCCCTGGGCACTACCTGTCTATCTAACAGCGCTTCTGATTGGTTATTTACAAGATATACTCATTTGAATAACCAATTACGATAAGCTTTTAAACTATTTCACACCGATCTTTTAATATCAGGGATACAATCATTTTAACAAGGTCTCTAATTGGTGCAATAAATGATGTATCCATCTTTCTGACCAATCAGCCGGTAGTTCTCAGGGGGTTAATGCCATTTCTATACCATCTTGACATGTCATTCTTGAATGAGCAAGCAACCGATGTGCAATTGCATTCTTCTTAAACTACACCATCAGAATATCATGGATATGATGAAGAGTCACTTACACAAAATCATACACATACTGAGCTCAAATTGGTAGCTGAACCTCAATGGAGGCGCAACACAATTTTACTGGCATATGTGGGTGACATGTGCGACAAAAATCTTGTCCGTCCCGGGAATCTTTTTGCCCATTCATACACACAAGTATCACATGAGTTGCCTGTCTGAGAAAGCTACCAGTGTGGCAGTGAAATATCATTGATCAAAGTGAGTAACCTTTCACTGTTCATAGATTTGAGCACAAACAATTCTCTATATTACAAAAGTCTCGCAATTTTCACTTATGAAATGCAATGGAATGTGGCATAATGCAACATGTTGAAGTGTTATGGTAACACAATGCTGCCGTTTTATGGATCAATGGTCGGTCTAGGCAGCTGTTACCTTTGACCATTTTCATAATATTAACCCCTGATCTGCTAACATATCCATGACATTCTAATGACCAAAAGATAAAACTACTGCTTACATCTTTATCTATTGCTTACATAATACTGTTTATACTTTAATACAAACTTAAAACAGCGTCTTAATTAAAGCTACTTGAAATGTGATAACTTTGATTCTCAAAAAATCACAGCCCTCATCATAATACCACCGACATGCACACATTCACCACTTACAACTCACACCCTCCCTAACACTTCTCAACTCTCTCAATATCTCAAATGAAAAACAAATACAGTATATTGGCATTTTCACATTTCTTGTTTGAATCATACACTGAGCCTCAAAGAATCCTTGTTATCGAGCTATTTCTCAACTTCCTCAACTTTCTCAAAACTTGAGTTTCTTGGTTAATGCTGGTGGCCAAACACTATAGTTTAATCAGTTCCAAATTGGTGAGATATATTCAGTTTTTGTCTCTCCCTGAGCAAAAGTAATCCAAGCGTACACGCACGATTATGGCCATACCCACATGGTTTTGGCCACACGCTTGCGTCACACATGATGCATAGTGCCATTGTTGTTTTCATGCACGCCCTCGTCCTTCTATATTCATTCGCTGCTGTAAGGGGGCTTTGCCAATTTTGAACTGATCAAACTATAGTACCAAACACACCAGTGAAAGTAAGCACCAT
This sequence comes from Ophiura sarsii, assembly GCA_035610835.1. Classification (NCBI taxonomy): domain Eukaryota; kingdom Metazoa; phylum Echinodermata; class Ophiuroidea; order Amphilepidida; family Ophiuridae; genus Ophiura; species Ophiura sarsii. The sequence continues at coordinate 48,464,915 of CM069447.1, read as the reverse complement.
AGCTTGGGTTCCTTCACTGTACACACCATGTTTGATTCAGAATGTATTTCTCACTGCAAAAAATTGATTTTTACACTATAACTTGATGTGACTGACATATCACAGGGAATTCCAGGATCTTAAAAGTAGCCTCTCGCTCTCTCTCTGCTTTGGCTTGATCTTGAGCACTGACAAATTATGCAATACATTTCAGTATTACCGCTTATATTACACGGTAATCAACATTTCTTAAGTCTCTTAATTTTCAGACACAAAGCATGCTATTACTGCCTATATCAATCCTTTACTACCTTGTAACCATGGCAATCCCTAATAATATAGATCCTGTCGCATTTTTATAACTCTACCTACTCAGACCAACCAATCTGCAAATAACTGCAGCTTCGCTATACGCCCTTCGTAGATAAATCATTCTCCGAAACCGACCGACAAAGCTGCTTTGAATCAAAACACCTATGGGCGTGGAATCGCCCCTATGCTATTTTTAGCAACACCCCTGATATTGTCTCTAGATCTAGTATAACTGCAAGGCTCTCTAAGTGTCTGGATGGATTGTTCGTCAATATTTCAATATCACTGGCTTTGTGCTAATTCATTATTATTATGGACAAATATATTTTGTTGAACATGCATGCTCCAATACCATATTCATAGATCATTTACAGGACATCATTGAGTAAGGTATAGACCATTTGTAGGCCGTTATTTACATATAAATCACACAAGCAAAATCCTTAGAGAACCTTTTTAAATGACTCAAAACTGCTCGAAAAAAGTAAAACAAAAAAAACATACTCATGGCTTTATTATTTCATTCATAAGAAAAAAATTACTAATAAAAAAACAAACATTTGAACAATGGAACATTTAGTACCGGAAATGGCAGCAATCTATCGATCAATACGCGGTAGAAGAAGTGTGAGGTACGAAGCAGTACAACAGATGGATTAATCCAATTAGCTTGACCTGAGAGCTAGCGCCTTGACCTGATCGAGTGAGAAGCCTGACTGATAGTGGCCAGGCACAGGGTATCAACTATCGGTCTATCTGCACACTGTAATACACAAGCAGCTATAGGCATCAAGGGTGTTGAGATAAAATAACATAAAAAGGTGAGTTTTTTATGATTAAAAAAAATTGTATTAGGAAAATAGTCGACAAAATTGTCATCTGCACTTCACTTCAAATCATTCTCTGCATCTGGCTTTTTATCAAGTCCATTTTTTTACAATATATAAGATATATTTATTCTGTAATTACATCATAGCAATGTTAAATGTCTCCATTTCACTCGTTTGTTCCATCATATCATAGTTTAACAACGCACGATAGTCTCTTAAACATTGTTCTCATGAATCTATATAATTTACATAGCTCCATTTGTAGTTCAACATTTCTTATTAACAATTATTGGATGATACTGACAACACATGCACTTCACACAGTAACAATTGTCCAACATACCACTTATAGCTGTGTCTGACATTGAAAAATGTTTCAATATATGATTAATTGCATCACAATCTGATTGTAGATTTTAAAAATATGGCAACTGAAAATAACACATTTTTGAAGAAAAAAGTAGGATTTTTCAACAGTAAATTGTATCACGGCTGATGCTTCTGTGGTATGTAAGACAAATTGGAACAACATAGTTTTATAGTCTCATTTCCAGGCCAAAGTTCACTGATCCCTATGCATAAGTACACTTAGAAACTGCCCTACTGGTTCCCTAGGTATGACTATATGATACCCAGAAATCAATCAGGTCAGTTTGAAGATGTACATGCTTATAGGGGTCAGTGAATTATGGCTGTTCGTTTAGGAATGATGAGAGTTGGCGGAGAGAGCTCATTCATCATGCCAACCATGGCATATAATATGCTCTCTGTGGGTACCCAATGGAAAACCTGACCATTGTCCTGTTGGAGGGGGGGGGGGGGGGCCTAAATTCAGTTCCCAATAGTATGATTGGTAATCTAACTAAGCCCCGACAGACGATTGGCTTAATAATGGCAGTTTTGGAGTTTGACCTGATGAACAACCCATCAATCAAATGTAAGTCTGTTATAACCCGAATGAAAACACTAACTCTGAAAAGATTGCATTTGAAAATTAAGATGAATAAATAACACAAAACATTTAAACAGATCAACCATCAATTTATAATCCTGTGACCTCACTCCCTGCCCAAAATGTATGCATCCAATCTGTTCAAAATTTCAACAAATCTAAATGTGAGATTTAAGAGAATAATTTAGTATTCAATGGTTGAATTCTTCCATCTAAACCTGCCTAATTCACCTCACAAGGACTCATATACTCAGGACGCTAAACCTAGCCAAAGACCTAAAGTCCCACCGACCAGCCAGCCTAACCAGGGCTTCCAATCATTGGGCCCCTCACTTTGCTTTAGACATAAAGCTCCACCCACTAGCCTAGCCAGGGCTCCTATCCATTGAACTTCCCCACCTAGCCAAAGCCCTAGAGCCCCACCTATCAGGCTACCCAGGGCTTCTATCAACGAGACCCCCTCACCTAGGCACAGGCCTGAAGCCCCCACAACTAGCCTAACCAAGGCTCCTATCCTCCTCACCTAGCCACATACCTAACGTTTGTGGCCTAACCCACATTGTCTCAGCTAGCCATGGACCCACATCCCCCTAACCCTTGCCATCTCCTGGTCTAACCATAGACCCACATCCTCTCACCCAGCCATGGACCCACATCCTCCCCCCTCCCCCCTGCCTACTGGCACTTTTGTAACATACCTTCTCCGCCCTAGTAGATGCTGCTTCCTTTGCATGCTTTCTCACTTGAAGCATGTATTCATTAAAAAGACCTTCTCTCTCTCGCATTTTGTCAATGGATTTGAACCGTGATTCTTTGCCATACTTCTGTGCAAATTCACTGAAAGTGGATCTGTAATATGACAAAATAGATGAAAAGATTTAGCTTTTCCACCAAGCAACACGACTAACTTACAATTTGGCTTCACCTCCATTAACCCTAACCTCCTACCCACATTTTCCAAGGATTTTATTTTTTTCAACGACAAAAAGAGCGGACAAAAAGAGTGGCCACGCCTATGGCGCACTGGTAGGGCGTTCGTCTCTCAATCGAGAGGTTGTGGGTTCAAGCACCGGGGTCAACCATACTTGGCCGACATTATTTCATCGAAAAAGTGCCAGCTTACACAGACGGACTGCACCTTGGCCATTTGTGACACTGGGGTAGGTTAGGGTTAAGCCAAATTTACCTGGGATTTAGCAGCCTCCTGTCACTTAGCATTCCCTCTAATGTTTTTTTTTCAGTTGGGACTTGTTTAGGCATGGAGAAGGAATACTTTCCGAAATGTTTGGACCCATACTATGTTGACAACAGGTGAAAATTGGTTTGCGAATGATTGTTGAATCATTCCATCTTCTGATGCAGTCTTACATTTTCGGAATATCATGACCCCATCCCCCATCCCTCTAACCATGGACAGTTAGGGGCCTTATTTAGGCTTAAGATTGGTCTTGTGGCAACTTACTTTGGATTAAGCTTAGCTTCCTGCATGAGATTCCTGAAGGATTCCTTGTCCTGCTTGATCTTTCCAGCTCTCTCCCTCCTCTCATCCTCTGCTCGTGACTTGACAAAGTTCTCAAAGACCACTTTGCGCTCTTTGGGGTTGAGTAGAAGGTAGCGATGATCAAAGACGATCTTGTGCAACTCTTTCTCCCACGTTGAGAATGCAGACACCTGGGGACAAATAAGGATTGGTGCAATTGTTTAATGCAACACACTCATGCAAACGATGCTAGACTTCAAACAAGTCCACAAGGGAATACAGTGTAACAACATTGTTTAAGCAATATTTGTATCTAGTCTAGGATTGCATTCAACAGTCGTGCCCACGGATGAGTATAAGTAGTGCTATTTTGTGTGCGCAAAACGTTCATAGTTGAAGTGGGTTACGAATGAAAAGCACGGTCAAATAGGACTTGAAGGATGATGCACTTTCAAATGCAGAATAGTCAGAAAACGATTGGTGCGTTTCCATTTTCCATGACTAAAATGTATTTTAATGCCGCATAACTCAAACGTACAATCAATTACGATAGACCAAACACTCACATACATTCTATGACTATCTTAGGGTGTGCTGGATTCCATCAAAAGATCTTGCTAGTAAAAGTTGCAGATCATCATGGTGGCAATTTCTTTGAGGGCTTGACGTACCATTTATGCACCAGTAATTTCAATCAATATCACAGATTTACCGCATTGAATTAATGTAAAAGTGTGCGATTTCTCGCTTTACCCATTTTGAACTGATTTGCATGTTTTTAAATTTGTGATTTCTAGCTTCATCAAACCTTTGCGCAATAGAAATACATTTGCTTGTTATCAAAATAATTTGCGGTAGCTGCTTTGAGCAAGAAAAGTGCGAAAACAGATGTAGCGCAAACATTTCCACTTTAACAGTAAGATTCCTAGTGATTTATATCAGCATTTGTAAAACTATTAGACCTTTTATTGCAAACTCAATGAGATAAGATCACTTATAAGGTTCATTTTTTGAAAATTTAATTTCCAGCTGCACACCAGTTCCAATTATTGTCTTCATCCATGAATGTTAATCTTCATGGGAATATCTCAACATTAAGTAGAAATGGATAAGGTCCAATGGTTTATGAGGCATGCTCCAAGAATACACGAATGTAAAATACTTGTCTTCAGTGTCCGAATCAAGGGAAAAAAGTCTGGCGGACAACCTAGCAGGACATTTTGGTTGTCCGCCACAATTTTTGGTTGTCCATATTTTATGTGTTTATTTGGTTTGGAACAGCGACAAAAGTTGCCTCGCCATGTTTGCAAATTGCAATGCCGAAGATGTACGTACAACAACACCCAACATTTATGCACGCACATGCTATCCCTCTTGATGACGACACAGTTCCGTATCTTTGCATCTTGCATGAGTTAATCTGCACGTATGCTAGATCATTCAAATTGCTATGCAATATGGATTGACCTTTTAGTTCTGAACAAAATAGCATACATTTCCTGCAAATAAAATCCCAAACAGTTGTAATATCAACATTTATTCTCCACAATATTCATTTCATTAGCAATCAGTATTTCGTTGCTGTTCTGTCTAAGCCTTGTATCTCCATCCAGCCCTTCAGCATGTATAAAGTAATACTTCCTATGCATAACCTTTGAACAGTCTGTTCTAAACATGTTGAAGGGTCAAAAACAGATCCATCAAAAACCTTGCCCTGAACATGTATAGAACAAAAAATCCTATGCATAAACATTAGGCAGTTTAAACTTTATAAATGCTGTAGGACCGGAAAAAACATAGACGGTTTTGACAAAACAGTGACGTTATAACTAACCCCTCTCTCCAGCAGCATATCTTTGAATTGTTTCATGCGTATTTCAAGTGGTACAAGTGCCCTCTCTCGTGCCGCTTTGACTTCGGCAGCGATAGCAGCTTCCTTCTCCTCATCCATAATGGTCTTCTCTTTCTCTTTCTTTTTCTTCTTTGTTTTTGGTTGTTGTTGCTGTTCCTGTTGTTTCTCCTCGACAGTCGATTCTTCCGGTCGCTTTTTGGCTTCTATGGATGAAAGACAAAAATAATAACTACCTGGAATGTTCCTGTAATTTGGAAAAACCTAGTAAGTCTGTTGAATGCAAATTTGAGGAAAAGAAAGGGAAACTGTTCCCATATTTTTTCCAGACTAGGTTTTTCCATACTAGGTTCTTCCAAATGAAAAACTGCCGGCAGGGAAGAGTTTCACACAATTTAACTTGATAAACTGAAGGAGAAAAACCTAGTTTTAAGTCCAAATACGGGTCTTACCCAATTTTCAACAAAATTGACTTACTAGATTTTTCTAGATTAAAGGAGACCTGTTAGGGGATGATTTTGATTACAGTAAGCCTCCCTTTCCACACAGCCATTAGTTTTACCAACAAGATGTTTCAGAAACTTTTCCCAACTTTTAAAGGCTATCTCAAGGATTACTAAACCAATACATTTTGCATGGTGATTCCAATAATCTCGACATCTTAGAAACATTTTGTCAAATTTTGGAACTGTCGTCTGCACAATGACATATTACCGGCAAGGGCTTAGGCAGCCAGCCGTGTAGGAAGTGTTTTACACACCCACTGAATTGTAAATTCACAGTTTTTACACACCCTGTTTTTGTCCACATGGCCTATATACTTTGTACACAAATCCTTAAATTTACACACCCAGTTTTTTTAAAATTATACACATTTACACACCCACATCTTCAAATCCTGCCTAATACCTTGATTACCGGACTCTTTGAAAATATTGATCACATGTTTCAACACAATCTCATACAAGCAAGACACTGTGTGAGGCCTACCTTTCTTCTCATCCTTCTTGTTATTACTCGGCGCTGGCTCTAATATCATTTTGTCTACGTCAGATCTGCCTATCAGATCTTGTGGTCTATCCCACAGTGATTGGCGTGTACTGGGATTATAGAAGAAAACCCTCTCATCACCCGTCCACACACAACACCTGTAATGAAAACATGTAGAATGATAGTACAAAGCAGCTATGGAGACTGATTATTTATGACGAGCTTATATCTTCATGTGGACCGATTGTGGATTGTTGTGGACCGATTGTAGATGGTTGTGGACCCTTGTGGATTTTGTAAAAGCCTTGTGGACCCATGTGGATTTTGTAAAAGCCTTGTGGACCCATGTGGATTTTGTAAAAGCCATGAATTCACTACGTGGACCGATTTTCATGTTTTCTGGATCTGTGTCGATCAAGTGCGGACCGATGTGGACCGAAAGGGGTACTTTGTGGATTTTGGCAGTTCCTAGTGTATCCTATAATCATCAGTGGAATCATAAATGCCAGTGTTTTTTAGTTGAAAATCCAATTCTTGTTCAAAAGTAGCCAAAATGGTATTAAATTGATCATATCTCGGCAATTAGACAGTGACATTTAATGGGATTAAGTGTATTTGATAGAAAACTAATAGGGCTTACCAACAGTGTAATATTTTAAAAACAAACAAACATGGGGTGTATTTTTAAGTTTGTTCCCCATGGGAGACTATTTTTTCTACACCTGTCACCATCGAGAAGAAAAGATATCTTATTGGTTCAGAGTTCAAAACTGCCGATGGTAGATCATATTTAGTCTCTTCTACAGCCCTTACTTACCATGGTGTTCCAGGGACTGGTTTTGTTGCAATAGGCCTTGACTTGTCAACAACAGTCTCTTCTGCGGCCTTCTTTGTTTCCTCTTTCTTTTCTTCAACCTGAAAAGAAGGAGGTAATTGGTGACGTTAGTGAGGATGTTGCATGGATTATTGTGCTTTTTAAGTATGTGATACTATCTAAGGCTCATCAGACATAATTAAGAGTAAGACACATACAAACATGAAAGGCATTACAATTATCGAGTGAAATATTGAATTTTCACAGTCGAGCAATTCAACACAATGAAAGAAATGTGTACAATTGTCAAATTTGCATTCAAAACCAATAAAAACAAAAACAACACTGAACATTTGTAACGCTAACAGTCAAATTAAAAAACCATGTATTTTTGAACATTTCAGCAGGATTATATAACACACAATCTTATAACAAGGACTTCCTTTGCAAGTCTTTACCGCGCAGTTTTCATATATTTTACTATCGACAAACTGTCAGTGGAAAAATTCTAGTGTTTTTACTCTCAGTGTATGACACAATCATGAAAATAAGGTAAGGTAAAGAGTGCTCATCTTTCTTTCCTTGGCGTTTGGGCAAGACGCATCCATATAATTTTTGATGTGAGGGTTTGTGACTCCTCAAGAACAACGAGTCTGGTCACCTTCCCAACATCAATTAATACCGGTACCTATTTATACATCTGGGTGAAGAGAGGCAAGCGCGGTAAAGTGCCTTGCCCACGGACACAACACGCTGGCCACAACCGGACTTGAACCCACAACCTTTGTATTGTGGAGTGAGAACTTATACGCTGGACCACACTGGTTCATGAAAAACAGAATTTAAACTTTTATAACAAACAAATGACCTGGCCATAATTATATGGTTTCATTTTTTTTAATACAAAATTCTGTTCATTCACCTTTGGTTCCTCCTTTGATGTACTTTCCTTCTTCTCCTCATCTGCCGCCTGCTCATCGATATCCATGGCAACTGCATCCTTGTCCTCATCTGCTTTGGGAGAATCCTCTTTGGTCTTGGTTTCCTTGGACGCACTGTCATGTTTGTCATTTGTTTCAGTTTTGTCATTTTCTTTGGCTGGGTTAATGATGAAAGATTCAATACAAAAAAATAAAAAGGGTTATTTTGGGTCATCTGAATAGATAGTTAAAATGTTAACAATTACAATGGTTTCACCTGGCGGGATCTTCAAATCTTCGATTACTTGCATGTAATTCATCATTCAGTATTCAATGTAACATCGCGAAATCAGTCCCCGTGGACAGAGTAAAATGGGACAGACTTTGTTCAAATAGCTGTTATTTTACAACTGTAAGATTATTTGTAACGATATTTTCAACATAGATGGTCAAGATTATATAGTGAATGAATATTGAAAAATATTTTTTTTAAATCTACAACGTTTTATTGCTGTTATTTTCAGAAAATTACGGGATTTGGTTTAAATTTACGGGCGGACTCATACTCTGGGTTGATTGTTAGGTGACATTTGTTGTCAAAATTGGTTGTGCCATGCATGTTTCAAAATAGTGATAGGTAAACATAGAAGTGAAAATTCACAGTGAAAATCACAATTTTAGGGAGAATAAGAGTTAAAACAGATTTGACAAAATCATACCATTTCAAGTGAATCACCACTTCGTAAATGCGTATTAAGTTAGATTGATTTAACTGATGAGTTCTGTTCCGCATTTATCAGTAACATTATTGTCAAATTGTCGATATAGGTTATTTTTCAAGAAACACGATTTGGAATGGCGATTTTCAGGATGGACTTGCTCCCACCCCAAAATATATATCATCTGAACCCTTCGCCTGAGCTCACCCTCTTTCTTTTCCATGTCAGCTAACTCTTTCGGCTTCTCCCACGTAGACTGCATTGTCCTTGAGTTGTAGTAATACGGCCTACCATCGGCAGTTTTGAATTCGGACCATTCACTCTTTGGCCCCGCAGCACCAAACATTCCAGGAAGGGGTAGTCTGGGAAAAGCTCCACCGGGGAATCCAGGGGGAGGAAAGAAACCTGGTGGCATACCACCAGGCATACCAGGTGGCATTCCCTGCATCATTCCTACACCACAGAGAGAGAATAAAGGTTAAATTACATAAGATTATTGTACATTAGGCAAAAAAAAAAAAAAGAGTTGACTTGCCCTTTCAGGGCCAGAGTCTGGGTCGGACGGTCGGATTTTTGTAAAAAAAAAAAGTTAAACATTTAAACAGGGAGATACTAGACAAAAACACATTTTAAAAGATTTTTTTTTGTTGATTTTTTTTAAATTGTATTATTTTATTTTTTTAAAGATTTTTAATAAGCAGATACTACTCAAAAACACATTTTCATCTTTCTTTATTTTTATGTGCTTCTTTCAATTTTTCTTTTTTTTTTACTTTGAAAAAAAAAAAATAGCGACCCTAGACCCTCGGTCGGAAAGGGCAAGTCAACTTCTTCTTTTTTTTGGCCTTAGTAAAGAACCACTCGGTTTGCTGATTTACAGTTACCCAATAGCGGACAAATATTGAGTTTAATATACAGTTCTTGTCAACCGCCCCATAGAACATGTGTATTTAATATGTCCATTGTCTGTGACACCCCCTTCTCACAAATTGTATCCATTTCGCCCTAAATTCTGATAGTTCCACAGCCACTGGACCCTACACAAGGCTTATTTATATATGTCAAGCAATCATTCTTTTTACAGCAATCTCACATAATCAATTCAAAACTGTATGATATGCTCAAATAAATGTGAGGCTCCCCAGCATGATGGATAGATTTGAATGAATACTGTGCATATGTGAGGAGGACATCAGTCAAAACCACCGTTCCTTTTACACATTAGCGTCAGCGTTGGATGAACGGCTTTTGGAATGATGTCTTTTATTTAATGGCAACTTGAAAATATGTAAAGGTCCTCCTACATGTAGCAAGTAATATTTGAAGCCTCAACGTCAATGTAAAACTTTAATTATGATAAATAAACGGAATCAAATAAGGGGTTGAAATAAGGACGTTACAACCAGGAGCTTATTGGTTTACCTATTTTCATTCAGGAGGGTCATTTTGTCACATACTGGGTGCTAAACGGTTCAATGGTAATATGCTATACTTAGCAAAAGTGCAACGGGAAAACCAGAGGCAAATTTTATGGTAAATGTTGCTCCTGGTGACACAATTTAACACAAGAACCAGGCAGTGTTTTCACTCACCCTATACAAAGGGTGAAATACCCTTCACTTTTGACTTTCACCCTTCAACATTTTTCTCAAGAGTGAAAAATGTTGAAAATGTCATTGTTTACTGCCCAAAACACTGCGCGAGCACACGTTTTGGCCATCATTTTGGTTTTTCACCCTCGAGAAATAAACCCGGTGAAATTGCTGCCAGGGGTGGGCATTTTACGGTTTAGCAAAGGCATATAATTTGCTCGCTGCTTCTGCTTATTTCAAGTCCTGATCCATGACAATGGTATGAACACTTTCCAAGCGGCAAGAGTCTGCAGACGACATTCCAAAAGTTCACAAAATGTTTCAAAAATGTCAAAATTATTGAACTTCATTACCATATTTGGAATCACCATGAGAAAATGCATTAAAGATGTACAAACATGCCTAGTATTGGTACAGTAATTCTTGAGATAGACTTTGAAAGTTTGGAAAGGTTTCTGAAAAATCTGTTTTGTGTATGGTAAAACTAATAGCCGCATGGAAAGTGTTAAGATGTAAAGCCTATTTATATAAATCCTGACTGACCTGGTAACGGCATCGGGGGCATCCCCGGTATACGTGGAAAGTTAGGCGGCATCATCGGTGGCATCCCTGGCATACCAGGCATCATTGGAGGACCTCCAGGCATAATACCGGGCGGTCTATTCATCATAGGGTTAGGCATGCTCATTAGAGGCTGTGGATGTTGTTGGTGTGGTACAGAGGCGGCAGGCGTGGGAGTGATGCTGCTCTCTGATGCTGAGGGCGCCGCTGTGGCGGAGGTGGATGGTGCCACTGCCGTTGAAGATGCTGCCGATGTTTCTGCAGGTGTAGAAGCTGAGACAAAACAGATGGGGTATATGTATCATGATACTGTGAAAGTGCTAATTTTCAGGAGATTAATTTTTTGTGCTTTGCCAATTTTGAACCGTTTTTGTGTTTTTAAATTCACAATTTGTAGCTTCATCACAAATACCTATACGATGTAAAAGAATATATTCACACATTATTATTTTTGAGTACCAGCTCCCCCCCCCCACCCCTGAATTTGACCTGTTTTTTCTCCCTTGGTAGTTTTATTTCTAAAACATGCTCTTGTGGTTAGGCTTAATAATAACTCACCAGTTACAGTAGCCTCATTAGATGTCACCACCGCAGTTGAGACTGCGCTGTTTTCACCCTGTGTTGGCGTTTCTTGGTTTATCGCCTCTGTGGTTGCCGTATTAGATGCAGGGGTCGATCCAGCTACAGTGGTGGTCGTCGTTGCAGTCGCCGTAGTTGCCACACCTGCTGCGGCGGCGTATGCTTGCAGATCAGACTGCTTGACAATCTTCACGTTCTCTGGCTTGGTCCATTTTGACTCTCTGGTTTTTGCATGGTAAAAGTACGTCTGAAAAGGGATGGAGATGTATATCCTGATAATGAATTTAATATGTCTAGCTTGAAAACATCAAATTCAGTGTTTTTGTAGTCAGTTTTAACAAACAGACCTAATTAACAACAACAAAACAAAAAATCAAATATCTTGAAATGTTTGGGCTTTCAACTTGGTAGATTATGTTGTTTATGTGTAGGTACCACACCCAAGAGCTGTGTCCAGGGTAGGAAAATTGTCAGACAATTTTTCTACTGACAATTTTTCGACCCCTAATATCTGTAACTGCCATTACATCAAAACTATGCTGTACTGGAGGAGCATGTTCTGTTTTATATTGCATAGTGTTTTGGTCCAATAATATTAAGAGCTGGATGCGTCATCTTTTGTAATCCAGCGAGGTTTCAATGTGTAGGTACCACACCGAAGAGCTGTGTCCAGGGTTGGAAAAATATCAGACAATTTTTCAACCCTGATATCTTGATTTGTATCTGTAACTGCCATTACATCAAAACTATGCTGTACTGGAGGAGGGTTTTAGGCATATTAGGCCAACAACAAAAAAATATTTGCTTGCCCTCGTCCAACAGACCGTGTATAACAGTCCCGACCGTGTACTTTTTTTCTTTAAAAAAACCCACTTCAATATGACCTTGATTGACCCCCATTGTTTTGTACTTTTTTCTTTATTTCTGATATTCAGGTACCTAATTTGGAAAAAGAATCCGACCGACTGACCCTACATTTTGGAGCGCATCTATGGGCAAGCAAACATTTTTATTATGGCCTTAGTGTTCATGTTAGAATACGCTGGTTTCCCACGGTCACTACGCCATAGAAACACATAGAACAGAGCCAATTTGACACACATGTAATGGAAGCATTTGCTACTGCTCGGCAGTCCAGTGTTGTGGAGTACGCTCAGCCCTTCACGGTTAGGGTTGAAACTTCATAGATTACAAAGAAAGAATGGCAAGCTGAGTACAAGGGCTGGAAATCTCTGCACTTACCTTTCCTTGTGGTGTTGTGTTCTCAACCCAGAAATCTTGGTTGGGATCCGCCACTATTGTAGCCACGTCATTGCTAGGCTGTACTGGGGGAGGCATACCCATTGGAGGCATCAAAGGAGGGGGCATTCCCATAGGGGGTGGTAACAACGGCGGTCTCTGTAAAACAAAACGGAAAATTGTCAACTATTTCTTATGTATTTCTTTATGGAAGAGCAAAATGTCCCTCCAAATGCCAAATTTTTTCCGCAAGGAGCTTCCAAATTTGCCCATTTTTTTCCAGGCCTGTGCAACCGTTGTAAAAGGTCTAACTTCTATATTTCGTTCTGCATCGCAATCTTCATTGCAATAATATTGCTTTCTTACCCATCATATACCAATACCATATTGGTAATCACAAAAATAATCATATTTACATGTAAGCCATTTACAAGTAAAAGAAGACTTGCGAGTTGTGATCTGACTCAGACCTGAAACCGGTGTCTTGGTCCCTTTTTTGAAGGACTCAGACTCAAGAGCTAAGGACACGGGTAGGGTGGACTTGACTCATCAATGTGCACAATGTTTCTCCAATCGGAAAATCCCATTGCATCGTAGGTGGGGCATCGAAGCCAAATTGCCTTCGATTAATTTGAGCCCTGATTATGATGATACCAATCATTAGGGATTAAATTATGTTCTTATTGCATTGTCTATTTACGAAATGGCATTCAAATCCTTGGTCTTTTACGCTGAAACATGACTTAATCCCTTTCAACAAAGACCAAGGATTTGAATGCCATTTCATAATAGAATAGACAATGCAATAAGAACATAATTTAATTGACTTAGTTGTTAGCAATGTCAGTCAAACTATTTTCAAACACTTTAATAATGACAAAAATGAAAGTAACAATCAAGTTCATTTTAGTTTCATTTTAGGGGCGAAGGGAGATTTTAGGGGCGAAGGGAGATTAACCCCCAGTTTTCACAAATAAGCCCCCCTGAGAAAATGTTGGCCTACATGTATGGTAAAATGTACTAAAGGAGCGATATTTGGCAGAATTTGCTCAAATAATAGCCCTTATACATGTAGCCAAACACATATTTTAAACCCTGCAAAACAACACACATTGTGACTGCGATCACGTAAACACATTCCCTTGTGGTTCGATTAGTGGGCTGGTTCCATAGTGCGTGGTTTATCTCAAATTAACAATGTTTTGCTACTGTACTTAAGGTATGGGGAAGTTGCTGAACCCACACCAAATGAGGAAGGTATGGGGAGCAGGGTGTGTGTTAACCGGTATCGCATCGCAGTTTGCGCCACAATCAAGCACAACTGCGACGCACATTTGTACAATGCATAGCAAAGTTGCTACACAACATTTTTGACTTGGGACACTATTATTTCCTTCCGAAGTTCCGATTGATTTTAATTTACTATTACTAGTGATGTAAATTGTCCATTTAACGCCATTTAATCACGTAGTATTCCATATTTGGATACGTTTAAATTGATAAACTCCACTTCATTCGTCGCGTTTACTCGCCACATTTACACTTCGTAACAGTGTACCCATTACATGTACAGCTCAGATGAACATGTACGCAATTAATTATGCCGTAAACTTCCCTCTGACTTTCGACCCGGGCCTGACCATTTTCCAATATAGGGGTGAGAGAGAGGGGCGAGTAATCGTATAGTAAATAATGAATGGTTTTAATTATTGTTTGCTTCTGAACGTGTCAGCGGACAGCTAATTAGTGAAATTATCTGAAATATATATTGTAAATATTTGATTTCATTAGACTTCTTCCTATTCTAGAAAACAAATTACTCGGAAATCGCAAATGTTTAAAATTGTACCAAAGCTCACCCCCCCCCTTTTTTTTAAATCGACATAATAATAATGATATTAAAAGTTTCTGGCAGTATCGCGGCACACTTGGGGATTTGTCAGTTCTCTCAGGGATTTGATCTGAATACGAAAATGGCCAACGTCGGCACGAAATTATCAACAGCGTTGCGGTGGGTCCAGGAAATAGATCCTGCCGAAGAGTGTTTAAAAATTGATGGAGAGGGGAAATTAGCTGTTAAAATGACATGCACTGTTTGTACATCATTTGTACCTTACTTTACATAAACGTATGTAAAGTTGTTGTACTAATTGAAAATAGATTTAAAGGATCAACAGCAAATTGGAATTAAAAAAAGTAAAACAAAACTGCTATGCAAAATATGTAAATTGCTATACAACAAAATAATTGCATAGCAGTTTTGCTACACACACAAAAATCCGTAACACACACCCTGATGGGGAGTTGTTGAATCCACAATAAAATGAGGAAGGTACATGGGGAGTTGTTGAATCCACACTAAATTGATGAATTATAACCAGACACAATGGCACTTACCCCAAGCATATTAGGCGGCTGCATAAATGGTGGAGGCAACATACCCGGCGGCATGTTGGGGTCAAAAGGGGGTGGCGGACCACGCGGCATTCTGTGTGGTGGAGGGGGTCCTCTCATAGGTGGACCACCACGGAACGGCGGGTACGGTCCCCGGTCCCTCATTGGGGGCATTCCTCCAGGTGGACCACGGAAACGGTGATGTGGTGGAGGACCGCCGCGAAAGCCTAGACCTTGAAACCTGAGGATGGTTAGAAAGAGATTACGTTAATTAGCTACAGTACAGCTCGAAATAGAATGGACACTGCAATGACACTGACATTGCAATGATATTGCACTGACATTGCAATGACATTGCAATGACATTGCAATGATGCCTTGAGATGTAACCCGATTAGTGCAGTCATTGCAATGTCATTGCACTGACATTGCAATGACATTGCGTTGACATTGCAATGACATTGCAATGAAGTGCGTTGACATTGTCCATTCTATTTCGAGCTGTACTGTATGGTATTTCCTGAATGACGTCATCCTAGAGGGGAAAAAACCAATCAGCTGATACGGTACATGATGATCATGATGCATAAATCCAGATCTACAAAATCCCTTACATACTAACACACTGGGATGGCACACTCTAGCCGAAATCGAAAACCATCCATACTTAGGGATCTGCATAATCAAACAAAATAAAATGGAACCAACACATACAGGAAATCACAGCAAAAGCAAACCGAATACTCGGATTCATTTAAAAAGGAGAATTATCGTGGTCGAAAGAGTTGCTCTTAAGTGTGTTATTTATACATAATAAATACAATTTTCTGAAGTAGTTTTATGTTTTTTTTGAAGCGTCATATTAACAACAAAAAAGAAAATACTGATGAGTTCAACTTATCTTCAATTGGTGCTCCATTTTAGAAGAGGGATTTTCTATAAAATTTGTGATGTATACGCACATGTAGCTAGCAATTAACATCATGAAATACAATTTTGTACTTTGAATGATCGGGATTATGATTCCATGAAATGATGAAATTGAAAGTTGAGCCCTGATTCTTCACTTGATGTAAGTGTGTGATCAACATGAATTAACAACCAAGCCGTATTATTGTAAAATAACAAACGGACTTGGACGTTACTTCAGACAAGAACACACGATAGCCTATAAGGCCCCGCCAACTTGATCTTTAGTTTCCCGTAACATTTTTTTTCAAAACAGGGGAGGCACCCATTTCATTATTCATTATTCATTATTTTTACGCCTTTCATTATTATACAAAATGTGGATGTCAGACGTATTGTTATATACCGCTGCACACCATCATAGAATGAAATGGGTTAATTTAGATATATATGTAAGTTACAGAAAGGCTATTCTGGTCAAAATGAATAAACATTTCACTTCATTTTAACGACGGACGATTGATCAGACAATTTCATCACACAAAATGCATGCATTCGGACGTTTTCATTGCAAAAACGGTATTTTTTCCCCAAAATTTCAATAATGAATTCAAACGCGGGCATGAAAATGAAGCGCGGGCGGGTTACGGGAAACTAAAAATCAAGTTGGCGGGGCCTAATGCAGAGCTGTCGAATTCCCATATGTGACCAGTCGCATCAAAAAGGACATGTTGTCGGCAAACGCAGTTTGGGATAGAGGCCAGTATATTTGGTGAAATATAAAGAAAATAATAGAAAAAAAAACATGCTTCTTCAAATCATATCTTGTGTTTACAAAGTTAGATTACCTTCAATATGGTATCATTTCAAAGCTTAAAACGTGCTCTTTCAAGTCATACCAATAACTCTGATTTGACCCGCACCTCCAACATGTCCATTTTGATGTGACGGGTCACATATCGATGCTGTGTAACTGCTTCATACTTTTTCGCAATAACATTCCATCTTGATCTATTACTACCATCAAAAGCTATCGTTTCAGGATGTCATCTATTTCCCTTTTTTTTTCATTGTACAGGGTGACCCCAAAAAATGTTAACACTCCGGGCACATGAGATATCTTAAAAGGACAGGAACACACGGTCTAATCTTGATGTATTATGAAAGCTGAGTAAATAAGCTTTCAATTGAAATTGCATTTTATTGCGTTCCAATTGGTTATTTAGAACGGGAGATATGCTTCAGCAAACATGAGGAAGCAAAATCGGCTTGGTCCAATCCATCCCATTTCAACAAAGAACATGAAATGTTTCAATTTCAATTTTAAAGACTGCTTTACTGACAGCTACCCATTGCTCATGGAAAAGGGGTATAGACTTGAACTCATGACAAAATACCTCTAGGCCTAGGCCTATATAATTTATGTGGAATATATTTATTTATGTCTTTTAAGCTTGAAAAAGAATCGAAAGAATGCGTTGAAAAGAACAAAGAGATTAACACGATAAACTGATGCGTGTGTGTGACTTAGTCATGTTGCTTCTTGCTTCGTGCACTTTAAAAGCTTTACTTTCATACTGAGAGGTTACACAGAAAGCGGTGTTTTCTACCAGCCAGGCGTCGTTTCAACGGAATAAACCGCATACTGATACTCCTTATTATAACTACGTCATATGCGGTTTATTCCGTGAAACGACGCCTGGTGGGTGGAAAACATGCTTACTTACGGCAAACGAAGCGGTCATACCGTCATGGCGGTACGACAAGAAGTACCTGGTCTGGATGACCGAGCCGCGATGTTATTTACCGTAACAATTACAAACATTTGATACCTTGACGGAGTAAAGCGTATAGTATACACATGCACATTGTACAGCAATATGTTTGTTACGGTTAATAAATTCGCGACCGGGCCGACCTATTGAACTGAAGCTGAACTGTTTTTAATAGCAAGGTAGGTGGGGTGGGGTTAACGAATTCGGCAACAATCATGCAATCGTATTCGTATCTCACTCAAAAGAAGGAATGAATTGTTATAATAAGACTATATACAGCGCGTAAAATTACCTGCCACGGCCAATACGTTCATCACGATCACGGGGAAATTCAGTTTTCGGTTCATCATTTAAGGAAGGTAAAGAGGCTTCATTTTGATCAACTGCTACATCATTTTCGGGCGCATTTTCGATTTCTTTCGTCGATTCCTCCGCCATTTTGTTAACTGTACAGACATCTTTTTTCTTGTCGTCTAACAAAATCCCTATGTAATCCTCAATACAAAATAATTAAATTGCTATATTTTTGAGGACCTATAAAATATTTTTGTCACAATATATTTGTTTTTACTTTCGTAGAAACATACTAATACTATGTAACAAATAATAGATATCTGTGAACGAGTCTCATTTATCTAGGATGATTCTACTATTTAGTAGGGGTTACTGTAAACTGTATTTTAATCAATTTCCATATATTGAAGCATTTAAATCGTCATTTTATCTATAATTTCATCAATATTACTGTAAGCGAATATCATAAATTATAATTTGGTAAAAAATGGTGTTTTATTGTTCTATTTTATTTATAATTACTGAATTTATCCCTTTAAAATAGTGCAATAAACTTACATTTAGTCTCAATATGAAGATATGTATGTATTTTTGTAATCAGTGGATATTGACAGTGTTTTACAATCTAAAGAACAACATCACAATCACTTTAGTACGCACAAGCGAGACTGTTCAATCATTTAAGGTGCTTTTAAAAGAAGTAGAACGTTTTCAATTTTTACTATGTAAAAACAATTATTTGAGGATTTTTTTGGAGGAAATGGAATAATCATTTACAGAAGGGACGTGTAACATAATGTTTAAATATGTAAATAAGAACATTTAGCAAATATTCCAAATGTTTAATCAATGGGACATATTATGTAATATAGAAACACACGGAGGAGTGTTTTCGTCCGTGTAGCAGCAAATCGTGAGGATGATGTCATTTTCTGCCGTGTAATATTAATATATTATAATTTTTGCTGAAAACACATGACGGAAGCTCCTAAACTGTGTGCAATAACAACCAGCATATTAAACTACGGAATCGTTTATTTAATATTCGTTTTATCAGACAACTCAAACATCGTAATATAATCACACGGCGATGAGTGCCACACAATCGCTTCTGCGGCAAACCAGCACGGAGCGACCACCGCAAGAACTGCAGAGCGTTGCGGAGAGGGAGCCGACTCCTCCGCCCCCCTTGAGCCCCATCGTCAATGTCGGATACGGCCAGCAGAGTCCCCTGCTTCCCGATGTTATATTTGCCGGTCATGCTGGACATCTCGCCAATATGGAACAATCACACCTTAGTTCTCCCACACGGGAGAGAACTCCATTGCTAAACCACAGTAGTAAAACCAGACTGAACTCCGATGGCAATAAAGAACTGTGTGACGATTTCAATATATTCTGCGATGACCCGGAGTTCACAGAAATTGTTAGATCTGCAGAGGAAGCAATTCTGCATGGGATATACCCGCAGAGAATTACACAAGGATCCAGTGGAAGTTACTTTGTTCGGAATTTAGAAGGGGTTGGTTTTGTAAAAAAATATAACCTTTTTTCACACAGGCCCGATGATCTATCTTTTTGGATGATCGATCGTCATAAAGTGGGGACTAATTCAGCCGTTTCAAAACTTGCAAAAACTTGGATCGATCATCGGTCATTGGATTCACACTAAGGGCGCGTTCCCACTGTGGCTGTTTGATACCGGGACGTGGACTCGATGCTACATCGAGTCTACTTCCAAGCCTAGTGGGAACGCGCAATAAGGGGTTTCGACCCTGCATCCACGATGTAGGGTCGAATCCTACTCGAAGAGTTAGTCTCGCACCTAGGACGTGGTATCAAAATTGCTCGTACCACTTGTTCCACAATAACAAGCATGTTGCGCTGCGTCAGACTGCGCCGCCGTCCGTCGCGCGCTTCAAAATGCCATTTCATGCGGCCAAATGTCATGCACGCGTGGTATTTACGCAGTAAGTACGCACTGCGCACTCGCTTAAACTTGTAAACATGTAACAACCGGGTAAGTGGACTCGATACCACATCGGTATTTTGATATATTTTATCGTACAATGAGAACGCAACATCACTGTTATGCATGTAGACTCGCACCTAGGTATGAGTCCACATTCGCACAGTGAGAACACGCCCTAAGTGGCCCTTTTTAGACGATCGATCGTCATAGCGACTGTTATTACGTCTACAAAAGGGACGATCGATCGTTTAAAATGATCGATCGTCGGGCCTGTGTGAAAAGGTTAAATAGGCCTAAAGAGGCCTATCAATTGAAATTGTTTAGAAGGCATATTATGTGATCTTTTCCAAGTAGCGCCCTCTATCATTGATTTTTACTATGAAAGCAGATTTTCTTGCAGACTTGCATTTTTGATCATAAATCATAAAGATCTTGATCGATACGATTCCTACATTGTAATTAGGCCTACTTCAAAAATCATGGTTTGAAAATAGATTGTACCGCTCCGGTACAATCTTTTTTTCAAATTTGACTCTAAATTCACTCTAAAACCATGATTTTGAGGTTATTTATAGGAATCGTGTCGCTCTGTAACTTTAAATATATTTATGATTTAGGATGATCAGAAAAGTAAATCTGCTTCCAATTTTTTTTCGAGGATTGAGGGCGTCCCCTGGAAAAGATCACATACATGTAATTATTATACCTTTAATGAGTGTAAATTTTCAAATTAGCGACAAATTAAAGCTGAGCCTAATAAAAAGCCTAGGCTATAATAAAACATCAGGAGAGCTACGTGTATGTGTTAAAGTTCCAGTAGTTGTCTGCTTCCCAATCACAGGAATTATTTGTCCAGCCCTGTGTGAGTATTATGTGGGCAAGTGAATTGTTTACACCAATTGTGATTGCTAACAAGGTCTCAACCAGGTCTTGTAGCCCTGGGCATCACATGAGCCCCCTTAATTTGATGAATCTCATCCAACTGAATATTAATAAAGTGATCATTTACTTCCAAAAACTCATGCAAGTTCCAAGTACTATAACTTAATCCACATCAAATCAAATCCTCAATACCTCTTCAGTCAAGTAGTCAATTATAATAATCAATAAATTGTCAAGTGCTAATCTAAAATCCAATTGATTGCATTAACAATCAAAAATGATCTCAAGAATGTCTGGTCTGTTTTTGAGGGCTCATAGATTTCTATTTTAAGAAGGGGTGTATCCAGGATTCTGAAACACTATACTAAATTAAGCTAAGGGCTCATCACAAGGAAGGACCATTATTATTGTTATAATTTATTTTTCAAATGTTCAACCTCATCAGGTTCCCTAAAAAGTTCCAAATTGGCGAGAATGTTTTTCAATATTTTAAAAGTAATCCAAGCGTACACTACTCGCACGATATGGCCATACGCATGCTGTTTTGGTCTCACGCACGCATTTGATGCACAGTGTGCTCTGTTGCCTTCTTGTATCATTTGCTAAGTATTGAGAGCAAACAATTTACTTTTTTTTTCTTCTTCAGATTTGGGATTAAGTTTAAAATTAACACACATTCTCAGAACTTCATTGGGTTTTTTTCCCAAGCTGAGTTTGTGTTAAAATGATTTTCATGATTTAAGCATTTAAAGGTATATGACCCGATCACTTTTTTGGGGCTCATGATTTTTTTTTCACATCAATATATTTTTGTACCAGAAGAATCCCCATATTTTTCTCATTATGTCTGTAAAATATTAGGGGCCAGAAATGTTTCATTTGGGAATTATTATAGGCTAAAATGTGGTGAATTACTGCCAAAGGTGGTTAACCACCAACCAGTCTGTGTACTACCAAATGGGCACATGTCTTTTGACCTTGCGCTTCTAAAAATAGAACCACTGGAGTTATGCAACTCAAACTTTGGAATGCAACAATTTTAAGGATGACCTTTCAGTTTCATGTAAAATAGAAAACATCAAGTTGAAAATCGGGTCATCTACCTTTAAGCATGATGATTATTAGTGAGCAAATACATGATTCATGACAATTATTTAATTAATGTACACTCTTGGTATTGTGCTTGATGATATGACATACCAACTTTCATCCATATTTTTGTTATCAGGCCGCCTATCATTAAAAACTGATAACTAACAGTTCAAAGTCCAACACATAGGTTAGTGGGTTCCTCAGTATAACTATAAACATAAACAATAATTTACTTTTGATGAAACTAATGCATACATAATTGCAGTTAGGCCTATGGTAGGCCATTGATTGTTCCAAAATGGACAAATTTCAAGTTCATAAAATCCACATACATACATGTAGATCCATTAACTCTTGTGAACATTTAATTCTATAATTGTACCAGATTTTAAAATAAATTGAAGAAAATTGCCAAACAGTTTGCCACCACCCCCCCCTCCCCCCCAAAAAAAGGAAAGAAAAGAAAAGAAAGTTATGTTTGAAAGTAGGGCCTACATGTACAATCTAAAGGTAGGCCTATTGGACTGACTAAAATGGATTCATATCCATCAATAATTGACCCACATACATTTGCAAATTTCTTGAGAAAAATGAGGTTGGGCATGAGTTGGATTGAAATACAGGTCTACATTTGCTCAAAAAGTGTCTGAAAATAACAAAAACAATTCACAGTAGGATTATAATGGCGTGCATGGTAGGTTTTAGATACATCTAATTTCAATGAACAATTGGATAAATAATAAATATTTATTATTATTTAATGAACTTAAAACATTTAAATCAAGCATGTGCGGCCCGCTGGCCTCTAATCTGCAGCCCGCGAAGCAATCCCAAAATTGCCATTGATGCTGCCTGTTTTAACCAGAACTCCCTAGGGAACACGAATGGCGGATTGATGTAGTGGTGTCATCCCTTACAATTAGTAGGGTAACCTAGTAGCGTAGCCAGAGAGGGCAAGGGGGGCGATTTCCCTCCAATATTGACTGTCGTGTTGGTTGAGATATTAATTGACACTGTTGGTTTATTTGACAGGAGGAATCATGGAATTATGATGGTCAAAAATACACAGACCTTATTGTTTTTCGCGCGCTATGCGCATGTGTACCCCAAATGGAATATTTTTGGTTAGAAATTGTTTAAAGCAGAAATATTCCTAAATCATAGCAAAAATAAGTGTAAAAAATGTCAACATTTTTCGTGCACTGCGTGCGCATTCCTTTCATCGGAACAAACTTGTGATTGCGTGTTAAAATTCCGGGTTAAAATGGCGAAGAGAAGCGGGTATCCGGACTTGTTTTGGAATGTTTGATAATCACTGCGGCCCGTGAATGGATCTCAAAATCACAATGAAGCCTGGTTGGTAGAAAAGGTTGCACATGCTTGATTTAAATCATGCCACCTTTTACTTTGATCTTTTTAGAAAACCATTGGAGTATTCAAACCAAAGAGTGAAGAGCCATACGGACAACTAAACCCTAAGTGGACAAAATGGCTTCAGAAAACCTGCTTCCCATGCTGCTTTGGAAGGGGGTGTCTAGTCGCCAACCAGGGCTATCTATCCGAAGCAGGGGCACACACAGTAGATAGGAAATTACAACTCGATGTCGTACCCAAAACAAGGGTGAGTGATATGTGGTGGCATTGTGAGTCAGGTTTGAATGGAGTAACAGTGGGGAGGGGTTTGCATGGGGTAACAGTGGGGAGGGGGGGGGGGGGGGGGGGGGGGGGGCAGGGGTAGTTAGCCAACCAGATAGGAAATTACAACTTGATGTCTTGCCAACAACAAGGGTGGTAGTGATGTGTGGGGGTAAATTGTGAGTAAGGTTTGCATGGTGGAACAGAGGGGAGGGGGGCAGGCCCGGGCCCCCAACTCAACCCAAACGTTGGTAACCATGACTGTTCCAAAAATGGCGAAATTGGGTTTATTTTCGATTGTCAGCGAGGACAGCTAAATCATAAAAATAGGGGGTATTTCATGAATAAATCTCCGTGAAATTCATAAAAATGGTTATTTTACAAATGGGAAAAATCATCACAGTATGGATTTAGGGCCTTGCCCAAACACAAACAAGTAGAGGAAAGCTCGAGGAAAGAGCAGGGAAAGCGCGATCCTTTTTCCTTTTTCCTATATTATTAAAAGGAGTGACAAAGGTTCGGTGATTAACACTTGAATGGGTACTTGAAGAACCTATTCAGTGAGGTGTTAAATACCGATCCTTTGTCACTCCTTTTAACATAGAAAAAACGATCGAGCTTTCCCCGCTCTTTCCTCAAGCTTTCCCCGCTCTTTCCTCGAGCTTTCCTCTACTTGTGTTTGGGCAAGAACCCTTAATCATTTGATTAGAATGGTAACAACCCAAATACACCATTTGGGGTACACCAATTTACAGTGTTGTAGGACTCGGGACTCGGACTCGGACTCGAGTCCGACTCGAGTCCTTTTCTTCAAAGACTCGGACTCGGACTCGGTCCCAGTACTCAAAGACTCGGACTCGGACTCGGACTCGGACCCCCAGGACTCGAGGACTCGGCTTCGAGTCCTCAACGAGTCCGGCAAAATTGGAGTTTTTCAGGTGTTTTATTTTCATTAATTTACCTGAATTTTGTTTTGCTGAGGGAATGAATTCCGCAGTCCGCCGCTAGCAAAAAATAACTTGCCGATATATATGGCGATACTTTCTGTAATACAATTTTACAATTGGTAGCGCGTGTGTGTTGAAATGATTTAGCGTTGTTTCAGCTGGACTTTTGCTACTTCAAATATTATTTTACGGTTCGTTGAGATGAATTCAATATTAAAAGCTTATAATAAAGTCAGTCAGTCTGTCACCCACTGCCACTGATATGTCCGCCACATCCCGAGTTATTCTGTTTGGGTTCCTAGATCACCATGAGTACGATAAATCGAAAGGCAAGAAGCACAAAGCCAACTGCAGATTTTGCAACCAGCAAGTAGCGCTCCCATGGAGCGCATTTTCAGCAGAGGGGGTTGATTATGCGGCCACATCGCGCAAGATTGTCCCCCAAAATGGTGCAGATGCTGATGTTCCTGAAGTGCAATGAGCATCTTCTTTAAATTCAACATATAACATTAGGCCAACTCAAAACTGCTTTTGATGATTGATGAGGTCAAAACTCAGGTGTTGTCAAGCAATGAAATATTCAATTTTCTTAATAATAATAATAATAATAATAATAATCAGTATTTATATAGCGCCTTTTCCAAATGGCTCAAAGCGCTGTGATTTTGCTGCTGGTGAATCATCAGAATCATGTCGCATCAACTAGGGTGCTGCCAATTTCTAGCGCAAACCTATCCGCAGTTAGATTGTAACATCTTCCCTGATTTCATTTTCATAGCCTTATTTTACTGACATGCTTATTTCAATGTAAGTTCTATGTGTCCGAAGATGACAAGACCAATCCGGGCAAGGAAGCATCTCCTACATGTGTGGCACTAAGTTGTGATCAGTATCTGGCGTTGTGACACTTGCTGCTCTCGTCTTGGGGACCTTACGTTTTCCTCCTACACTCTTTCTAATTTAAGTAAATGTGCATGAAAATAATTGCATATAAGCAGTTTGTAAATAAAAGAACAACCACAAAGACAACACAAGCCTAATAAGTTAGTTACTGAACTGACTGTGATTATACTTTAATTAGTAATTACAAGTAAACAGTATAGAACTGAAATTCTGATTAATAAAAGGTTGATATAGTAGTATTGGTGAACTGCGTCTTGAATTTGATACATAAGGACTCGGACTCGGACTCGGATATTGAGGACTCGGACTCGGACTCGGACTCGGACATAAAAATTGGCAAAGACTCGGACTCGGACTCGAGTCCTTTCCTCAAGGACTCGGACTCGGACTCGGACTCGGATGATGAGGACTCGACTCCAACACTGCCAATTTATAACACAGGATCAAAACGCCTGTTACTGTTGGGAGCAACAAAGTGTATTACCTGTTTTACCTTAATTCAGGACAGGATTCAGGTGTGAACAAATTCAAAATCTGTGTTAAAGATCTGAAGATAAAATTATAAAAGGGGTATTGTGGGTAGGATTTTTTTGTGTATGGAGAACTTGGGGTTTGCATTTCCCAATCAAGTATTAACCGCTTTAACTTAATTCAGGACAGGATCCGGGTGTGAACAACAAATTCAAATTAGAGAACAAAATGTGAACAATCTATAAAAAAAAATGCAGTAACATACAATCTGTCATGGAAAAGAATAAACAATTGCTTAGAGCCTAATACTGTAAAGGATAATTAGCACTATTCACAACATATTGAAAGGATAGGTTTTTATTTTACACAAAAAAACCCAATTTATTGTTGCTTAAACTGTTTCCAGTCAATAGCACAATTATTGGATCTAAATATTGGTTCAAATATTGGTATACAAACAAATTCAAGGTCAATATGTACAGATGTTGCTAGATAATTCAATATAAGGCCAATTAAAAAAATGGTTAGGCAAAAAAAAGCTGTTTCAGATGTTTTGTTGTTGATCAATTTCTGTGTGTGAACATTTTGGTTTAAATGTTCAAGAAAAATCTCAAACAAATTAAAATCCCAATTAACATCACTATTTTCATAATGATAATTAAACATGTACCCTATTATCCCTATTAAGCGCCCATGCCCTTATAAGCGCCCACCCCAGTTATTCTCAATGACTTCCAACAAACGATCCCTTATAACTATAAGCTAACGTAGCACTTTACAACAACATTTTTCACCACGGCGTCCTTCAGTAAAAGCGCAGTACCAGTAAGCCTGACGTCATGTAATGTGGCCACAGTGACACCACTGCGACGCCACAATGTTGATTTTCCCCAAAAATGTAAACAGTTTACTTTTCATTCATTCATTCATAACTGGTTTATTAAAATTGATATCGCAGTACAAACACTGAATTGCATCAAATTTTACAAAGAAATACACACAATAAAAATACATTATAGTTATGATATAAAAGACCATTAGATTATAAAATATTGCACATAGAATTAATACATCAAAAATTGAAAACCCCTAGCCCGCACACACATCAAAAACAGTCACGCATACTCCACTCAAACTTCAATACTACACTTAACAAAACACAACAACAACAATCAGTACACTTACATCCACTATGAGCTCATAGACACAAACCGGGCAACCCCCCCCCCCCTTCCCCCAATCCCCCCCCCCCCCTGGAAAATTGCACCACATGCTGCACTATGGGGCTATTAAAGGCAGCATGAGTTATAAAATATTATTATACAAGTCTGATCAAATATTGCACATAGAATTAATACATCAAAATTGAAAACCCTAAGCCCGCACATCAAACAGTCACGCATACACCACTCAAACTTCAATACTCAATTAACGAAACACAACCTTCAAACAAAATCAGTACACTTACACCCTCATTGAACTCATAGACACACACCGGGCACCCCCCCCCCCCCCCCCCCCCCCCTTGGAAGATTGCACCATATGATCACCATGAAACTATTAAAAACACCATGAATTATAAAGTATTATTGTACAAGTTTGTCATATAAAAAACAGGGCTCTTTTTGCAACGCTCTGTTTTTACCATCGGGATACTGAGTTTGTTGGACGCCCTCAAATTTCTTTTGTGGACAGACCCTCTTGTAGGAGGTACCCATTTGGCAAATTTGAGATTGCACATCACATGGTTTTCCGCTAAGTGCAACCTCGCCGAATTCGACAGTGTTTACGATAAATGAGTTTAAAAAAGGTAACTTAATAAGCGCCCACCCAAAATGACTTTGCTAACCGCCCTGGGCGCCTAATAGGGATAATACGGTACTTTAGGTCCCGGGCACGTATTTTATACATGGATGAAGAATGTCTTTGGACCATATGATGCACTAATTATTAATCAAATTCTTGATGACTGGAATCTAAAGTACATAATTTCCTAATATATTTTTTAATATTCCCCATTTGATTCCAGAAGGCAAGGAAAGACAAGCAACTATCACTGTCAGTAAACATATAGAGCACTGTGATTAAAGTCAGAAAGTAGCAAATCAAGTTTATTGAAAGTCATTTTAAAGGCGAAAATCCTAAATAAAAATAAAATAATAAAATATGTTGTATTTCTCGATTTGCCGACGTGGGCGGCAACAGGAAACTCAAAATAAATTGTGAAGGCCCTTATACAATACAAACTTTTGGACTGATTTTAAACCACTTTTGAAGGCACTTTTTCACTCACAGATAACATCCAAAGAAATCATCTTTCGCATGCCTAGAAGTGTGCACAATGCACAAAATATCATTGGTTTTCTTTTCTGACACTAAAATTCCAATTTTGATGGGGAAAAAATGAATTTGATCTAGTTAGTAGTTACCCACCTTTATTTAGTGCCAAGCTATTATACATTATAGTTATACAGCACATGTTTGCATTCTACTGCAAGCATTGCGATAACTAAGACCGTTTACGTTAGAATATTTTTATTGCTCTCATAAAAGGAGTTGCATGCAATAGAAATATAATATCCTGGATGTATGGCGCTCATTTGAATCTTTTCCATACAGTACATGCACGTTTCTGAGTGAAAATGTGATTATAGCCTTATAATAGGCCTATTAATTATTATTTTATAGAGAACTCACCATACTATTTTTTTTGAATAAATAATACATGTGTTGGTTCTGTTGTGATATAATTCTGATAAATTGTCTGGTCTGAAATATTGACGTTTTTGTTCACATGACCTGTCTAGTGTCATCCGGTATGATATTTTGTAGATAAAAATCTGAAAGTATATTTTTTGTTCACTCCTCAAGACTCAAATAGATATTTTTGCCTAAATTTGCAGTTATTTAGCTGAATCTTAGCAAAATAGGCTGCTGTTTTTGAATATTTCATAGAATTTCAGATGTGTTTTTCAGGCCCACCATCATTCTGGAATTTTGAACATTTGAACCCAGGAGGGGCATTCGCATTCAAAGACCATTTATATGGGGATGTGTGGTGGTTAACCATACAAACCTGATTTTTCAGAAACCTTTCCCAAACTTCAAGGCCTATCCTAAGGATTACTGAACCAATACCAGGCATGTTTGTACTTATTTCAATGCACTTTTCATGGTGATTCCAAAGATGGGTAATGAAATTCAATAATTTCGACATTTTCTAAACATTTTGTGAAACTTTGGAACGTCGTCTGCAGACGCCTGCTGCGTGGAAAGTGTTAAGAACCCCCTTCCCACACACCTCTTTTCCAATTCTCTAAGGTTTACTTTCTAGCCACTCACTAGGGTATTAAAATACTCTTACATCTCAGTCACTCATTATGACCCAAATCAGCATCTTCAGTATTCAGTTTTGATACTGATCAACGCTCCAGGATGGAGCCAAAAGATCAGGTGGTCTGTGCTTTAATTCTTGCTTATGCTTAGTCTTGCTTAGTTGCTTTGTAGGGATTTGTTACTGCTGCCTTGAAGCTATCCGGATTCGGTATTGATGAAATATTGTGGGGTAATGAGTTCCAGTCGCGTATTGTTCTTGGTACAAAGGAATACTTGTAGCAGTCCTTGTAAGTTGAAATTGTGTTTTAGGAATGAGGCTGATCGGTTAAAGGTTAACATGGTTATGAAAAAATAAATTTATGATTTTTATATTGATAGGTACCTCACAATGTTGGACAATATCTAGGCTATCTGAAACTGCATTTAAAAAAAAATTAAAATGTGGTACGTTCACGGAACAGTCCATTATTGTCCAAGGGGTGAAAACAAGATGCGTCACGGACGGACATTTTAGTTCAAGTTCATCATGCTATATTTTTATGTTAATGTAACATTTTCAGAGTTTTGTGATGTAATGTTGATAGCTGATACACTTTTCCATCAAATAAGATAAATATTTGGGGAAAAAGTTCTGGGGAAGTTATATCGCTAGACTTGCGTTAACATTTTGATGTTTTGCTGTCCGTCCGTGACACAAAAAAAGTTTAAAAGTTTTTAAACTAATTACAAGGACAAAGTAAAAAAATAAAAACATAGTGAAGTATCTCCCTTATATGTATTCTTTCCCATGCAGGAGTATTAATTAATTAGGGCAGGCATAAATTAGTTAAATCTTTAATTAAAAGTTGTCACGGACGGACACAAATTTTGTCACGGACGGACACTGTTAGCTAATTTCAGTTCTGAGCACACAAGCAAAGCTGAATACCACCCCTCTTACCATTAAATGAACTAGTCCATACAGATATGCCCTTTATGCAAATGAGTAGGTTTGCTAAAGCAGTGAGCACATGTTATGATGCTCACCAGGTGCACTGTAAAATTACTTGAAGTCAAATGAAGTCATTTTGCTTATTTGCGCATTTGTGAACCCTCAGCAGATCTTCTTTGGTGAATCTGTAGTATAGCTTGCGCTTGTTAACCTTACTGCCTGTACATGCTGAAATAATGCTTGTAAATTAAAAGGGGTAGCATGAGATCAGTTAAAAGACACTGTTTAAAATTGCCCCATATAATAAGTGTATGTAAAATAAAAGCAAGTAACAGCATTGAAATCAGAAAGTATCATTGGAGATGTTAGCACAAATTTAATTTTAAGCTTTGCACTATCAAAAGTTGCAGGCTTTTTCTTCATGAAACTTTGAAAAACTCAAAACACGGTTGGATGCCTACATGTATCCATTATCACTAACCTTTAATTACTCAATTAATTGAACAAAAACTTATCAAAGAAGGGTCAAAATTGTTTTAAAAAGTTGTATCACAGCATACACTTACAGTCTTTTACACAATTAATCGAACAAAATTTATCAAAGAAGGGTCAAAATTGTTTTACAAAGTTGTATCACAGCATTCAGTCTAGTTATATGATGCAGCAGGTCTATCTATCTCTTGCCATGGTAAGAGGGGCAGGATTCAGTTTGGCATTTGTACTCAGAACTGAATAATGTCGGTCCGTGACAAAATTTGTGTCCGTCCGTGACAACTTTTAATCACTGATTTAACTTATTTATTGACGCCATTGTTAAGTTTCATTTGAGAAAGGGGGTATATAGGGGAGATAGCTCACTATGTTTTTATTTTTTCTCTCTTTCCTTGAAATGTGTCACGGACGGACAGCTCTGCATCAAAAAGTTATCACAAGGGCAGGGTAATTACTTCCCAGAACTTTTTTTCTGAAATATATTTCTTATTTAATGGGTAAATGTGCCATCTATCAATTTTTAATTTAAAAATATTGAAAATGTTTCATTAACATAAAATATGGCAAGGTCAACTTCTACTACGAATGTCCGTCCATGACGCATCTTGTTTCTACCCCTTGGGCAATAATGGACTGTTCCAAAAACTTTTTTGCATTGTTTCTTCTTTTGGAATGCAGTTTCAGTTAGCCAAGATGTTGTCCAATATTGTGAGGTACATTTCAATATCAATATCAAAAAAGTATTTTTTTCTCACACCAATGTTAACCTTGAACAGATCACCCTCTGCTATCAAAGTGCCAAATTCTGTAACCTTTGAATATAACCATCACACTGGTTTTGGTATATTGTGATCCTTTTTAATTACTAAGACTGAAAAATGATGACAAACAATTTTTCTTACTATTTTGTAAGTATTTGATACCATTTTGTCATGTACTTGTAAATAAGTGGCAATTTCAAAGTTCTTCAACATCTGTGTCCGTCCGTGACGCTAACAAATTTCCGTCTGTGACACAGCTTGTTACAGGTCTACCCTTCTCCTGTAAAAAATAAATCATGTATCTCACTATATTTGACCATGGAAAGCTTGAGGAATATGGAATTGTTTAAACAGAAATTAAGAAGACGTACTAAAGGTCCGGAGAACCCTATTTCTATCTTGTCCGTAGTGTTGGAAAGAGACTAATATCTTGACTGCTTTTTATTACTAAGACTGAAAATTCATGACTTAACATTTTTCTTACTATTTTGTAAGTATTTGATACCATTATTTTATACTAAAGTGTAAATAAGTGGCAATTTCAAAGTTTTTTATGTAGTTAACATTTGTGTCCGTCCGTGACGCTCAAAAATGTCCGTCCGTGACAAAGTTTGTTACTCTACCCCTGTAAAAAATAAGAAATATATTCAAATGCTGTGTATCAGATATTCAAACCATGTATATTACTTACTATTTGACCTGGAAAGCATTGGGGAATATGGAGTTGACTAGATAGAAATTAAAAAGAAGCACTAAAAGGTAGAGAACCCTATTTCTATCTAGTCCGTCCGTGACACAAACATTTTCGTCGTTCTATTTTTAGAACAAACCACACCTTATTTTTTTGTGTGTATTTCAATAAAGTTAATGATTCTCTATAACATTAAACATAAAAAGTTGAATAAATGTCAGTAGTTACTTTTTACAAACTGTTTTTCGCTCATGTTTTGCACAAACGTCCGTCCGTGACAAACCGATCAGCCTCGAATCGGGATTATGAAGCCGTGATTGGCGCTGGACAGGTTGTAGGAGATTTCCAATAGGCAGGGACAGGTGGCCGAGTCTTGCTTGGTGGAAGATGCATAAACGTCGGTTAGTTCTTCTTGTAGCGAGGGTCTCCAGTTCGAGATCGTTGACCATCTGGGTTGCACAACCTGGTGTTCTGGACTTGTAGTCACTTGAGATGAAGCGTGCTGTTCTTTTTTGAACAGACTCAAGGTGGTCGATGTTCTTTTTCGTGTAGGGATCCCAGACGGCCGAGGAGTACTCGGTCAGTGGTCGGACAAGTGATCTGTATGCCGTAAGTTTAGTTGATTTGTTACATGAATACAGGTTTCTTTTTATGAAACCGAGAGACCTGTTAGCTTTTGCACAGGTCCCTTGTATGTGTCCATTCCAGTTGAGTTTGTTAGAGATGGTGACGTCGAGGTAAGGATGGTTTTCAACAGTGGCTAGTTCTTCATTTCCTAGTAAATATTGATGAATTTTGAGAGATCTGGCATGTGTGAGTCTCATGACGAAGCATTTTTGAGAATTAAACTTCATTTGCCATTTTTCTTCCCATTTTTCAAGTGTATGAAGGTCTTCTTGGAGTTGGTTCGAGTCCAGGTCATTTTTAATTTCACGGTAAATAACGCAATTGTCAGCAAATAAACGAAGCGATGAGTGGGTATTGTCAGGAAGGTCATTTATGTAGACCAGGAACAGCAAAGGCCCAAGCACCGTTCCCTGAGGGACGCCAGAAAGAACTTCAGTCCAGGCCGATTAATCACCGCTGACGACGACTCTCTGGGTACGGTGTCTGAGGAAATTGCTGATCCAGGTCAATGTTGCGTTATGCATCAAACTGACTCGGTCAAATTTGGGTTTATCCCTCATGTAATTCTGCACGGAATTAGCCTAGCACAAAATCAATGTTAAACTGTGTTAAAGGCATGTGATCTTTTCCAGAGAGCGCCATCTATTCATGATTTTTTTTAGAAAGTAGATTTTCTTGCAGATTTACATTTCTGATCATAAATCGTATACATTCCAAGGTACAGAGCGATACGATTCCTAATTACCTCAAAATCGTGAATTTAGAGTGAAAATATAAACTGTCGTGTTAACCCGACAGTTTATTTTCACTCCAAAAGAAAATCTGCTTTCAATTTTTTTCGATGTTGAGGGCGTTCCCTGGAAAGATCACATAATATACCTTTAAAAGGATTACACAGCTTTATTCAGTAGTAGAGGCTTAATACCAGTCTAATTCATGAATGAATTACACCAAGGATACACCCAAATCGGCCAAATGTGCTTTTTGCCCCATTTTCCATTCCAGTCAATTTTCAGTCAAAAAAAGCTCACAAGAGCTTTTAATAGCATTGTGTATATTTTTATTATTATTATACATACTTGTATGTAGTGAATAATATTGTTGTCTTACTATTCCAGGTAGTGAAGCTTGCCAGTGAAACATTTAACTACTCACCCGTAGACCGTGCTAAATCGAAAACAAAGAAGTTTGCACTGGAGAAGTTTGAAGCCATCGGTAGACGCTTTAACAGGATAGGTCTACCACCAAAGGTTAGTGGAAATTGGTGTTATTGTATTTATAAAACACTTTAAGTTAGGGATATGGAATTTACGCTTTTTTAAAGCACTAAATGCACTAAAAAGCACTAAATGTGCCTGATTTGGGGCAAAAGGTGCTTTTTGAAGCAAAAGGAGTTTTTTTGCACAAAAATATGCCATGTTAAAAAAAAGAAAAAATATGCGCGGCTATGTTGCGGGTTTTTTATGTTTACATATTTCCTATTTAATTGTCAAAACCATCATTTTTAAAAACTAAATTCAAACTAATAAAATAAAGTCTACAATAAACACTTCCACAGTATTGCAGTTTGTTGATTAAAAATATTGGTAAATAGACATTATTTTTTAAATTTAGACAAGTTTTGAAAAAATGTGCTGTGGGCTTTTTAGTGCACTTTTGCGCTATAAAGCATTCCCCCCATACATTTTAAGCAATAATGATACCTTCCCCACACCCTATTCAATTAATAACTGCTGAAGACATTTACATAAATTTCCTAGAGGGAGAGGGCAAGCCTTTTGTTAATAAGCGGGCACCCAGGAGTTTTAACAAAAAAACATAATTTAAAGATCAGAAAAAAGAAATCTGCACATAATGTCCAACAGTCCAAGCAAGTAATGTGTTCCAAGGATTTCAAAGGTGTTACAGTTTTCTGTTAATAAAAGTGTTCCAAGATTTTTTCCCAGGATTGTAGGTATATAAATGTACTATAAAAGTCAACTTCAAAGAAGTTCAGCACTTTTTCCTGTTACGACCACGTCCTAAGCCTAAGTGTGGTTCCCATAGGTAGAATTGAACATCACAACTTAACCCTAACACTACCATATACCCCAAAATACCACGACTGGGCACGTTGGTATCACCCGGCGTGGAAGTTTTTTGATGAAAAAATGGACCCACTCCATACAGTCTGAGCAATACACTGCCCAGACTGTGCTTGACAGCCGTGGTGAAGTGTGGAATCCCTCGCCTCTGGTGCGAGAGGTCCCTGGATCAAATATCGGGGGGATATTTTGGTCGATTTTCCGCGTTGAAGAAAACATTCTGAAAAAAGTGGGGTAGAGTTAGGGTTAACAAGCAATTTTTTGATTTTTTTTTCTTCTTCAAAATGTTTCTAAGTTTTGTTAATATAACCCTAACACTACCATATACCCCAAAATACCACGACTGGGCACGTTGGTACCACCCGGCGTGGAAGTTTTTTGATAAAAAAATGGATCCACTCCATACAGTCTGGGCAATACACTGCCCAGACTGTGCTTGACAGCCGTGGTGAAGTGTGGAATCCCTCGCCTCTGGTGCGAGAGGTCCCTGGATCAAATCCCGGGGGGATCAGGGGGATATTTTGGTCGATTTTCCGCGTTGAAGAAAAAATTCTGAAAAAAGTGGGGGGTAAAGTTAGGGTCGTTTAAAGCCGACCAACGTGCACGTCTGATTGTATCCATGGCATCAAGAAATTTGTGTAAGTGGTAATTCTGGTGCGATTACATTTTCGCGCTATGTCGACTTTCAGCCATTTTGCTTGTTTTTAAATTCGCGATTAGAAAGTTCATTACATAGACTTAAAGTTAAACGCAAAATAAATATGTTTGGGTGTTTATATTTTGGCGGTAACTGCGAAGGTGAAAAGCGCAAAAATAATGTAGCGCAGAAATTTCCACGTTTACAGTATTTTCAAAATGTATATCATTATTACAGGTGGGCTCCTTCCAGTTGTTTGTAAGCGGTTTCAAGGATGCAGATTTCTGGTTGCGGAGATTCGACACAGAAGCTCTGCCGGAGTCTACTTCTAAATCATTCCAGTTGCAATTTGAAAGATTAGTGATTCTAGATTATGTTATAAGAAATACAGGTAAGACTAGGAGGGGATATGTTATGCGCTCTTTGCACGGTCTGTTGAGAGCCTTAAACTGGAATCAGATGTGATGATCCCAAAAATATTGACAAAAAAGTGGGGGGAAAAAATGAAAAAAATCACCTTTTTGGCACTTTTTGGTCAAAATTTCAAAAAATATTAAATTGGGTTTTGAAAAAAACATTTTCCTAAGGCCAAACAAAATAATAGGTTCGTCTCAAAGCTTGCGCGCGCATTGGTTTTGAAATGCCAAAATACCGCGTCTGAAATGCAGGAAATTGTCAAATCAATTTTTTTTTTCCCTACAAATTTTTATTTTAGAGTTTTTATTAAAAATATCGGCAGATTTTCCTTTTCTCAAACTTTTACATGACTCAGTTCTTCAAAAAACGCTGCACAATTGTTCTTTACACAACTACATCGCAATATTCATTTCAAATAGAAAAAACAAATATCAGAAAGTGTCAACGGTTGCAAATAGTAAGAGTGAAAATTGCCACACAAATAAAAAAAATGTAAAAAAAATAAAAAATGGAAGACAAAAAACAGCGCGCGTCGCCCGATTTTGAAGCCTTCGCAAGCTTTGAGACAAACTTTTATTTTTGTTTGGCCTAAGTAAGTGTCTTTTCATCTTAATCTAGCAATTTTGGAATTTTTACTCAAAATTATTTTTGTTAGCTTTGTTGGACTTGAACTTTTTTGGGACAAAAAAGTGATTTTTGTGATTTTCTCAAAAAAAATCAACATTTTTGGTCAAAATGTACGCAAAATTTGGATTTCCTGATCCATTTCCTTTCCAAAAGTGTACTTTTATGCATTTGATTAGTTAGGTCAATAATTACAGCACTCACAAAATTCAAAAAATCAAGCCAAATAAATGTACATTTCTTACTTTTTTTTACTTTTTTTTCATTTTGCACTTTGCAATACAAAGGCAAAATATCGCAATTACACCCACATTTAAATTGGTGTTGTGTTCAATCATCTTGTATTTTCATACTATGACAGATAGGGGCAATGATAACTGGCTTATCCGATACGACAAGTCAGCAGTGGACGAGGGCGCAAGTTTGGAAGAGAGCTCAGACTGGAGTATGGTCAAACCACCTGAAATCAACATTGCCGCTATCGACAACGGTCTTGCCTTTCCATTCAAACATCCCGATGAATGGAGAACATGTAAGTAAAATCCATGTTGCAGTTATCGACAATGGTCTTGCATTCCCATTCAAACATCCTGATGAATGGAGAACATTGTAAGAGAAATCAGAACACATTTTAGTATGAAATGGGGCCTACAGAGATTTTTGTGCCTCATTAATTTTCACGCTTTTTGAGCTTCAAACAGCTACCCTGAATAAATAATACGCAAGTGCAATTCTTATGTTTATAAAATATTTCATCTTTCACATTACAATTTTAAAAACATGCAAAAATGATTCAAACTGTCCCACTTGAACAGAAAAATAGATTTAATTTAAGACTGGGTAATTAATCATCTCTCAGCAACGGTTCCGGACTTTCTGGACAAGTTTTCACCAGAATGCTATTATAAAAACATGTGAACACTTGATTCAGCCTCCTCCTGCGCCTGTTCATGATAGCATCTTTCTTCTATTCGATCTCCACTGCCGCTGCATCTTTAAATTTGATCCATCTTTTGTACCTATCACCATTAGGCAACAGAAAAACCCTGTTCTACAGACAAATGGCCTTCTCAGGTATTGTCGGTCAGTCAGTGGTTTTTTTCTTCAAACAAAATCTGGAAATGTTGGGGAATTTTCAGCACTTTTCAAAAGTTGTTGATAATTATTTTTCTCACAAATTTCTAACAAAATTAACAATTATTTTTAATTATTTATTTATTCTGGAAAACAATGGGTCAGTTGGTCGGTAGAATAGGGTTGGTTTCTTTCTTTCATCTTCTTACCACATTTCACCCAATGTCGCCACATGCAGTCAACAAATTTCAGATTACGCCATCCCCAAAACCACCAAAATATAGCCCTTTTTGTACCTCCTTAAAATGGTACCAGCAAACAGAATATTTGCCCATGGGATTCATCTGCATACTCATGTTATCATATTTACACACAACACAATGCCAGTTGTCACATGGTTTTTAGGTCGTCCGTAGGAAGAGACCTTATGGCAGCATCCTTCGTGTGTGTTGTCAGTCTGTCTGGGGTGGGGGTGTGTCCGTGTGTCAACAATTTGGTATACACTTTTTGTTTTGTCCATTTCTTCTCCATACAGTAACCAATTGCAATCAAACTTCGGTCATAGATGCAACATGGAAACTTTCATATGTTAATGTGGTCATAGGTCACATACCAAGGTCAAAGGTCATCTGAGGTCAAAATTAAAAATTCAGTACACATTGTTTGTATTGTCCATTTCTTTTCCATACAATGACCAATTGCAACCATACTTCGGTCATAATGCAACATGGAAACCTTCATATGTTAATGAGGTCAAAGGTCACATACCACGGTCAAAGGTCATCTGAGGTCAAGATGTAAAATTCAGTACACATTGTTTGTATTGTCCATTTCTTTTCCATACAATGACCAATTGCAACCATACTTTGGTCATAGATGCAACATGGAAACCTTCATATGCTAATGAGGTCAAAGGTCACATACCACGGTCAAAGGTCATCTGAGGTCAAGATGTAAAATTTAGTACACACTTTTTGTATTGTCCATTTCTTTTCCATACAATGACCAATTGCAAACAAACTTTGGTCATAGATGCAACATGGAAACCTTCATATGTTAATGAGGTCAAAGGTCACATACCAAGGTCAAAGGTCATCTGAGGTCAAGATGTAACATTTAGTACACACTTTTTGTATTGTCCATTTCTTTTCCATACAATGACCAATTGCAACAAAACCTGGCATATAGATGCAACATGGACACCTTCATATGTTAATGAGGTCAAAGGTCACATACCAAAGTCAAAGGTCATCTGAGGTCAAAATTTGGTACACACTTTTTGTACACACTTTTTGGATTGTCCATTTCTTTTCCATACAATGACCAATTGCAACCAAACCTCGGTCATAGATGCAACATGGAAACCTTCATATGTTAATGAGGTCAAAGGTCACATACCAAGGTCAAAGGTCATCTGAGGTTAAGATGTAAAATTGGCTGCATATGTAAAATTGATAACATTTAAACAGATGAAGTGCAATTGCAACCAAACTACCCATATAAACGGACGACCTATTTGGGACCGCTGTCCCTATTTTTACAGTTTGCAAGTCCGACGATCAGGTGAAATATTTTGCAATATTTGGAAATGTTGCTATAAACAACAGTTGCTTTACACGATCAATCACTAGGAACGATCTTGTGTATGGTTGAGTAGAGCGTACAAACTGATGTGTTAAAACATTTTGCTTTGTTGTCAATAGCAAATGGCCCGGATGTAAAAATAACCAGGATGACCGGGGCGACTTTCACTTTTTAACCATCTATCCGTGACTCAATAATTTCTTAATTTTTCAGATCCCTACCACTGGGCGTGGTTACAGCAAGCCAAACTACCATTTTGCCAAGAAACAAAGGACCTCATTCTGCCCAAATTAGCTGACATGAATTTTGTAGAAGAATTGATAGAGGAAATCAGAGCTACGTTTCATGTGAGTGAACATTTGTTGAGCTTTTATTTCATTACATTTTTTGTTTATCCCCTTAATATTGGTGAGATCTGTTCGTAGGTAAATAAGAACTGTGATGCGATCAAGCAAAATAAGCCTGAATATTTGTTTAGTTTTCTACTTGATTGTATTTGCCATTTGCCATTCAAGATTTTGCAGAAAAACCCCATTGACCCTATCCTAAATACTACAAAATACTCATCAGGAACCTATTTACAAGTACATGTGGGCAAGGTTTTTGATGATGTAGGCAACCGAGTCTATGCGTGTGTGGGACTTTGGTGCCGGAGGTCCCCGGATCGAATTCCGGTGGGAACCTGAGTTTTTTCGGGTGATACCGCTCAAAATACCCTTACCGGGGTTAGGGTTAAGAATGGACAATTAATTCCAAATTATATGAGCAAATGAAGGGTTGTCAAAGCAATATGACAACAAGAAAAATTCTATCCTTTGAATTGTAATCTTATATCTCAAAATCAATATTGCGACTTCCGACTCATTTTGCTTGATCACATCACAATTAGAGACCATACACAATTCAATCAGTATCCTATTACACTACACAACTCTACAGGGTGAGTCAGAATATGATTCAATCATTCAATTGTCTGCATTGAAACACACACGTTATAGATGTTTGGTGACCTCTGTACTATCTTATTTCAGTGTTTTATTTTAGATAGTTACCATGACCCTTATTAGCTAGTCACATAATGATTTTGTTCGTTTTGTTTTGAATGTTTACAGGAGGACAAAGGATTTGACAAATCTCAATTTGACAAGCAGATGTCAGTCATGCGAGGCCAGGTAAGCAACACAGTAACAGCCCACATAAATACAATATAAATGGGTGCAATCTTGGAGTATTCATCAGATTTACCAATACAAATAACAAAAAAACAAATAAACAATAGCGTTGTTTGGTATTACTGTAAAATAATTTTGAACATTTTTTATCCCATTCTGAATGCATACTGACCACTAAATATAGGAGAGATATACAGAGGAATTTGATTTGCAATGTGCTGAATGTTGCTCAGATTTGGTTTGGAAAAACGGTACCCATCTCTAAGGATTTTGCTTCATTATAGACCCAATTTTTTGCAAATCGGACTGAATTTTAGGGTTTTTTTGCGAAAATAGACCCATTTGTAAAAAGTGACCCCATTACTAGGGATTTTCCAGCACAAAATCATGCCCCATGTTTATGGATTTTGTGAAAAAAAGCGACCCATTAAAGCGGCACATCCCGGTATACCGTATACGGCGAGTACCACCCCCCCCCCCCCAGTAGAAGGCTGTCAAAAAATCAGAAGTGGTTTGACTTCATAAAGCCACTTTATATGAAAGCTTAACCAACTAAGGAATTATAGACAGCAAAATGCATCCTCTATGTGTGCATTAAAGAGCTTTCTGGAATTCTTGCTTGAGAGTAACACCTTTTGTAAATGGTTTTAGCTATATGATGTTATTATTTTGTTTAAATATTTACCTCACCAGATCCTGAATCTTTGCCAAGCGTTACGAGACAACAAATCCCCGGTACAACTTGTGCAAATGCCCCTGATAACCGTAGAGAAGAACAAATCAGGGGGCAGCGGTCCGGGACGAGTGCGTCATCACAGCGATTCGTTCACGCAGAGCTTTCAATCCAAATCGCCGTTTTTCTCGTGGTGTTGATGAGGATGGTGCGTGTAGTTGAATCATAGTTACCAGTATGGATTGGGTATTCTTGGAATCAAAAAGAGCAATTAGAGTTCCTATAGACCATTTTAAATCCGGAAATATTTGATTGGTTTTGAATGTTTCCGATTAGCCGAGTGTTTTTGACATCAGTGGATGACTCCGAGTCATCCACAGAAAAACAAACGTGTTTTCACCCGGGTGTCTTTAATAACCTGTGTGTGGATTGCGCTGGTGTTGTTATAAGAGATTGTCTCCCTCCCTTACAAAGTTTTTTTTAATTTTGCGGTGTTTCAGTAACAAAAATGGTGATATAAAAGATCTAGAGATTTGGGGTAATACCTTCACATTTTACCTTCAGCTCGATACATTTTGAAGTTGCCGGTAACAACGCCATCGTTGATAAAAACAAAATAGTCTCGCTACAAGTTTTACTTCTCATGTGTGTATGCTTGTATGTAAACATAGTATACCACTAGGCAGACAACCAATGCTATGAATGCGATCAACTGTTGCCAATAACGCAGTAGGCACCTAGTCCACA
The DNA here is from genome assembly GCA_035610835.1 of Ophiura sarsii. Taxonomy (NCBI): domain Eukaryota; kingdom Metazoa; phylum Echinodermata; class Ophiuroidea; order Amphilepidida; family Ophiuridae; genus Ophiura; species Ophiura sarsii. The sequence continues at coordinate 48,422,975 of CM069447.1, read as the reverse complement.
TGTCCTGTTTTTCCGAAGTTTTCTGATCTCACTTTGAAATGGTTTATACTGCACTGTGTTAGCTCTTGGACACTTGGTCAAAGCAACTGGGAAAATTGGGGTCCATACGTAGTAGTCTGCCCCTCCACCATTACATCCCTTTTGCTACAAAATCAGTGAACACTTGGCAATGCTAGTCTCTTCAAGATAATGCATCAAATGTAAATGGCGCAGACTGGTTCGCCCAGACGGTATGTGTGTATAACGTAAAATACAAAATCAGGCGCACATTGTTAATGCACAAATTTGTAGTAAAATGGTCGCTTTATCTATTTTGGCCCAGCCAAGACATGCAATCAGTGTAACGTAACATGTTTCACATGCTGTTGGAGACAGTAATGGTGGCATGTGGTGGGTTATTTTCTCTTTCTTTTTCTTATTTATATGGGTGATATGCATCTCGATTCAAAATGTATATTGTATGACAGGAGTGCATTCTCTCATTATTGGACTCCATAGCAAAAATAAAGGTTTAAATGTGTACGCTATCAGATGACATTACTGGTACAGCTTTTTGTCAGAAGTGGCTCCGTCAAAAGCTTGTATTGGCCCAATAAAGTTAACCCTTTCCACACGGCAGGCGACTGCAGACGACATTCCAAAATTTCACAAAATGTTTCAAAAATGTCAAAATTATTGAATGTTATCCCCATATTTGAAATCATCATGAGAAATGCATTAAAATAAGTTCAAACATGCCTTGTATTGGTTCAGTAATTCTTGGGATAGACTTAGAAAGTTTGTTGTGTATTCTCAAATATCTGTTTGTATATATAGTAAAACTAATAGCCACGTGGAAAGTGGTAACATACAAGGTAGTTGATTTAAAGTTTTGCACCTATTTGTAAAATTGTTCGTATATACCGGGTGGTTCAAAAAAAAGTTGACCAAAGTTCAAAGTAACTTTTCAACCACATTTAAAGGTTCAGAGAATTTGTGTTTACTTTGTCTTAATCAGCAGTAAGTTTTGAAATTATCCTGTAAAGATGGCACGTTTAGCTTGTTTGGTTCTTCAGTTATGGTTCATTACAGAAAACATGTACAAAACTGACTTGTCCACGGGAGCGTCATTTAAACAAAACAGCATGCTCTAGTTTCCGAATTGAAAAGCCCGCCCTGACAAAGTATCCCAATCTCTATGCTTATGTGCCATTCACATTCAACAAAGAAACGTAGATAAGTATAGGTAGGTAAATGTCAAGCACCAGACAGATGTTTCAGATGTCTCCTTTTTCTTTTTCTTCTATTTTTACAATTTGTGACCAATCGTGTGCAAGTCCACTTTGTGCATTCCATCTAAAGGACGCTCCCGTGGCCAAGGCAGTTTTGTGCATGCTTTCTGTAATGAACCATATCTGAAGAACCAACCAAGATAAATGTACCATTTTATCAGGATAATTTCAAAACTTACTGCTTATCAAGACTAAGTAAACAGAAATTCTCTGAACCTTTAAATGTGGTTCAAAAATTACCTTGAACTTGGGTCAACTTTTTTTTGAACCACCCGGTATATGCATGTGAAGAGCCTTTTAAGTGTCGGCCCTTCCGCCTCCCTTTCTGCGGGTGTCACACCACTGCCGGCTGTGCAATGAGAAAAAACTTTAATCGCTATTTATGTATATAGAAAAAATACAGGGATTAAATTTTGATGCACATTGCACACGAAAGAAGTTTAGGTTGAATCATTTGATTCTTGGCAATTAAGTTGCCGTGTAGACCTGAAATATTGACAAGAATCAACAGTACGTATGATATAGTAAATTTATTAGTAAGAATCACATTTTTTATTTGGGCAGTATATTTAGCCCTGGCTAACCTCAGCCTGCCACCAAGGGTACAAGAGATGTGTTTGTTGATGCCAAGAGGTACAGTTGACATGCAGTCAGATTAAAATAAGCCAAAGATATTTTTTGCAATTTGACATAATTGGTTGCTACATCATCATTATATAACACCATAATCAAATCAATCATTTCTTGATCCCTGTGTGAGAGCTATATAGTCACTGATAATGCTATGGACAAACTTCAACCTATTTATGTTGTTCCCGGGGCTGTGTCCAAATGAATTATGCACGAGCAATATTATGCATGGTAATTTAATGTTTGACCAATCATTACATGTGGTCATTTATTGAAAGGTTCCATGGATTACGCACGTATGCACACACTGGTGGAATTGTGTCCATAGTATTGCGACGCTGACTATAGTTAACCGATGTGTTCTAAGCAATTAGATGATGTCCCAAATTCCGTAACAACAACCGGTCGTATAATGTATGATTGCTCTGTATCGTATTATGTACATGCACCTTGATACTTGTTACCAATGAGCAAAACATTGGTAAATTAGTCAAAGCAGGTCTGTTCCACTAGCTACATGCTCATGGGTCATTGCTGAGAATGACGCTGCCAGTGTACTGGCATCCTCACAGATTAGTAATTTATTGGCTTTGCATTGCGTGCCTAATGAGTCGATGGCCCACATGTCTCTGTCATTCATCTTGCACCGTGACGCATTGCCAAGAATATCTCCACTCTGATGCACATGGTGCAAACATGCCTGGGTTGCATTAACCCCCCGGTAAGGATTGAATGACTCTTCCAAATGAAATTTTCACCCCTCGTATTGGGACTTTTTGAAAGCTCGGTGGTGAAGTCAGACCCCCAACTTTTGGACCTGTAGCCTACTAGCAGTCGCTATATGGCAACAATATTTGTTCACACCCTAATTTATTTTCACCTCCCACCCCCATTTATGTATACTTTGCATTCTCAGGGTAGGAAAAAGAACCCCGCTTTATGCTGTTTTTACATGCCCATATATGGGAAGCTCTTGTTTGGCAATGCGAAACTTCCTCTCCCTTTATTAGAGATTTTATGGTCAAAATGTATAACATTTTGGGCCTACTTCATTGCATTGTGTGTCTACATCATTCACTCATTGATGCAAAGTGTGCATGGAAATGTTTTCAAATCTAAGAATTATTGTAAGTTTTAATTATAAATGTTGTAAAGTTTTAAATATTATTTGCTGAACGTAAACCTTAACATGCCAACTCTGACCATATATTTCCTGCACAAAATGTTTGCAATTGGCAACTTATAAGGTATATGAAGTTGTGTTCTTGATTTAGAGCAGGGGTTGTTCTCAATTAGTTGCTAGAGGGGCACACAAAGACACATTCTGTTGGTCAAAATAACACTTTTCTTGTTAAGCTTTTCTTGTTAAGCTTTTCTTGGTTTTTGAGAGTTTTTCAAGGGCCAGTCAGTATTGCTCGGAAGGGCAAAATTCGACACACAGGCCGCTTATTGAGACTCCTGATATAGAGGTTTGAAAGAAAGAGAGTTAAAGCTGCATTTTACAAATAATTGAGAATGCCTAGCTGCTCTAAATAACAGAGATGTTATTTTTTAGGAGTTTTGCCAGGCTTTTTGTCACTCGCAATTTCCGCTCGTTTATTTGGTTTCAGTCCATTCTTGGGGCAATTTACTTGATATTTCAGGTTTTTTTACAACTTTCGGGTTTTTTTGAGTTGTCCTCATACTGGCATTCTCTGAATCAAGAACATAACTTCATTTGTATAAGTTGTTGGTGGTCAAGTAAAATGCTCACCGTTATTCCATGCACAGTCTGTTAGATCTATCTATCGAGGCTGGCAGATGAAGCCATCGTAGTTTGAAACAGTAATTTATTGATTCGTTGACAATCCTTTATATTATACTGTATATGATGTATATACAATGGTGGGTTCAACCCCCAGCCTTATATTATAATGTACTATTTGAACAAAATTGTTAATATATGATGAATAGAGCTTGTACCATCCCATGAGGTGGGGGGGGGGGGGGGGGGGGGTCGCTCAACTTATTCTTGGGTAGGGATATACCATCCAGGGTCTCAAAATGGGGGCTTTTTGATGAAAAATAGGGTCTTTAGAACATATTTTCTCCAAAAAGTAGGGTCTTTATAACTGATTTCCCCAAAAAAGTAGGATATTATAACCCAAAAATGTGTTTGGTAAAGGTATCAGTGCCCTCCCCCTGGGTACCATCCCAGTGTGGAAGAGCAAGAAACAGGAATTTGTAAGTTCATATACCTTGTTTATTATGTCCAAGGATGACACTATTAGGTTTTAATTGATACACATGTTGATAATACTGGATAGTGCGCTATCACAAATGATAAGGTCGTGCTACAAATTCAACTGAATGATGATAATCGATTAGCCATCAACTTATAACAATATCTGCACCGGACCTTGTGCACAGTGATGAATAGCTGAAGTGCCATGCGTCCCATCTCTTTAGTTATTACATAATAAGTCTTATCTTTTAAATCTCTACTTGTATGTGTATTTCTGGGATATATCTGCTCATATTAATTATTATTGTACATGTACATACATACATAAGCTTTATTTATTAACAAATTACACAGGTTGATATAAAAAACCTGTTTTTCACTGAGCTGTGACAAAATCAGAACAATGAATAGGCCTATTTTTATTTTACAAATTGCAGTAAAACTAAAACACAATACTGTTGAAATCCAATACATCATGCAGCTTGCTTCACTACTTGCCATAATCTGTGTCCCTAATTGGAAGCAAAACTGGGCTTTTTCTCCTAAATCATGACATTATCTCATTGCACATTCAGTATGAATAATGCCTATGTAAAAACCATCCCACCATATTGCATCAATCGGGTAAGCTCAAATACATCGATGAATCGTGTAGTGTGACAGATCTCAAACTGCAATACTCCTCCCACATCACACAGTTTCATTGTTATATAGCTATTACTCTAAGGCCCAAAAAAAAATTTGTTATGTTGTCCTCGACAGCTTTCAGAGAGGAGGGGCGGGTGGGCGGATTTATTTATTTTTAATTTTCTTTTACCAGCAGAAGCTCAAAGTTCAGCCAACAAGAAGTTAAAATCACTCTAAGAGCCGCACATATATGTTATAAACACTTAATTCAATAGTAATGCCATTTAAACTGTTTAAAAAAAAATCTGAAAAAAATCTGGGAAAAAAAATAAAAAAATAAAAAAAAATCTGAAGAAAAACAACAACTTTTTTTTCTTTCTTTTTACAAAAATACGATTTTTAAAAAAAAAAAATCTGAAAAAAAAAAAAATCGGAGCGGCCCTAAAATGACGAGCGGGCGGTCGAGGACAACATAACAACAACAAAAATTTTGGCCTAATTTCCCTCACTTAACATGGCATATCCAGCCACACTGTAGCGGTGTTTTTTTCATATTTACATTTACTTTTCTCTTTCATTTCCCACTTCCAGTCAGATAGATTTCACAGTAAAATACAGGCGATTGGCAACGCAAGCTGTTCATATCAAATGATTATTCCTTTTAAAGGTAGATGTTCCGATTTTTAACTTGAAGTTTTCTATTCTACATGAAAGGTCATCCTTAAAAAAGTCGTGTTCCAAAGTTTGAGTTGCATAGCTCTAATGGTTCTTATTTTAGACGCACAAGATGCTGTGAACTGTACCCATTGAGTAGTACACAAACTATATCGGTGGTTACCACTATTCGCGGTAATTCGACGTTATTTCATCAATTTCTCCGTAATTATACCGATTTAGGCCGTCAAATTTCAGTATGATGATGAGAAAAATAGGAGCTTTCATATGATATGAAAATCTCCGTATGTTTGAAATAATTCTGTGTTACGAAAAATGTGATCGGGTCATCTACCTTTAATATGATTTTATCCCAGGACTGATTCTCACTGTTACATTTAGTGCAATTTCAGTTTTGATATACCTTGACAATTATAAGTATCCATTCTTAATTGCATTTTAATATTTTATAGAAAATTGGTAGCCAAACTACATGCTACACTGTTAAAACGCCGTGTAATAGTTTAAACGACACAAGTTAACCAGTGCATCGCTCAACGTTGTTGAACATTTTTTTTAAACAATGTTGCTCAAAATTTTAAACAAGTTGATTACATTTTGAGCAACATTGTTTAAAATGTTAAACAACGTTGAGCGATGCACTGGTTAACTAATTGTGTTGTTTAACATTTTAAACAGTGTTTTAACAGTGTATGTACACAAAATAATTATGTTATGTACACAAAATAATTATGTACACACAACTATTTATAAAATTCATCAACATCAATGTTACATTATACAGACCATGTGCATACATGATTCATGGAAATTATTAAAGTGATATTTGTACTACAATACAACCAGATTGTGTCTAATGTTGTATCCTCTATTTCATTTTACCAGGGTTTTCACAAAGATCCAGTAAACTAAAGGCATAATCAGACCTCCCATTAAAGGGCAGACCATGCCAGACATGGGCTCGTTTATGAATATTCTTAAATTTTGCGTACGAGGTAACGTGACCAAGCGAGGACTAATGGTTAACGATGAATTAAAGTAAAAAAATGATACGGACACTGGAGTAGGTTATCCAAACTCTAGAGGTTTTTAGGATGAAATAATTTAGTTCAAACATGTGATGAATTTTCTGGGATCATAATCAAAATCCATTTTTACATTGAAACTAATAGAGATTTCAAAATGTACAGCCTTCTGATTATATGCTGTCTTTTTCGTGAAACGCCCTCTATCCTTGACTTGCAGGAAATCCTTGCCATGGAATTTTAGCACTCGGATATGTAGCATTATTATTATTTTGCATAACACAACACATCCGTGGCTTAAGGGGGGCGGGTCTACGTTAGTCAGATATAGTCAGATATAAAATTCAGTGCTTCGGACAAAAATGAGATATTAGCACAGTAGAAAACTGCTACTAAGTCTGCTTTAAAATGCTTTTTGTTTGAGGTAAATTGGATTTTCGGTTCTGATGTTATGGTCAATTGAGTTTCGGGTGTCTCAAAATATCGGTGGTGTTATGTATACATTTGTATGTAGAAAAAGCTCACCCTGTGATTTTATTAGGCATTTTCAGTTTTAATTATTTTTTGATCAAATAATTGTAACATTTTATCAAATTTATTTATTAAAATATTAAAATAATTAATTCATAAATCATCAAAATTCAAAGTCAACGTAATTTCTTATGCATTTTTTTATTTTTCTCATCCGGCTTTTTTTAAGCCATTTATCTTTAAAAATCAATAAAAATGCTAATATAATTGCTATTTTCACCAAAAATGGCTCAAAATGTGTCTAAATTAATGCTCTTCCATAATTGAACGACCAAAATGTCAACTTTTTTTTTCTCGTCAATTTTAATATTTTCATACGTTTTGCACGATATCTCAAAACTATAAAACACGCAAACTTGCAATATAGGAACAAACGTAACTCAAAAACAAAACTCTCGTATCAGGGTGATATTTGGAATGGGTAATATTTCGCTTGAATAGAGGAATGAACCAATGAAGCTGGATTTTCAATTTATCTTTCCAAATTTGAATTATAACGTAAAATTACCTGATTGGTCGGTTCCTGGTTACCATGGCAACCATATAAAAAATCCGGCTTCATTGGTTAGTGTGCATTGTTCCCATACATTATCTACCAAAGTATGGTGAACATGGGGCAACATTTAGTTTTCTAGTTACGTTTGTTCCCGTGTTTAGCCAATCAGAGGCATTGACTGGTTACCATAGCAACCAGATCAAACGAACGCGCATTTTTTGAATCGCTTCAATTTGATATATGACGCAAAGGGGTAACCCCACGGTAACATTTAGAAAATCTGTTTCCAAAATTGGTGCAAATAACATAGAACCCCCCACCCCGTTTTTAAAAATTGCGCGTAAAGACAAAATCGGCACTTGAAAGACGATAAACCCCACCTGTAATGGACGTCGCCATATTGATCGAAGCTATGACGAAACAGTTACGAGATTTCCAACCCCCCCCCCCGGTGGTTTCAGTCAACATTGACTTTGGGTACGCATGATCGTTCCATCGCGGAAAGGGGGGGGGGGGGGGTTCTGTACCATGTCCGCGGACATTCCGCAGACATTTATGTCCGCGATTTCCCACAATTAGGGGTGTTTTTTGAAGCTATAGTCCGCGATTTCCAAAAATAAGGGGTCATTTTCGAGGCTATGTCCACGATTTCAAAAAAAGGGGATGTTTTTTAGAGAGGCTATGTCCGCGAAGAAGAATACAAATTAGATAGAATGAGTATTATTATGACGTATCCGATTGTCCCAAGAATAGGAAAAAGGGGTATTTTTAACCAGATGTGTCCTCGTTTTTTGCGCAATTGAAAGGGGGACTATTTAGGAAGTGTCCTTTCAGTCAAAATGTCCGCGGCCTTTAGTGTGCGAAAAAGGGGGTCAAATTAGCACAATTGTCCACGATACGCCGTCGAATAGGGGGTATTTTAAGATCCTTAACGATCATGTGTTACCCTTCTGAATACGAAGAGAGAACACCGGGATTTCCACATCACCAACACACACCGGTATAGAGTACCGAGTGACTCCATACAGGGTAAGTAAAAAAGAAGGAATATTTGTTTACAAATAGATCAAACAAATTTGACAAACCAATGAGGCAAGTATTCAAAGAGCAACTTATTCCACTCATGACAAAAGGAATCATTGACATCGATCTATTTATATCAGGAGCTATGCCTGTTTTATTTTTTAAAAAACCTTTTTTTTTTTAGCTGTCCACGGAACGCTTTTAAGCGTTCCGTGGACAGCTAATCATCTTGAAAAAATGTGGGTATGTAGGGGCCATGATTGCTGATGTTTGTACTAAGGTGGCTAAATCGTTTTAAGTGGGCCTTCAATGTTTGATCATTTTCTTATTGATCACTGATTATTTATTTTATGCACACCATTGTCACCTGTGTTTGAAACTCCCGGGCTTTAATCTCATTTGAATATGAATGACCGTGTGTATATTTTGCTGCCCAAGAGTGGATAGATTTCTGTGGACAGCTAAACAAGGGGTTCTTTTTTGTGTGTTAAAACAGGCATAGCTCACGATATAATTGATCGATTTCAATGATTCCTTTTTTCATATGAGCGCCATTTAAAAACGCAAGGTCGTTTTAAAAAAAAAACTCTTCATAGTTTTGTAGCAACTGTTATTATCTACAACTGGTATAATTCCCATTACATTACGACGTTTAGTTTTTGAGTTCCGTTCGTTGAGGTAACGCAAGTTTGCGATTTTCACCATTTCACTACAACATAGCCAATAATAACATTTTTGAGCTTCTTTTGAGATGGGAATAATTGTTCTTATATTGATAAGCTTGAATTTAGACACATTTTGAGTCAATTTTGGTGAAAAATCGCATGTAAATTAGGATTTGTATCGCGATTTTAAAGATAAGGAGCTTAAATATAGCCGGGTGAAAAAAAATAAAGAAAATACATAAGAAACAGCGTTGACTTAAAAATTTGATAAATAATTATGCGCAATAGATTAATTTAATATTTTTACCCCAAAAATTATAGAAAATTACAATTGTTAAATTTATATATAATTTTAAGTGAATTTGCTAAAAAATACAGAGTGAGCGTTTTCTACACACAAACGAATACAAAACGCCTCCGATTTTTGAAATTCCGTCAATTCAATTGACCATAACATCAGAACTGAATATCCGATTTGACTCAAATAAAAAGCATTTTAAAGCTAAGACTCTGCAGGTTTCCACTGTGCTCTTATCTCATTTTTTGTAAAGTAACTAAATTTTGAAATCCGGCCATCCTATATCCCCCCCCCCCCCCTTAAAGGCTGAAATCATGTATATTATAAAATTATCGCCAATTTTGCGCATGATGGTCAAATTATTAGTATCGCAATTGAAAACAAAATAAATGTTTTGTTTACATTAAAATAGTATGGTCATATCTTTCTCCTTACAATGAGTTGTATTTCTTTCTTTTTTGGTTTTCTGGGTGTTATGAGTGTTATGATCGATTATTCAGTATTCTTAGATCACATCATAATATTAAATAGTGCTGGCTAATTGAACATTAATGAGTAAGTAACCAGCCGCGCAAGTGAAAATCTGTCAAAATATGCAAACTTGGATGGAAGTGTTCCGTGACTACTCTTACGTAATCACAGATATCTCCATAATTACTCCAATTGTAGAAAACTAATTTGGCCTCATTTTACCGTTTGAATTGTAAAATTCAGATACTTAATTAGGAAGTTATGATCGCCTAATGGTGCGTTGTAATTTTTTTTGAGACACCCTGTAATTACTCTACCAAATGAATACCCGTGATAATGATTTAAGTTGAAGCATTCTTTAAATGATAATATTGATCGCAAATCCAAACCACCAATTATACGTCCCACACTACAATATAGCACCCATCAAATGCAATATGCACTAAGCATCTTATGATGACTGTACTGCATGTACAGTCCTCAAAGTAAGTAACTGACCAGGTAATAAATATGCTCTCAACTTCAACAACAGCTCCTACGTTAAAAAAAAATGAACTTAATAAAGTTGTGAGAAACTTCTTTCCTTTAATTTGAGATATCACGCGTGAAGGTTGAACGAATATTAACTCAATATGTGCCTATAAAACCAAAACAAGGTCCGTTTTTTCATTTTAACATTTTGTTCGCCTGCACGCAGCATCGGACTAACAACAGGCAGATTATTGACCAACTGGTAGCGACAACCCACGGGTCGATAGTCACGATAAGTAAAATGAGGATTGGGGATGCTTCAATTGATCAATGTAGCCATACACATACCTGTCACACTGTCCCGCGTGTTCAAAACCCCAAGTGTGAAAATGTAAACTGCACTTTGTTCAATCCTTTTCATTGTAGCGACCTTGATTATTAACCGATCTTCGTGAACAATAATATCTCAAAGAGAAGTAATTTCTTTACAACTTCATAATCTAATATTTTTACGTAGGAGCTATTGTGTTGGAGTTAAAAGTATATTTATTACCGGGTCATACTTATTTTGAGGACTGTGTTTCATCATCATCATCATCCTTCGGCTGCAGAGCAGGCGACCACAAGTTTCTTCCATGCACGACGGTCTTGAGCAAGAGTGACAATCTGTCGATCTTCAATCATGCCTTCATTGTCCCCTAGTAAGCGTTGTATATGTCAGATATGTTGTGCAAGGACGACCGGGTCTCCTTCGGCCATGTGTTGGTGCGTAGGTGGCATACTTTTTAACAGGCTCTTCATCAGGGAGACGGCGTATATGGCCAAGGAATCTCAGCTGGCGGCGCTTTAAACGGTGGACAAGAGGCTCTGTCTTGGTCATGTCACAAATTGTGGTGTTTGGGACATGATCCATGCGCTTGATGTTTAGCATTATCCTGTAGCAAGAGGTAGCGAAGGCATTTATATTGCATTCCATATCTTGGGATATCACCCAGGATTCACATCCATACAGTAAGATAGTCACACAGGTGGTATTGAATAATTTCATCTTTGTTGTGATACCTGAGGGCTCCTCCAGAGGCGTTCTAACTTCCAAAATGCGCACCATGCTCATGCCTGGTGTATATATTTACTGTTGCATATCATTCTATCAATCATATAAATTACATTAAACATGATCATGCCCATACTATCTGTGAATTTTCAATCAGTCACTCATGGAGGTGGCTTCAAAGATCTGGAGAATATCACATGTGCAAATACCCTAAAGTTGCAAATGTTTTGGAATGTAGAAGGTAAGGATATATGTCAAGTTTCAACATAAGTCGTACTGTTGAAAAGAAAGCACATGCCCATACAATTACAAAATCCTTCATTTCGGACAAGTTGCCCCGTGTACCAGTTGCCCCATATTCCTCTACATGTTCACTAGTCGTTAGCATGGAAAGCCATTAGGTACATAACTCTATGACTTTGAACTCAGGTTCCCAAAGGGCAAACTTGTGTGCATTTTGTTCGGTAGTTACCGACGACTTTCGTTGCAATCAAAACAAAAAGCTGATAAAGAGCCAATGTCCGGGTACGTGTGGTATAATCAAGGATTTATTATTTACAATATCTCCCTTGTATATGATGGTTATTAATTAGCAGGAAAGGTGAGAAGAGATCTTTCCTGTTAATATTAGTTGTAGCCTACTGCATACTGTATACTCAGGATTTCAAGTTCCCTATCAGGGCCCCGAAACTGAGATTCCCGTCGTATTGCGATACAACATGCAAACCCTCATTAAAAAAAATTACATTTGAATGAAAACCATCTAAAACAGTGATGTTAATGAATAAATAGGGGGAAATCGTCTCTTAAAGACTATTTGCAGTTTTAAAAAACCGTTCAATTGGAAGACTATCTTTTGGAAAAAACTGATTTCTTTTTGGTTGTAGTCTAAAATTCAAAGCGCGATCAAACACGCTTCCATTGGAACACAGAATACGCAAATGGTCTTCAAATAATAAGGATTGTAAATGTATGCTTTGTATTGATGATTCAGTGGAAGACTTAAGACACTCTTATTTACATGTAGATCACTGAATGAGATAAGGGTCGAGGAATATCTCAAACTCGAAAATAACCTATGCAACAATGGTTTCAGTGATGTTTGGCTGGAATTTATTATCAGTAATCTGGACTCAAAATTGTTTATAATGCTCGGTTGTCCAATTAATATCATCACCACGCCTTACAGACACACTAAAGATGCCCGTTCTGCATTATGTAAAGAAACTACGTTTCGGTCAAGAATAACATGATGCAGAACGGGCATCTTTAGTGTGTCTGTAAGGCTGAGTTCACATAGGAGTATACTATTCGGGTATACGGTGCACGTTTTGCAGGGCACGCGTATAGCTTAAATCGAAACAATGTAATTTCATAATACCGGGTCACATAAGACGGCACTATTCGAAAAGGCCGTATACCTGCGTGCTGCGTATAGTGTAGTATAGTATAGTATACCGGGAATCGTGCGTGTTCGATTTTCGTGCACCGTATACCGTCCTGTTTGGATGTGGCGGGCTGCAATTCGTGTGTACAGGCGTTCCGAATTTCCCCTATCACGATTTATAAACAATTTATTGCGTAGAATAGGGTAAGTTAGAACAATAGGACAATAGGACGCCTTTGTACTATGCTTTTTCGGAATCCTTGTGCTCAGCCGAACAATTTAGTGTGCCATTTGAATTTTTGGCCCAGTATGGCGGCCATTTTGGCATTTTTGCTATAAAAGAACGTTCCCGTCACTTTTGAGAAATGCATGGGACTTCATTTTCTTTTAAAATGGTTCTAGTTGACAAGTTCACTAAGAAACTAAGGCAGTGTAAGGTAATGACTCTACTTCGAGTAGGGCTCGCGTGCTACCCTATGTGACTCGCCGTGCCCGTATAGCGTATAGCGAATATACCGAATAGCGTATAGCGAATACCGTATACCGTATACCGTATACTCCTATGTGAACCCAGCCTAAGGCGGGACCAATTCTGCAAATCATACCTTAAACGTGCGTGGGCTGTTAGATGTAAAATCATGAACTCAAAGTGAGTCTATTGAGACTATTGTATACATGACTATAATTTAGTATATATAATAATTATTAATGTTCTTTCGTCTTGTTAATTATTGTATGTATATATTATGGACGCACCGTCGGGTAGACGAGTGCCACTGTTGTAAAAGTTTTCATGATTTCTTGTTTTGTAGCATTTTATGACATCACAATCATCATTCACTCATAACTTTTTTTGTAGTGATCGTAGAAAATGATCGAAACAGTTCTGTAATCAGCACAGTTTTAGCTTCCTTATGATATAAGCCTAAATATCTCCAATATGAAAAATGCCACCATGTGGCGGGTTTTCACAAATCACATCACATATACCCACCCTAAGGTTTTCTTGTCAATATTTAATGTAAATTGTCTCCGGTGCCCTTTACAACAGGGTAACTTAATCAACCCAATATGATTGTATTAATGATGCACCTTAATGTACAAAACACGATATTTAAAAAGAAATCGTGTCATCATCCACCTGTAAAAGAAGACAAATTCATAGAGAATATTTACAATCAGTGATCACATTCAGGGATTCCACAATATTGCCACATTCCCACCAGCTAGTAATATAATATGCATGCGAAGTCACACACAAAAGTATATAACTGAATAAATAGTATATAACTGAATTCGCCCAAACTAACTCTTATCACGCATTGACACAATATTAACAAGCTGTCCTTGCGCATGCGTGTTTGCATCACATATTCATCCGTTGCATAAACGCTCGACGCAGTCACGAGACACACTCTTGAATCACGAAATCAATTGTTGCAACCGAATGCGAATGGGAATGGATACCAATATTGTTGAACGACGGCACATAACGGAAGTCTATTTATCGATGATGCGAGTGGCTGGAATATAGGTACGTACTAACTAATTCTTTGTTTTATCAGAGCTATTGCTTCGTGATGAATATGCTATACTTTCAATATACTCTTCGTTTCCTCTTTTCATATTTTTTTACCACGTATAAGGCCCGGTGTAACGATTCGGTCAAACCACAATACATTTGACGGAACAAATAAATTTCGCATTGAAATTGCAAGGGGAAAAAAAGCTGTTGATTTAGCTTAAAAAATGACGAATACCCTAAAATGTGTCCCGATTTGGTTTTTTTGGATACAATTTTACATTTTGAGCTACGTATAGAGGTCGGTGTAACGAGCCGGTCAAACCGCAACACATTTGACGGAACAAATGACGTTCGCATTGAAATCGCTAAGGAAAAAATAAATTGCTGTCGATCCAGTATCAAATATGACGGATATCCTAAAATCTGCCCGATTTGATTTTTTAATACAATTTCGCAATTTGAGTTATGTTTAAGGTCGGTGCAACGAACCGGTCAAACTACAACACATTTGACGGAACAAATGATGTTCGCATTGAAATCGCAAGAAGAAGAAATTTCTGGCGATTTAGCCCCGATTTGATTTTTTTGGATATGATTTCATATTTTGAGCTACATTATAAGGTCATTGTAACTAACCGGTCAAACCGCAACACATTTGACTCAACAAATGACGTTCGCATTAAAATAAACCAAGGAAAAACTAAATTGCTGCCGATCTAGCCTCTATGACGGATACCCAAAAATCTGCCCGATTTGATTTTTTGGATACAATTTCGCAATTTGAGATAAACGTATAAGGTCGGTGTAACAAACCGGTCAAACCGCAACGCATTTGACGGAACTTATAATGTTCGCATTGAAATTACAAGGGAAACAAATTGCCCGCGATTTAGCCTAAAAATGACGGATACCCTAAAATGTGCTCCGATTTGATTTGTTGGATATGATTTCACATTTTGAGCTACGTATAAGGTCGTTGTAACAAACAGATAACATTGTAACACATTTGATGGAACGCAATGACGTTCGCATTGAAATCGCCAAGGAAATATTAAATTGCTTCCGATTTAGCCTCAAATATGACGCATACCCTAAAATCTGCCCTTTTTGATTTTTTTGATACAATTTCACATTTTGAGCTACGTATAAGGTCGGTGTAACGAACCGGTCAAACTGCAACAAATTTGACGGGACAATGACTTTCGCATTGAAATCACAAGGAATTTCTTTTTCGCTGCTGATTTAGGCTCAAAAGCACCGTACCCTAAATTAAAATGTGCCCCGGTTTGCTTTTTTTGACATGTTTTTACCTTTTGAGCTACGTATAAGGTCCGGTGTAACCCGTCAAACTATTATTTTTTTTTGCTGAAAATATATGAAATAAATTAGGCCAAATAAAAACTGTTACAATATAATTTGTCACCACAACAATGTAACAACTCTTTGTAGTAAACACGTGTAGAAACACCAAATACATAATATTCGAATAAATATTACCATCGTACTATCCATGATAAAATACATATCGCTATTATATTAACAGTAGGGTACATTACAATAGCAAATAACCAAATACACTTCAAAACTAATAATGTATCAATTAAGGCAGCTCTAATTATGAACAATGCGTTAGGAATATGGTATAAAAGTGTACCCGGATTCATAACATTAGGGCCAATAATGAAGAAAGTAGCAATAATAAATTAGCTCTTATATACATTTTTTTTCAACGACGTTATGCGCATTTTAATATGAAACAAATCACAGCGACCATTTATGTTTAACCTGGAGAAATAACTTGGTATACGATATCTCAATTAGAAAGAGAGTGAAACAAAATGATATGGTGGGTTATACGAGGATTTGGAGCAACAAGGCCCAATGGCTACCTTGTGTCAGGTGCATTTTATAGTGGTGCACCATATAGAACCAGAAGTGAATAACGTGTGGCAGCTATTATATATCGTGACTGTTCACATCACTAAATATCTTAACTAAAAGATCATTTGCAATAGCTGCTCCGAGTAACATTTAGTTTTTATCAACTGCTCAGCATATAACATGAACAACCCCGTATCATTGCAGAACCTTGTGGCACTAAATATTGATGCCAGAAGAATACGCTCGAGTTAAAACAAATACCCTAAAAATTGGGGGGGGGGGGGGGGGGTGTCGGGTGCAGAGTCCCCCACCGTGACAAAAATTAAGCGAAAAAATTGAGAAGGCAAAGAAAATGAAAAGAGGAAGGGAAAAGAAAAAGAAAGAAAAAACCGAGAAAAAGGCAAAACGAGAAAAAAGGTAAAACGAGAAAAAAGAAAAGGAATATACAAATCGGTAAATAAGCATCTGGAACCGTGAACTGCCAGACCATTTCAGGGTGACCACTATGGCCTCGTAGACACGCAGTGGCCGAGTCCAAGTCCAAGTCCATCTTCAGTTGCTAGACTATAGTGAGGTAGGACTAAAGTCATTGAAATGATCAATAACAAAAAGGATTTCCCGGTGGAAAATTGTTTGGCGTTTTCGCCCGCTTGGCGTGCTACAGTGTGTCGATCGTAGCTAAAACAACACTTGACTACTTCGCAGTTTTTGTTATTCTAACCTAAACAGTGTGTCGACATGCCTGTTTAGCTCCTAAATCAACGCGATACGTTGCGCAGGGCTGTCAACTTTTGGGAGAGGGACAAAGTATGAATTTTTTAACCAAATAATCGCCGCGAAACCCCTGGGATTCGACCCCGGACCATCAGATCCCCGCGCCGCGTCCTTAACCACTCGGCTAACCTGCCAACGCTCCGCTCACCCGGGCAGCGATTTCGTACACACATGCAGCATGGTTAATGACGTCATCGAATCGAATGCTGTAGCATGCGCGTGGACATTGTTTTTTGACATAGTGAATCGTAGTGTAGGAAGGTTAGGGTTTTAAAGAACATTAAAATGTATTAAAATCAAATTGTATAGTATTTTTCTTCTCTAAAAGTGTCTATAGCAACAACAAAACAAAAAAAACACACCAAAAACACAGAAAAGGTAATGTATGAATGAGATCATCAAATATTAATGACCAGCTTCCATGTGTTGTATCTTTTTGCCGTGCTATCTGAATCACTTAGATGAAAATGTTCTTTGACACGTGTTAAAAAAAGTATTGAGTTCTTTAAACATTTGAACTGAACTGAATCCAACGCAGTGTTCAGCGTAATGCTTGCTTGCTTGCTTACTTACTTACTTGCTTAATTCGAGTTGTGTTCTCGATCTACAATGGCTCTCCACTCTTTCCTGTCCTGCATTGCTGTCTTTAAGTCTCCGACATCCAAACCAGTGTCCTGTTTTAGCACATCGATGTAAGTTAGGGCAGGTCTTCCAGGTTTTCTTCTCCCATGTATTGATATCCAGTGAACCAGCTTTGACACACATTCTTGACTCCTAGAGCAGTGGCCTGAGAATCTTGTCCTTCTCTCCCTGATCTTTTGGGTGATTTTGGGGAGGTCTCCATACAGCTCTGTGTTAGTTGTATGTTGCTTCCAGTGAATGTTGAGGACAGCCCTCAGCATACGAGTATAACAGCCGTCAAGTTGCTTTGCTAGCTTAGGGGTGGTGGTCCATGCAGGCGCGTACCGCGGCATGTGAGCCAGGGGGGGGGGGGGGGGGCAGAAGTATATGTCGTCCCGACAGTGGCGTACATTTTCGTAAAAGGTTGCCCCAAATTTTTTCCCAGTCAGTCACCTCGTGAATTTCACGTAAGTGTGTGTGTGTGTGTGTGTGTGTGTGTGGGGGGGGTGGGGGGGGGGGGGGGGGGGGGGGGGGGGGGGGGGGGGGGGGGGGGGGGGGGGGGGGGGGGTTAGGATCAAAAACAATTCGTACGGTCAAAAAATTTCGCACGCTCACAAAATTTAGCACGGTCACAAAATATCGTACGGTCACAAAATTTCGCAGTCCCAAAAAGCACAACAGTCAACAAATATTGCCCAATAATCAGTGTTTTCGGATTAGGCCCCATTATTTTTTTTTTCTTATGCGAATTTGGCGTCCCGGTAGTGCGAATTTAGCGTCCCGGTATTTGGAGCCAAGGGGGGGGGCAACTTGCCCCCCTGCCACCCCCCCCCCCCCCCCGGTCGGTACGCCACTGGGTCCATGCCTCACAGCCATATAGTAACACAGATTCAACAGCGTAATCAGCGTAATGCAACAATAGAATTACACTTTATGATAATTGAATGTTTATTAAATGCTATGATCATTTACATTTAGGTTGTGATTTAGTTGAGACCCCTTGTAGATCATTGAACTTCCGACCCAATGATTAAAAACACTTTTACACTATAGCTTTAAATAGATGTTTATGTTTTTTTCATTACGTTATTATTAGTTTCAAAACATATACCGTATTTCAACCGACTGATTATTATGATCTAATAATTAGGTTATAGTGTTGCATATTTCTCCTACGACAAATCACACAAAAGCATGCAGTTAGTATTCTCTAAAACATCACTAAAAATATGAATTATTGACATTTAATGAACTGCAAATTCCACTATAAGAAATCCGACAATAGCACACTGCATTAGCAGAATATTGCAACATGTGAATTTCAATTGATTCTATACTGCAATTTAATATGTTACAGATTTCTATCTATAAGATCCAGACAACAATTTTGAAGTCGCCGATTTCTAAAAATAAAAAATTATTACATCAATAGATAATGAGTGTTCATCAATGGATATACAATTATCTACACCGGCTGACTGCTCGCATCAAATTATTTATTTCACATTTTACAAAGCTATATGTGAGCATGATGAATGACTGTGCTTCAACATGTGTATCAGACTTGCTGAAACCATGTTACGTCTAGCAATGCCACATGATGAAGTAATAATTGAGAATATTGAAACGTATAAAAATATGAATCCAACGGAAGGAATATAAACTGATACAAGAGGATATCTCGAAAGTGTAAAATGCAAAGAATGAAAGCTAGATATACCAACTGGGTGTGGGAAAAACAAGCAACAACAAGGGATAATAAAGCGATAAAACAATGAAATATACTAATAACAATGAGAATTGTTGTG
Source organism: Ophiura sarsii (assembly GCA_035610835.1). Classification (NCBI taxonomy): domain Eukaryota; kingdom Metazoa; phylum Echinodermata; class Ophiuroidea; order Amphilepidida; family Ophiuridae; genus Ophiura; species Ophiura sarsii. The sequence continues at coordinate 48,403,518 of CM069447.1, read as the reverse complement.
CACTAAAACAAATAGCAATACAACATGGATATGGACTGGAACAATCAATACAAATAGATGTGCAATAAAACAACAATAATTATAATAATAAGGTAACAATTACAATCAACATTTCAAGTGGATATACCACCTTCATCAGAGACAACATATAAAATAAAGGTAGTAAGAAACTATAATGAGTAGTAACTTGGTTTCTAGTAAGCAACATCACATATTGTGCTATAATCATAGTGGTGAACTCGTCTAGTTCATTATCTTCTAAATTTGTCTGAGTACTACATGTAGTTGTACATTTCTAGAGATGCAGTGAAAACCGAATGTGACAAACAGCTAATTCCAAGAGACAAAAATTCTCGGGGTGCTCTGTGGTCATTATAAAGGTGTGTGGGGTGTGTGTGGGGTGGGGGGTGTGTGTGGGGGGGGGGGGGGGGATATCAGGCGCGTCCAAAGTACCCTAAATAAGTAATTGCATTAATTTGTAAAAAATACCCACTAAACAAGTATGTTACATACCCTAAACACGTAATATCAGTATTTCCAATACCTTAAAGGAAAGCGGTCATGGTGAGGAAAAGAACCGCTGACGGCGATTGTTGTCCAGCTAAACCTTAGCTAATAACTAATACATCACTTATATCACACGATAGAAAATGTGTTCAATCAAATGAAGGATGGTTGGGCTAAGAAATTGTTGTACAGTCGCACACAATACCGCTTGAATGTAAACATACGTAGAACAATTACAGACTGCGCCAATGTCCAACTTGTTTAGATTCAAATAGTCGCCGCGCGCTGTTCACTTTTCGTTAGAATCCTCACCATGACCGCTTCACTTTAAAAAGTAGTCAAATTATTTTGATACCCCTAAACAAGTAGTCAACAATATTTTGATACCCTATAAACTAAGCAAGTACTCTGTATAGTGTAAACCTCTTAATAGCGAGTATGATACAGGGTGTCCATAAAAAGGTACACCTTTTCCATGTCATTGCCCTCATTGATTACTCAGTATTTGGCTATAATCTTTATATAATCTGAAGGATAATTGAGTTGGCTTTCAAATGCCGTTTATTTGAACTTATGTTTACTTTTCTCAATCGAAACATATTAACGAGCACTCACATTTATACATGTGCCACTTTTATAATAAAAAATAAAAAAATATTTTTGAAAATGTGTCGTTTTCATCTTAAACATGTCGGATTTGGATTTGGTGTTTAAAGCTTCGAGATACTTATAAGAACCTTCCTATTCGTATGCAGTTTTTTCGATCTGCTGTATTTGTTTTTTTTTTTATTTCTTTTTTTTTATTTATTTTGTTGTTATTTTTGTTTTTTTTTATTTTCTTTTTTTGTTTTTTTTTTTTTTTTTTTTTGTTTTTTTTTTTTTTTTTTTTTTTTTTTTTTTTTTGTCGAATCTGCTTGAGTATACCCAAAGATATGACTTGTTCGACTTGAATAAAATTAAATTAAAATGTTG
>CM069447.1:48345228-48401939 GCA_035610835.1 Ophiura sarsii | reverse complement strand
CTAGACATGCGCTCGTGCACGCGATACATCTGCTATTTTTATACTATTAAATTTGGTTTCGATTCCCCCCGAATGACGTCTTGAAATTGAATAGAAGTGGAGTAAAACCATTTAAATTTCCCAGAATGTAAGCGGATGGGTGCAATTCAACCGAATGATAGTCAGAGTAGGGGCCGCGCCCCCATCTGGACACGTCACCGTACCTGCCGTATTTGTATCGCTTCTAGTAAGTTGCAGCACTGAAATGTCATGATTCGTTTTGTGTTGATGATAGCAATTATAAATGGTTGCATTATTATTATATATGTTTCTAGAAACAATATGACATATTTTTTTCCTTCTCGATAGAGTAATTTTTGACTCGCCCTGTATACTCTGCTAACTACTTTTACATACATACGACGTACAATAATTATAATCAAGCGATGTTTATACGCTACCGTACAAGGCGCACAATGTTTCCTTGAAATATCGATTCACCCATTAGTAAAAATAATCCATTACACGTAATTACCTACAGTATGTCTCAAACAATTTTAGTAATGCACTTGTTATTAGTAAAGGACGCGTTATAAGATTTCCAAAGGCGCGGAAAAGGAAGGGATAAAAGCATGTGGTGACCCTAGTGACGTAATTGATACTAATGATAATAATAGGCTTATAATAATACAATGCAATAATAATGATCATTTGTTAAAGCGCGCAAATCCGCAAAAAAACCGCTTATGGCGGATGAAAAGCATCATCATCAAGCAGCAGGATACAAGAAAATGATCCGGTTTTTGTACGAAGCTTTATAGGTATCATTTCGTGTTACGACCTCGAGTCGCGTATCGCGAACCGAAATCTCGTGTCGCGTGTTTCGTATCGCGACCCGAGATTTCGCAGTATAAATATCTTTCGGCTTGCAATGCGAAACGCTCGACTCGAGATTTCGGGTCGCGATACGCCGACCTGAGAGCGCAACACGCGATACGAGATTACGTATCGCGTGGCTCGACTCTTTCGTGTTGCGACTCTAGAGTCGCCCATTTTGTATCGCGACTCTAAAACTCGTATTGCGATCCCAGAAATAACTATAACTTTCATGTTCCACATCACAAATGCCTTGCTGCTGATACTTTTATTACAATGGTATCATTGACTGGAATTCTTTACCTAACCATGTTAAATCCATCCCTGTTAAACATGCCTTCAAAGCCCATGTCAAAGCACACTTGTCTCAAAGTTCGTTGAACCGGGAGTTGGCTGAGTATGCTTAAAGGGGCGTGTACATCTCAAGTGTTTGTCCTGGACAAAAATCACATGACTCCCTACGTATCTGAGTCTCCGGATTCCCATGTAATAATACCCATGGTGCAATAGATTTGCCGCGAATTTTAATCGACAAAAGGTAATGTTGAAATTATTGTACGAACGAACTGTGTCTAGAATAGTTTCAAAAAGAAGTGCAATGCATAATAATGAAATCAGAATTACAATCTCCTTCAGCATATAATCAACTTTTGGGCGATAACCTTTGATAAAAACGCACAACAATCGAAATATAAAGCATTTTACCCTCCGATTTCAGTGATATTTGTATTTTAAACTCTATCTAATTTTATTTTAAAACTGTTTTATGCATAGTTTTCATTAGCTCAAATGGTAGAGCGCTGGCTTCACAATCATGAGATCAGTGGTTCGAATCTTGTAAATGTCTTTTTCTTTTTGTTATTTCATTTTTTTTTTAATAACAGGATTGCTTATAATCGTTCGCTATATATTTATTGAATGTTGAATAATACTTTTTTCATTTGCAATTTCACTATGATAAAGAATGTCCTGTAAATATAATTGTGTTGATTGAACCATATGAACTATGGAGTCCCTAGCACGTCTATAATGGACATGGTCTGCAAAGACCAATTGTTATGTAAATAAGAAGCCAGTCAGCTTATATCCTTGAATCGATTTTTTTAGTTCCTTCAACACAGATATTTGTAATTTGCTCCAATCTTCAAAAAGAGAGTTGCATCTTCAAAAATACATTACGCAGTTCACGGCTTACGCGGCCTGGTATGGGCGACAGTATTTTGGCGTAGATTTGATACCGTGCTGAACTCATCATGCTCATCGCTGCAAGAGCGCAATTATAAAATGCTGTCCGCTGTCCTAAATCTCTCTCGTCTTGACTCCCGGTCCTGAGCACATCATAACCCAATATTTGTATTGTGCCACTACTGTGAGACTACAGGGCCGTAAGACACTTTTTTCAAAGGGGGGGGGGGGGGGCGTTAAAAAATCACCGGAAGATTTTTGTGAGTCAATTATGCGCGTGTAGCCGCGAAAATTTTCGAATTTGCACCTATTTTGTGCACGATCGAGGTACATGTTGGCTCTAAACAAGCTTGTAGCAAAGAATATTGCATTTTGGGAAGACAAATGCGCGCGAATTTTTTTCATCTGTGTACACATTTTCCGGGGAATATTTTCAAAGGGGGGGGGGGGGGCGATCGCCACCATCGCCCCCCCCCCCCCCCACCCCCCCCCCTTCTTACGGGCCTGGACTAAATAAGTGGGTATGCCGACTATAGTTTTATGTCAAATCTCAACATAATTGAGGCTACCGACGTAACGGATGCGCCAAAAAGTGGTTCTATAAGTTGTAAAATAAGCTGAAACCATCTAAAAATGCTCATTTATTGTTTTGTTCATATAATTATACAAAGACCGTTTGAACCAATATATCTATCCATTAATATATCCATCTATCTATATCTAAACACGTTCTTTTGATACCCTTTTAAACTTCAGTGAAATAATTCAACAAGTTAAAAAAAATATCTGAGGCCCCATGGCCATATGAGCTAAAATGTTTGATCGCATAACTTAAATAAGACACATTGATTCAACATGGTAAACACGTGCTGATAATTTTTCAGATTTCATTTTTAATATTCATGCGGCTTTTGCAAAAACAAATTGTCAACAAAACTTCAGTTTTATGCTAACATTAAATACATGAGACGTACTCCAAAGTGTTCAAAATCTTCAGTTGTATGCTAACACTAAATAAATGACACGTATTCAGAGAACATTTCAATGTCAAATGCGCAAATTGTCCAATTTCCAATTTGGTGCATTTATTCATCATATACAGGCTGTCCCAAAATGATATAGTAGGCTGCGCCTACCCATCGATGCCCATCATTAAAATCAATGAGATTCAGGTCCAGGTTTTTTCATCATCTTTGACATAACCATTTCATTAAAATGTTACGATCACGAATATCGGAATTATTTCACCTCTTTGGCAAAGTACAAAAGGGTGGGGGTGTGTGTGTTAACACTTTCTACGCGGCAGGCGTCTATGAACCGAACAAAATGTTTCAAAAATGTCAAAATGATTGAATTTCCATCACCATATTTGGAATCACCACAAGAAATACATTAAAATAAGTACAAATATACCTTGTATTGATTCACTAATTCTTGAGATTACTTGAAATTTCGGAAAGGCTTTTGAAACATCTGTTTTGTGTGGTAAAACTAAAATAGCCGCGTGGAAAGTTTTAAACTTGTTTGAAAGAAACATAAATAGTCTCTCAATGCCTTGTCTGCTATTGTTCCCGTCTGTTATAAACTGTTGTTCGTTATCATGGTTGTTCAAATCATTAACATCCTTTAATTTGAAGAGTAAAAATTGGATCGTCACACATCACTGAAGTGTGACGAACTTCTTTATGTGTTAGGGTGTACTTTGTTTTACTTTGATTTCATTGCAATATTGTAGATTCTTTACCATGTTTACAGTGGGTGTGGTTTTGGATGTCACTGGACTGTGATTGGTGTTTTATTGCTGATTTTCATCCGATACGCAATATAAACTGCTCACAAAAAGTATCGAAACACTTAGAAATGATCCAATACATAACGGCTCGAAAGCCTATGCATTAATCGAAGCAAATAACCTAGTGCATAATTTTGTTCTGCGTATTTTGACACCTCGATCGTTGAGATACGATGTTGCGGGGCGGAGTTATTGTCATTTCAATGATCGTGGGTCCACTTTCCAAAGTGACACTCATCCCTATTGAAAATCACGAATTTGATCATTCCAAACAGTAATGCAAACCTCTTTCTATAGGATGATTGTCACTTTTGAAACTGGACCCACGACCATCGAAATGACAATAACTCCGCTCCGCCACATCGTATCTCATCGATCGAGGTGTCAAAATACGCAGAACAATATTATACACTTGGTTATTTGCTTCGATTAATGCATTCGAGCCGCTATATATTGGATCATTTCTAAGTGTTTCGATACTTTTTGTGAGCAGTTTATATTATGAGACATTTAGGGCGGGGTTTGAATAATGATACATTCAGTGCGCATGATCATTGCGTTAGTGCCCCCTACACAAAGTCGCCGGCGTATGCGTTGTGCGTGTAACCCAGCGTTGCCATATGCGCGTGTGCTAAAGAACGCAATTAATTCGAAGCAAGAAGTTGGTAAACAGCTCGATGGATTCGCCGATTTTATAAAGGGGGAAAGTTGTTGTACGTTTAGAGAATAAAACATAGTTCTTAGCTGTTTTGCTATAGACGATGGTCTTATAGTGTATAAGCTGTACCATGTTTGGAGTCGTGTATGGTCGCCGCAGGCGTCAATACACGACGACACAAATATGGTACAGCCTATACATTATAAGACCATCGTCTATAGCAAAACAGCTAAGAACTATGTTTTATTCTCATTCTAATATTTAGTTTATTAGTTATTAGTTATTTTGATCTTTTATCATAAAATAACGCAGTTTGTTAGATTTATTTTAAACAAACAACAACAAATTTCCCCCTTTATAAAATCGGCGAATCCAGCTGTTTTCCAACATCCTGCTTCAAATTAATCGCGTTATTTAGCACACCCGCACCTGTCATCGCTGCGTTATACCCACAACGCATACGGCGGCGACTTTGTGTAGGGGACGCTAACGCGATGACGCCAGTGGCGTAGCTCAGGGTGGGGGGGGGGGGGGGCAAATGCCCCCCCCCCCCCCCCTCCCCTGACAGAAAAAAAAACATTTGTGCCCCCGCCCCCAGCCCCTCTAAAAAAATAAAAAGGAGGGAAAAAAATGAAAAATTGGAAAATAATGAAAAATCGGAAAATAATGATAAAAGACCGAGATGGCGGGCGGTTATATATTGGTATATTCAGCCCAAATAGGCAAAATAGTACATGTACTGTGCGATTTTTTTTGACCGTGCGAAATTTTTTGCACCTCATATATAATAATGTTGTTTGATTATCATATATAATAATGTTGTTTGATTATTATTTTTGTTGTTAAAATAAATCTAACAAACTGATTAAAGACCAAAATAACCAATAATCTAAATATGAATGAGAATCAAACATAGTTCTTAGCTGTTTTGCTATATACGACTCCATGGTACAGCCTTTACATTATAAGACCATCGTATATAGTATTAGAACTATATTTTATTCTCTAAATACAAATCTGATGTTGGTTTGTATACAGGGTGAGTCAAAATATTCTGGTCCCGTTTTTAGAAAATCACGACAAATACTTTTGTTAAAAATTAACCAATGTCTTCATTGCATATATGGGTACACTAGCTACTTCTTTATACTTGAATTTATACATGAAAGTGTTCCAAATATACCCCATTGTCCATTGTAGGCATTGTGAATACCAACACGCCATTGATTGACATTTCAAAATGCGTGAGTTAAACTTTTGCATTCATAGAGGTACCTTGGAAAAGTGCACATATCTCCCGTTTGAATGACCAATTTGAATTAAATGAAATTCAAGTTATAGCTGACAATGCGTTCGGTGCATATTAATAAATTATATTATTTTTATGCATATTAGCTGGTTTAAAATATCGGTTGGGCCCGCTGGTACTAGGGGAGAGCCTTGCTTTTATTTTGAAATAGGATTGCGTACAAGTAGCGTATAGTCAGTGTCATAATGCTATGGTCAACTCCATTCTATGCGTGCGAACTTGTGTGCATTCGTATGTGCGTAAACCCAGAGGTGCGTAACGGGCACATTCAAAAAATGACCGCGCGTCAATCGTGATATCGTCACGCACGTTAGTTAGCACATTTCAGGCATCTGGACGCAGCTCCGCGAACAACGACGAAACATGCTCGTGTGAAATAACTTGAATTTAGTAATATATCATTATACCATTATGACAGTGATTATAGACAGTGAAGCTAGCAGTTAGCATTTGCGCAAACGCGACACGCAACGCGATACCACGGTATGATTACGCGGCAGTACGCGCAACGCACAATGTTGTTCAATTCTAGTGGCATTTATGAGCCAAATCTGAGAGGTGATTTGCTGTTTTTGGAGCAAATTGTTAACCAATTTCACTGGAATAAACTTTAACACACCGTTATTTCCTCGATATTGCATGCAAATTATGCGCCACTTTGATTAAAACTAACGGAGACATAAGGATAACAAACACACACACACCCCCACACAGATTTATAGTAAGATGCTCGCAGCAGCAATGAACATGATGAGTTCAGCACTCAGTCAGTGGCGTACCCAGCTTTTGGAAACTGGGGGTGGGGGGGGGGGGGGGGGGGGGGGGGGGTGGGGGGGGGGCGTATAGTTACGAAAGTCATGATGTACCGACAAAAAAATCGCAAAAATGACCCAATTTTCTTCTTCTCGTCAGTTGCTGAAATATTGAAAAGTGGGGGTAGCGATGGCATTGTCAACAATAGCTGAAAAAATCGCCTGGTAGAAATCGCAAATCTACCCAGTCAGAAGTCAAGGCATGAAAATACCGTCTATGTTCGCCCCGGCCGCCAGTGAAGTGAGATTTCAAAAAAAAACCAAATAAAAATCGGATCATTTACAACTCGCGATTGTGAAGGATTGCCTCCATCAATTTTTGATCATCTTAGGCTCATTTTGAAGGGGAAGTCCTATTTATGTAAGATGTCATTTCCGATTTAATAAAAAACACGATTTTTGTTACTATCTTTGAGTCGATAAAGATGCATTTTCAATGCGATCGTAAACATCGTATTTTTGATGATTTTTAGACGTCATAGCAAAAACTTTATGCACAAGAAATGTTCCTAACGTATTAAACTTGATCAAAAATATATTTATTTGTAATACATTTTTGGACAGGGGTCAGGGCCACGACTTTTATTCACCTATGGTAAAAATATACGCCATTTTCCAAACACACAGAGACTAAATCGTTTTGTCTAAAAAAAAGGTATTCAGCAGGATTCGAACCGAGGAGGGGAGAATCTATTAGATTACTAGTCCATATTCGTAACCGCTCGACCATAACTACTTACTGACGTGTCTATGTGTTCTCTATAATAATGAACTAGTGGTGAACTATTGAGTATTCGGCGAAATGTAGCCAAATTGAACCCAGTTTCTAAATTGTATTTTAAATGTGAAAACGGTGTCGCTGCAAGCTAGGTTTGGATTCAATGTAAAGAGCAATAAATTGATGATCGTGGAAGGTTATTAATTTAAAGCTTTTAATGAGACAGGGGTCAGCGCCACGGGAAATATCCCCCTAGTCACATGACGTTGAACCACATTTAATTGCCTTAATGTTGTCATTGTATAAGGCTGACATTTTGGCATAAATTGAATTGCACGATATCGACATCCGCTTTTCAAGGGAAAAATAAATTCTCTTCGTATACAATAGACTCACTCAACGTTGGCATCTGACTGTACCGACGGAAGCTCAAGTTTACCGACGGGAATATTTCAGGGGGGCACCGGTATCAAATCCACGCCAAAATACAGTCGCTCACACACCAGGCCGTGAAAGCCGTGAACCGCGTAACGTATTTTTGAAGGTACCACTCTTTTTTTTTTAAAGTTTGGAGCAAATCAGCAAATACAAATATCGGTCGTATAGGAAATAAGAAAATCGATTCAAGGACATATTAGCCGATTGGCTTCTTATTTACATAACAATTGGCCTTTGCAAATCATGTTCATTGATAGACTAGCTAGGGTCTCCATAGTTCAATTGAACGGAATAGTCAACACAATATATTTATAGGGTATTCTTTATCGCAGTGAAATTGCAAAAGAAGAAAAAAAAATCATTCAACATTCAATAAATATTGCGAACGATATGCAATCCTGTCAATTTCTAAAAATAAAGTGTAAATAACAAACAGAAAAAAGTATAACAATCCTAGGATTCGAACCACTGACCTCATAATTATGAAGGCGCTTTGCCGACTGAGCTAATGAAGACTACACATAGATATTTAGAAAATAAAATACATAAAGTTCAAAATACGAATATCACATGAATCGGGGCAAAAATGCGGGCTAAAATGCTTTATATTTCGATTGTTGTGCGTTTTTAACATAGGATTATCGCCCAAAAGTTGATTATATGCTGAAGGAGATCGTAATTCTGATTTCATTATAATGCATAACACTACTTTTCGAAACGATTCTAGACACCTTAGTATTTCGTTCGTACATAAAATGTTGGCCATTACGTTTTTTCGATTGGAATTCGGCGCGGCAAATCTATTGCACCATGGGTATTATTACATGGAAACACGGAGACTCCGATACGTAGGGAGTCATGTGATTTTTGTCCAGGACAAACACTTGAGATGTACACGCCCCTTTAAACTTATTTCTATTGGTCCTCTTCTTTTGTCCTGTCTTGCTTTGTTTTTTCACACTTTTGCAGGCTCTATTTTCTTTACTGGACCCCATTGGAAATAAGTTGGCATATTTAGCCAACTTTATGGGCTATCCTGACATATTGATTTGGTTGTCTATTTTTGTGTGTACTTATTATATATTTGCTCTTTGTGTATTGGTTGCTTTGTAATTTTTTGTATTGTTTTGTCAATTTGCCAAATAAACAACAAACAAACAAACAAACAAACACATCTTGAATCACAACCCCGAAATCTCGTATCGCAACCCCGAAATCTCGCGTGGCGACCCGAAATTTCGCCTCGAAATCCTTGCTTCCCTAGAAGTCATGAGCGATCACAATATAATAATTTCCTGAGGATGAGATTTTGCAATAATAAAGGCGAAATTTCGGGTCGCCTTACGAGATTTCGGGGTCGCGATACAGGATTTCGGGTCGCCACACGAGATTTCGGGGTTGCGATACAGGATTTCGGGTCGCGGTATGCGATGTGAATGCGCGATACGAAATGATACCAATAAAGCTTCGTAGTTTTGTTATTCTATTAATGGTTAAAATACAAATTCAATTTAATGCATTAGCGGTGTTACGCAACATTTTTTTTTTGCTTTGCATTTGAGTATCCCGTGTGTCGTCAAAATTCAGCAACTAAGCAGTTTCTAAAGGAAAATAATACTGAACTTTGACCTCCAGGATATCCCCAGACGCTAACCTCGTAGCCTGTATATAAATCGTTTCAAGGACTCATACAGCTACCCGAATAATTTGAGAAGACTCATATTGAAATCTAGAATATTTAAATTTGAACCTGTATAAAAATAGAAGCGACCTTCGACCTTCAATCTACGTTTGTGCTAATCATCGATCGATATCGATATTTTGTATCTATTTACTTTAGCCTACTCTTTAAGTTTTGTCCATGACATAAATTGCCCGCTTAGGAGCGCTATTAATTCGGTCTAGTAAACCTATTGTTATCAATTACTACGAGAGATTTACTTGGTTGTACATTTAAATTCGAGCAGTACTTCTTGCTAACTGCATGGGTGAGTTTCCATTATGTTGCAAATTACATCCATGCTCAAGCGTTTAAACTACTCAATGGGCATTGAAATACAGCCGGTTGGTTGCACACGAGAATTATGTCATTTATAGCAACCAGCTTTGATGGAAGGCGAATATTTAAATTTGTTGCCGGTTTTTAGGGCAACAATTTATAGCGCTGCTAAGCTGCGGGCCTTGTAGCGTATTGTGTACTTTTGTGGCGTTATATTTATTTCGTGCATTAATGCAAATTTGAAGCGTATATTATCTGTACCTATTGTTTAGGAATTTATAAATGATATAAAAAATATGTTACTTAAATACATAGGATTCCAAAAAATGGGATATACTTAATTTGAGGCAATTGCTGAAATGATTAATAACAAGCCAAGGAAGGCTCCACTCAACGAAGATAAACCTCAAGTCTTATAACACTGACCCTAAATATGGATATTATAACATAGGATATTCACCGTTCGGAAAATCAAAGTCCACATGCCAAATCTATACATACGAGTACATCATCAAATTTATGAATCTATGACGAGGGATGACGACTCGGGAGGGGGGGGGGGGCACTGACATTGGAAAAGGGTATAGGTATGTGCCGCGCTGAAGACCCCCTTTTACACCCTCTGCTGCTAGCTCTTATGAACCCCCCCCCCCTTTTTTTTTGAGCCTGCATTAGTTCTTATGACCCCACTTTTATTGAAAATTCAAAAATCGCGACATTTTGTGTTCCAAAGACCACATTCATCGAACATTTTGCGTTCTAAAACCAAACAAAATCGAAAATTTGCGTAAGAGCTAATCAAAATTGAACTAAGACCCTACTTTCTTCATAAAATCCATTCAGTTCAGTTCTGTAGCCCCCCTTTTTGAGACCCTGGGCGGCACATCCCTACCAAAAACAAGTTGAGTGCCCCCCCCCCCCGATGACGAGTAACCCTGACACAAATTGTAGCGTTGAAAAACACCCTTTTTAATTCAATCTGAATTCAATTGCCAGTCTGAGAGACAAAATTTAGTTATTTCGCTCTTCATTTTTTTTTTACCACAGAGATAGTAGTAGTCATGGTAGTTAACAACAATGGTAAATAATAACTAATACGTGGCCTGAAACCTGACATAGAATGGATACTTTTAAATCTGTTTAAAATTATGTATGTGAGCAGATCAATACACCGTTGAATACTGTTGCTCCTCCTGCAAGATCCGAACTAGTATTCTCTTGGTTTTAACATCTTCTGAGTAACGTCTATATACGTTGTCATGTCTGTATTGCGCGCAATTATTATTAAATTGCCGCGTCTTTGAAAATTACTAAATAATTTGATAAGCGTCCTAAATTACTCGGGCAGTTATTGTGTCACTCTTACATGATAGTCGTATGCGCTGGAGTCACTGTACATTAAAAAAATCGCGCGCTACACTGTCCAGTATTTCTCTCTGCTCTTGAACTCAATTCATCATACAGGCGTTCGACAGTTAAAGGTGATCCTATCCTCGCAGCAGTGTCATCATTCCAGGTATAGTCAACGGCAACAGTGGTAGTGCACTCTTGGTTAGGATTTAGGTCTTGGAAAATTACTTTCGGAATAACGCTTTATCATGGTGAGTATTTCGCGTAATTGCTATTTTGTTTTCCCGTGATTAGGCAAAGTACATTTCAACATTCATAATTATGGCGATTTGATATTAAAATTCCATTTATTTCTCATTTTTAAATTCATTATTTGTGGATGTAACTTTAATTGAATGTACAATTTAGGATATGATAACAAGGTATGTTGTATAGAGCGTTTAATTGATTTATTGTATTTCATTTCATAATGTCTTTAACAGTTTCCAATCACGTTTTCTATATCAAATATTCCTTCAATCACGATTTGATGCAAATGTATACAAGTACAGCCCCCGCTCCCAAATAAAATAACACACTAAATGTCAGATTCGCTCCTTGATTTTACTGATCACATTAACGTTTTATTTTATTTCTCATACCTTTGCTTTAATCTCACGTATTTCTGTCGTCAGAGCTATACTGTCAAATTTCCACACGACATGGCTTTCAAATGGTCAAACAAGGTGGTCAATTCCGGGGGTCAATTGGATTAGAATTTGGTCTCGCTGGATTTAAGGCGGTGTTGGGCATGTCCAGATCAATTTTGTCTTCCTCTATGGAGGAAGGTTACGACGATGGCCACAAATGACCGTACATTTTAAACCCCACGTGTCGGAAATAAATTATTTCATCCTAAATCCACTGGAGTTGGAAAACCAACTCTATAGTGTAAAACTGTAAATGCTATTTAAAAAATAGATTATCCGTCATTAACCGCTTTTCGCATTCGGTCATACGCACCATTTCACTAAATATTCGCGAACGAGCCCATGTTCACTGTCGTCTGGGCAAACCTTAGGTTAAGCATGGGTTAAGACATGAAAGTTACGGCTAGGGTCTTGTGAATAAGATTTCGACCAGGTAAACCGCGGAATTGTTCATGACAATATTGCATCTTGTATGGAAGAAATTCTCGTAATCACGATTCGTCAGCAAAATGTAAGGAAATTCTGTCTAAAAATAATAGGAAAAAGCGCTGGAAGCCCGGGCTGTAAGGACAGTCTTAAAGTGCATGACCTTCTTCACATTATACAACCAATGTCGAACTATCGTGGTTACCATGGTAACGTAGCTCTTTCACGTTCAATGTGACTTTTAAAGGTCTTTGGGTGTCACCAATATCTTTTTGTATGGTAAATCAAAGAAAACGACACAAACACCAGTTATTCGACTCTAGGGCAGATGATTTTAGACGTGCTTATGTCTAATATAGGGGATGAACACTTATAAACATTAAATATACATTGGATTGGACAGGAAAGAACAATATCATGTTGTCTAAAGAATGTTGTTTTCCGCCGGCCAAGATTTGTTTTTCTATACAAAGGGTGCTTGATAAACTTGGCGGTAATTAATAATAATTTATACTTTAGTTGTACTTCTGTTTGTGGTCCTTTTCTTCTTTAGTGGCTTAATTGCGCTGTGCTTTTCTGCTTGTGATTGTGACTATATATGCCTAAGACGTGTATCCGGACTCATACATTGGTGCAACTAAAACAATAGTATAACATTGCAGTGTTAAGTAATTCTAAGATCTTAAATCATTTTTGGAGGTGTATGATAGATAACTGATTCGCTAGCATTTTGTTAGTGCTGGGTATCAATTCAGCTGTAGGACATTAGCAACCGTACACATTGCATGCCTTGATCAAACGATTAGTAAGTTTACATTGCAAATGTTGCGTAATCATTGACATTCGTGGTGATGACATCAACTATTTCCATGCGATAGAAGGCACCGTGCTGGCATTAAAGGGACATTAAGAGATGTGGTGGACGCAGCGCCCTCAATTACAAAAATATATGATAAAAACTGGGATTTGTTTATTTTTACAATTGTATTATATGTATGAACTTACACCTATAAGGATTAAGAAAAATCAGCCCTCTTTGTACAACTAAATGTCGATTCAAAAAGCTGGTAGAGCCGCAACCAGCATTTTACATGGGTAAGGGTGGTTGTTTTAATCAAGTTTTGCTGGGTTTTTTTAGTTGAAACAACAAGAATGGCAATTTTTAATGTTCATCTTCATTTCTGAAGTAAATCAATTAAAATTTAAAAAAATCAACATGACATTGTGTCCCTTTAAGGTTTAAAGGCGTCAAAATAACGCTTGAAATCAAGAAGAAAAAAAGGCATAACTTGAATAATTAATGATGCATTAGCATAATATCTATAACATCAATCATTAAATTTAAAAATTGAACTCTTAGTATAATGTGGTCGTCGTCAATTTAGAGGCATCTGTTTATTGTTCGCATTTATTGGAAGTGTACGGTAATATAAATTATTCGCTAGCAATTCGCTAGTGCTCACATCCTCAACGTTAATGTAGCAACCGAAAAAATAATGTGTCTTTCAAACAATTAGTTCCGATCAGTGTTACGTGTGTAATCATTGAATTTCTATGTCGTCAACAAGTATTTTCATGCGATTAATGGAGTCGTGATATTTGCATTAATGTTTAACACTTTTCCCGCGGCTATTTGTTTTACCAAATACAAAACAGATTGTTCAGAAACATTGACCATATTTCAAGGTCTATTTCAAGGATTACTGAGCAAATACTAAGTTTGTTTGTACTTATTCTAATGCATTTCTCATGGCGATTCTAAATATGGTAATAAAAATCAATAATGTTGACATTTTTGAAATTTTTTGTGAAATGTTGGAATGTTGTCTGCATGCAGACGCCTACCGCGTGGAAAGTGTTAAAGGCGTCGCAGATTCATAACACCTTGTTGACGGATGACAGAAATAAAAATTAAAGTGTGACGCTGGAAATCAAGAAAATGAATACGAGGCAAAACACTTGAATAATATAGATGATGCATCGGCATAATATCTATAACATCAATCTTTAACACTGACTTTTTACACAAATTGTGGTCGTGAAAAGGCACAAAAGGGGCACATGTCCATGGTTAAGATTTTAATGGAGTTCAATCCCTTGAGTTGAGTTGAAATGAAAACAAATACGAGGGTTGGTCAATATGTAATGAAAATGATCTTGTTATGAGACGCATGAGTGATTATATTGAGATATAGGCTAAGTGAAATCATTATAAATTATGAACCTGTACGTGTCTTTCAAAAATTCACTTTTGGATTTCTAAGTATGAACTATGACGTCATAGCATTAGCTTAAAGGCATATTATGTGATCTTTTCCAGGGGGCGCCCTCTATGCTTGAATTTTTTTTTAAAGTAGATTTTCTTGTAGATTTACATTTCTGATCATAAATCATGAGTTACAGAGCGATAGGATTCCTAATTACTTCAAAATCATGTTTTTTAGAGTGAAAATAGATTGTTCGCTATAGCGAACAATCTATTTTCTAATGATTTATGATCAGAAATTTAGATCTGCAAGAAAATATACTTTAAAAAAAATCATGGGTAGAGGGCGTCCCTTGGAAAAGATCACATAATATGCCTTTAAAGTAAGTACACTTTGGACACTGCCAAATCATTATTATTTCGCGGGAAATTTGATTTATTTGTGTGAAACACGTGCTTAACGGATTGCATAACATGACACCAGAAGCAGGTCAACCCCCAATTGTTTGCATAATCATGATACCTAAGACAATAACTTGAATACCTGTGTAATTTGAAAGAATGTAGTATACGAGGAAAAAATAAGGAGAAGCAGGTAAATATAAGTATACAAATATCATTATTTCAAATACATGTAGCTCATTTTCGTTGAAAAATGCCCAGTGAGTCAATGAATCACAATTTTGCGGAAATCAAAACATCTAGAAAAATCGAAGGAATGAACCAGTTTGGATGATTGAATAGGATAGTTAATTAAAGGGACACAATGTCATGTTGAATTTTTTAAATTTTAATTAGTTTACTTCAGAATTCAAAATGAACATTAAAAATTGCATTATTACTTTTTCTACTAAAAAAACACAGCAACACTTGATTAAAACAATGTTTTAAATATGTTGGAATACCACCCTTAACCATGTAAAATGCTGGTTGCGACTCTACCAGTATTTTTGAATCGACGTTTTGTTGTACAAAGAGGGCTGATTTTTCTTAATCCTTATAGGTGTAAGTTCATACATGTAATACAATTGTAAAAATATACAAATCCCAGTTTTTATTATATATTTTTGTAATTGAGGGCGCTGCCTCAACCACATATCTTAATGCCCCCTTTAAGTACCTCCAAGGTCGGTCCTTGGGGAACTTCCCTTCAACACGCTGGTTTTATTGCCTTGACATCATGATGAATAAAATGGTAATTAAAGTGCATTACTGTTTATATATTAATTCCAAGACAACAACTCGTATGTGAATATTGATGTTGAGTTTATGCCGTGTATAAGGCCAAGTAAAATATAAAAAACATGTTTCTCGTACTGGTTTTGGGAAAATAAGAGGAGGAGTGGCTTTTATTTTTGTATTTTCTTTGGAAAACGGACCTAAATGACCCTATTAAACATCGTTTTAGCTCATATTTGGCATACAGAATGGTGTCTGCGAAAAGGTGGAGGCCATTTTTGTTATTTTGAGAGCTAGACCCCTAGTGATCACAAAACTCTCCGCAAATGCTTCTGATTCAATTTGCAAAGCTATTGGATAGGTTTACACTTCTGACACTGTTGTATGACTGAAAATTTGCAAAATAAAAAGAAAATTGCAAAATCTTCAAAACAAGAAGCAAGAGGGGACGTGGAACAAGCTAATTTTATTATTCGGCCTTACCCTTTATGGCAAATCATGTAAGACTGATACCTATGGTGAAATATAATATATAAATTTATATAACTGGAAGTATTATTTGATATCATGGTTAATGCATCGTATTCATTTATTCAGAACCAGCCATAAGATATCTTTACACTCTTGAAAAAGCGGGTTCGAATTGACTAAGAACGGCGTCAAATATACACACAACATAAACAAAGGGTTACAATTTGACCCCGTGTTGTGTTTAATTTCACTCCGGTGTTTTAAGAGTGTACGTCCTAAAAACATTACTCAGATGAACCAGGAAAGGTGAGAAGAGACATCAGTCACTTGTATTACTTTGAGTTCTAGATCGTAAATGTGTCCATATTTTATTCACCATTTTAGAAATGTGATACATTATATCTGCGACGATATAGTTGGCTCAATTGTTTTAGTAATTGTAATCATTTATAAGGTAATTGTAGTTTATAACTGTGATCTCTTATTTTCTATATTGTATCCGTTTTACTAATTTCACGATTTCGTCATTTACGTTGCATGAATATTATGTTGGAATCAATACCTCTATATATATTTTAACATTCTATATGAAAAAGGAAGGGATGGGGGAGATGCCGAGATAATAAATAAAAAATACCATTGAAGCTTCATAATAACTATTTTCATACAGTAATCCACATTAATTAAATTTATAGAAACATTAAAACTTGAAGGCGCAATTCGCCCTAAAATCAAAGTGAGTCCTACTCAATACTCTACCGTATTCTTTAAAGCTGACACCGACGACCATTTCATATTTAATACCTTAAAGGAGGTGTCCCGCAAGCATAAAAGTGTGCATTATATGTTAGAAATATAACTGTCGAGCCCAACTTTTGTAATTATATAGAAGAAAACACCACACTTATGACAAAAACAAATAAAAACCGCAATCTCTCAACATGCCCTTTTTAAAATTCGCGGCGATCGAAAGTCCCAGTGTCGATGATGTCATAGTTGTACAATGCACATGCGCAAATTTGAGCACCGATATCCATGACGTCATCGACACCGGGACTTTCAATCGCCGCGAATTTTAAAAATTGCATGTTGAGTGATGGCAGTTTGTATTCATTTTTGTGACTAGTATGGTGTTTTGTTCTATATAATTATTAACTTCGGCTCGATAATCATGCTCAATGTTGTGCTTGCGGGACCCTTCCTTTAACACTTTCCGCGTGGCTATTATTAGTTTTACCATATTATACAAAACAGATTTGTCAGAAACCTTTCCCAACTTTCAAAGTCTTATATATCAAGGTATGTTTGTACTTATTTTAAAGCATTTCTCATGATGATTCCAAATATGATGATGCATTTCATCATAAAGGTATATTATGTGATCTTTTCCAGGGGACGCCCTCAATACTCGAGAGAAAAAAAATTGGAAGCAGCTTTTTTTACAGATTTACTTTTCTGATCATAAATCATAAATGTATTTGAAGTTACAGACCGATACGATTCCTAATTACCTCAAAATCATGTTTTTAGAGTGAATTTAGAGTAAAATTTGAAAAATAGATTCAAACCATGATTTTGAAGTAATTAGGAATCGTATTTGATCTGTAACTTGGAAGATCTTTATGAGTTATGATCAAAAATGAAAATCTGCAAGAAAATCTGCTTTCATAGAAAAAGTCAATGATAGAGGGAGGGCCCTACTTGGAAAATATCGCATAATATGCCTTTAACTGTGATATTTTTTGATTTTTGTTGTTGAAATGTCGTCTGCAGACGCCTGTCGCGTAGAACATGTAGAAAGTATTGACAGTATTAAATCTTCTTGATAACTACACACAGAAAACACTATGTAAAAAAATTACACAAATTATGTAAAAAATACACAATCTGTGTAAAAATAGAACTCCATAATACTATGTAAACAGTTGTGTTAATAAGCTTTTGCATAGGAATTTACACAAGCTTGGGTATATATTACATGTTTTATGTAAACTCTTACATAATAATTATGGAGTTCTATATTTACATAATTTTTTACATAGTGTTTTCTGTGTGTACTGACATGGCTGGTATGGCAGGCAAGAGTTTAGATAGCTGTCAATGTGTCAATGGGATTCGAATTACTTATATTTTCATATGTCTACGGAAATCCTTCTTTTGACAAGTACAGATGTGTGAAACTTGCCTGAGGTGCCTGTCTTCTCTACATTTGTTAATATTAGTTTCCTCAAGGTGTATACACATAGCCACCATAGTATAAGAGAAAAAAAGAAAATATAATTGAAAAATTGAACTTGGTTTACTGTATTTAACTTTTAAATATATAATATACATTTATTCATACAGGTTAAAGTTAAAAGATATATTCATACATTTGGTTACGGTTGGATCCGAAATTTTGTTCTTATCAAATCTTAAAGGGGCATTGAGAGATGTATCGATATACTAAATGAGCAAATAACGTAAAGATAATCATCGACATAGCCCAAATCCAAAATGTCATAAAACTCCGACATCGCCTTCATGCCAAAATAAGCAAATAACGGCACTTCCGGGTTGAGATTTGCCGCGAAAGTCCATGAGGTAAACGATGCATAACTTCCGAATTTAGCACCTGAGTTTCGATATGATCCTATCGAAACTAAGAAAATCATGAAATATTATATGATAAACGGCGAATGTTGGTAAACTGTTTCAGATGGTAGTTAGTATATGCCTAAGTATTACTTTGATGCAAAAAAACTGATTTCCAGGATAATTGAGGGCGCACTCCCATACGTATCTCTCAATGCCCCTTTAAGTTGTCTGCATTTTCGTCGTTCTGTTCTATGATGTCGTGATCATGATTATAGGTTAATACTGTTTTGAAGAACAGTGAGAAATTTAATATCACTTCATCGCGAGGGAAATAATTTGTGAGAAATTGACTAAGATTTTAAAGATCTATATCTAGTGACGCCAGGGTAATAGTAAATAAAAGAGCCAATTCACTCACTTGCTGAGGAATCGGTCATATGAAATAGCGTGTCAGCGTTATCTTCAAAATGAGGTAAAATACTGTTAAAATGTATATTCAAACGATTATTCATTAATCACGAACATGTTTTTATTGAAGTGTAAGCTGAACGTGATCAATCTCGCTGTTTTGTTGTTGTTTAAAGCAAACTTAAACAACATTGTTTTGCTCCGATAATCTCAAGAACCCTTTGGGATGTCATTATCATCGTAAACATTAACTGACATTTTCATCTCGCAGTTGATACGTACGTGCGCATTTATCAAAATGTAGAGTACAACCTTTTTTCTCACCCAGACGTTATTTCAAACCTGATAGAAAGCAAGGCTTTTTCATTAGCATGATTAGTATAGGCTCGCTGGCGTTCGCTGATTATGCATTAAATATATATATATCAGGTGACTCTGCCTTCGATAAATAATTCCAATAAATCAACTTCATTGGTATTACTACAACGTGTATCGAAAATAACCAGCCGACAATCAGGTAATACACATGAGACATATCTTGTATTCAGTTGCTTAAAACGGCTTGATGCCTAAAGCATACAGTTATCTTTGTAGTACATTGAGATATAAAGTCTTCAAATTTTTTGAGATAGTCGCAACTGTTTTCGTTTGCTCGAATGGTTTGCAACCGGAAACGTGACCTAAATTGCACGTAAAGGACAGATTCAAAACCTTATGAATATATGCGATACGTGCGACCCAATCAAATGCCGCCCTTTACTGGTTACGCACTATTAAGCGCATGCGCATGTCACTAACGGAGATTCATAACTTCATAGCTGCGTACTAAGTGCGTTCCAAAAAATTGTTTAAAAATAAGATTAAAAAAAGTGCGTTTCCAATCAAATAAATCGTTAGATTATAATGCGCACACCGAGCGCAGGCTACTAATAATTGCCCGAAAGTACTGCGCCAAAGTGTTCGATTGTTTTGCTCATTGACCGACCCTAAACTGAATATTCAATGAGTTATGAGGAAACACGATTAAGGCTTATTTCTGATAGGTTGAATGATGAAAATGTTAATGAGGAGATGAACTGACTTGGACTGTTTTAATAACTAAGAAGGGGTGGACAAAATAAACAGAAAACTAATTATAATATTTATTAGCGCAATTATATCGGTACAATTCCTCAAACCAGAACAATAACCTCTGATTTAAAACCAAATTCACGAAAACAGTTGTTACGCAGTCAGTCATTATTCTCTAAACCAAGTACCTCCGCGTAAACATTAGTAACCCCGCGTATAATGCGTATCAAGTTCGATCATCAAAACAATTCGTATTTGCACAACGCAGTAGTTACGTACGCGACGTGTAAGTGGTTCGCTTGCACGATTTTCGATCAGATTGATCGATTTGTAATAGGTGAAACATAGTTAAATTGCCATAAACTGCAACTTTTTAAATAAATAAGTAACATCCGTATCATTAAGGAGGCGGTCTAGGTTGATTTGACCCAAATTTGTAAACACATTTTCTCAATGTTACCGTAGACCTACCGCTTAGTGTTATATATCAGATTAAAGCTTAGGCCAAGACCTTTCAGAAAATGCGTGTTATTTTGATCTGGTTGCCAGATTTGTATTGTAATTCAAATTTGAATGTTTTGATATAACGGTGACCAGATCAGGATCAAAGTCATCGGCATTGATTGAGTTTATATAGGATGCCCCGACTGCTGGTGTCACAAAAAAAGTAACGGAACTACGCATGATAAATAGGTGACACGGGGTATCATAATATCTCCCTATCTTGAAAGGTGGACAGAGACGTCGACGCTATAGGTGCGAACCAGACTCACTCAGCATTTAATACCGGTCAGTCGAGATGAGGTCTACCCGGGTCGCTATAAGGGTCGCTAGTCATAACGTGTATTTTCCTATACCACGAGTGCGCTATTCATAAAAGTATATTAGGGTTAGGGTTAGGTTTAGAGTAGGGTTAGGGTTAGGTTTAGAGTAGGGTTAGGGTAGGTTTAGGGTTAGCTTTAGGGTTAGGTTTAGGCTTAGGGTTAGAGTTAGGGTAGGGTATGGTTATGGTTAGGGTTAGGGTTAGGGTAGGGTTAGGGTTAGGGTTTATGACTAGCGACCCCTATGACTAATGACACTTATGACTAGTGACCCTTATGACTAGCGAGTTTGACCCGTCGAGATGCATAGGAAACATGTCATATTGTATTATCCACATTTGCATAGGCCTATGTATTTTGGTAGAGCAGGAGCATTTCCATTCTACCCTATGGCCTCCAGCATGCTATGTGCTCCTCGAAAACCATGAATAATAACTCTTACCTCCCTTCCTTCCCTTCAGTCGACTTGGAAAACTTCAGTCACTTGTGATAAAAACCTCTTTCAAAAATTTCAACATACTCACTAAAATTCACGATGTTGAGCTTTGACCTAAATCCATGACAAAACTATGTAGGGTACTTCAGATAAATAAAACGGCACCTTCGCAAAGAGCCTTTCGCTTCAAAAATTTCGTCTAAATTTCAATGCGCGAGGAACCTTTTCAAAAGCGACTACAATGATATGTATGTACTGAGCTTATACTTTGGACTCCTGATACCATGGATACTAGA
This sequence comes from Ophiura sarsii, assembly GCA_035610835.1. Lineage (NCBI taxonomy): Eukaryota > Metazoa > Echinodermata > Ophiuroidea > Amphilepidida > Ophiuridae > Ophiura > Ophiura sarsii. The sequence continues at coordinate 48,380,243 of CM069447.1, read as the reverse complement.
ACCAGATTGAGGCTGATTATTCATGTTGACTGTGTAGCGAATGGGGAAAAGCTGATGATCATGGTCTTATCCAAAATTATTTAGTTGTTACAAATAGTTGACAAGTCGATTGAACCACATAATTAAAGACTACTAAATATCCTTTAAAATGGGACCAGAATGGTGTTTGTAACATCAGGGGATGACTAGTTATTGTAAAAATAACAAAGCATGGGATTATCCCCATTGAGTTTGTACAGGCGGCACCCCTTCCGGCGGCACCCCTTCCGGTACCACCCCTGGTCCCCAAACTTCGAACAGCTGTATCTGCTTTTCTGTATCACCTATACTAATCCCATTTTGCAGGCGGATAGCTTGTTATTAGGCCTTTAAAATGATACCGAATTTGTTAATATAGCTTTTGTGGTTTAAAAGATATTTAAGGAATATGACAGCATGAAACTAAAAAGTGTAACAGCACCACCAGCATGAAATTAAAAAGTGTAACAGCACCACCCTATGGGAGGCGAGTTCATAACACATGACCATAAACATGATAGATGGGAGCTATTTTACGTTGCTCTTGCTCAGTGGTCGACGAATAATTCTGTAACGATTACATCTGAATCCTAGGTGTATGCATTTTGACAAACTACTACTAATCTCTTAAATCAAGTAATCGGGAATATGTCAGTATTACTTCGGTATTCATAGAGTTCAATAAACCATCCAAAGCATTAGCTATGCTTGCTGTGGAGCAGAGAAGGATGGGTGACGTTATAGACAAGTGTCTTCCATTTTGTTGGGGCCAGAGGGGAAAGTCCTGTACATGAGAACTTGTGTTTTGTTTGGTTATGCATACATTTGTATTTTGAAAAGGGAAAAGGGGAATCGGAAAAAAGGTGAGCCTTCTCTCTAATCAACATCTCTCTATAAATTCAAAAAGAGCTATAACTCAGTCTTTAAGAGCTCGTGGAGGAACAGCTCGTTTTAGGAGTGAAGTTCGCTCTCTTTGATTTTCCACTCATTTAAGGGTGATGCTCCCTCTCTCTTCAGAGTGATTTCTACTCTAAAAAGACATGAAAGAGTGCAAATCACTCTGACAAAAATGTAGACTGCACTCTAAAAATGAGCTATCAGAGGTGAGTCTTTTTTCCACCCCGGATGTGTCTCTCACATTTAGAGAAAGGAGAAAATGGTTAATTACATGTAAATTAATAAGAAAAAATCACTATACAATACACAATTGACGTGAAGCATTATATACATATAAATGCTTAGATGTTGTGTATATCTGCCTAATTTGTCTACAATATTTTAAAAGCAGTACAGTCTGAGAATTAATCATAAAATACATTACCAATTACTTTTACAGGCGGAACAACTCACAGAAGACCAAATAGCAGGTAAGGAAAGCAATTTGCGCTAAATAACTGACTCGTGATGGTGAATACATGTAAATATCATTTTGCTAAGAATAGATGGACTATTCACCGCATGTAAAAGCATGTGAGAAAAGAAAGCTGTAAAGTACACGTGACATCGCCCTAGGGCATGCACATGAAACATTTTCTATTTGTATAGTAAATTGTCCAATATGGTATGCATGGAATAAAAGAGAGTAAATTTCATATAAGAAAACCCGAGTTAGTCTAAGTGCAGAATTCGTCGAGGGATTGTACAGAATATTAAAGCTTATAATCTCCGAATGAAGTTTTCACGCTAGACTAGATTTATGACACCTATGAATGTAAAATCAAATAAAAAGAAGACTTTGCCCAAAAATTTGAAAATAGAATTTTTTATGAACCTTTAAGGTATTTTCTTTTCAGTATTTCGATCTCATACTCTAAAGCTCGAAAATTATATTTTCTAAAACTATTTCACAAACGGGTTTTGCAAGAATGGATGTAGACTTGTCTCAAAATAAGCAAACATCATCATCAAAAGCTATGTTTTGTTTGACCTCTAAATAATTCCTGTGATAGATTTTTCCTAGTATTGAGCGATATTAAAATCACAAATACATTTCTGTATAATATTCTTTGTATTATTATAAACTGGAATATTTTAAATATTGAATATTTTCCCTATTTACCCAGAATTTAAGGAAGCATTTTCCCTCTTCGACAAAGATGGCGATGGCACAATTACAACCAAAGAGTTAGGAACAGTAATGAGGTCATTAGGTCAAAATCCAACAGAAGCAGAACTACAGGATATGATAAACGAAGTAGACGCAGACGGTAAGATACTCGGGTATGGCCTATGTATATGGCTTTGTACAGTCATAAAAAAGTAACTATACAGGTCAAAAATAGACTTTTAACTCTTAAAATAATATTATATCATAAAGTTGTTGAACATTTTATCTTCTTTAATATGAGATATTGCACGCTAGGATCGGGTGATTATTAAGGAAGTGGCACTCAAAAATGTAAGGTAAAGTCACAATTTCATTTTCACATTTTAAATTTCAACACGGGGGATAGTATAACAGTTAGCGTGTGTGTGTGGCGTATTGATCCATCGGAACAATACGGCCGACTGTCCAACCTGCGCATGCATCCCCAATTGCACTATACCAGTAATCGATAAGGTACCTGTAGATTGGTCCGCGTGTAGAAACTAAAAATGTGAAAATGAAAATCGGACTTCACCTGACATTGTGGAGTGTCACTTCCTTTATAATCACCCGATCCTAACGTGCGATATCTCATATTAAAGAAGATGAATTTTCAACAACTTTACAATTACATATTTTAAGGTAGGATATATATTCTTAAAGGTCCAGAGACGTGCTCATGAAACTTATTTTTATAAAAGTTATACAATATATTATTTAGAACATTTCACATGTTATTTTTTATAAAATGTGAATAAATATATTTAATAAATGAAAAATATGTTCGGCCGTATACCAAATCCAAGCCCTTCGCCAGAAACGCAATGAACCATGAAGTGGTTTGGGCGACTTTGCTGGTGACGTCAGTCCGGGAGGAACTGAAGTGTCAATACGGTCAGATTCCCGGACTGACGTCACAGTTTCCGTGTTGTCTAATAAGAGGAGAATTTGTAGTCAGCAAACAATGCACCACGGTCTAAAAATATGGCCTCAAAATAACATGTGTATCAAGTTGTACAGGTTCCCTTACAAACAGTATCATGACCTCGATCTATTCATTCACTGAATGTGATAATACGGCTTTTGATTGTATGGTTTTGAATGCACACAGCATGGATACACATGTTTAAAGTTCGCGCGGTCATTCAATTATTGTTCAGCAAGGCATGATGATGGGAAAGGGCTAATATTGTAAAGAGTGTGTGAAGACATATTATCCCTATGTTTGTCGCAATATTACAGTGCATTGTTGGCTAACTATGATTTCTCCTCTGTGTGGCCTGGTAGAGCTGGTTTTTCAAAATACGAAGATCGTTTTAAACACTGATTTTGGGCGCATTTATGGTTTTTGTAAATTTCTTCTTTCCCTTTAATAGATCGCTCATAAAATGTTTATTTTCGAAATCCTTGTGATTTTGTCTTTATTTTGATATGTAATAAACGATGCATTTCGGTGGACCTTTAAAGTAAGAAGACCATTTCTTACCTGTATAGTTACTTTTTTTGATGACTGTATACGGCTAAAGGTATTTGGTACGGTCACTTTAAAATGATTCGTTTCTCGGCGTAGTCCTGCCGCCGACTACTGTCACAAAAAAAAGTATTTTATATGTTTATGGAACTCTAGAAGTGCAAACCTATGTTTAGTAATAACAATAAAGGGCGTTATAGTTTTCTTCATATTACTAAAAGGTGATGGTAATATAAATTGTGCGTGAAAGCAGTCATATATAGATAATAAAGATAAAAAGCGCCCTTCATCTTCACTTATCGAAGACCGGTGCTACGTATTAATCTTAACTGGCCTAATGGAAACAATATATCGGATACTGAGGTATATTGTATCTACTGCTGTTTGGTGTAATGCATTTGTTAGTATATTATGCTGAACTATATGATCAACTTTAAAGATATCACACGTACAGCAGCTAAAGCATGTATGGGATGCTATTGCTATATAAACATCTCAGTTTTGTGAAAATGTCATTATCTACATGATCTATACGGCCGCAAAGTGTTGTAGGTAGCCTATTTGCTAGTGATATTTTATAAATCACCGTAATCTATCAAATGACAGCTTGTAGTTAGAGCATTGTTGAACTAAACCCTTGAAGTTGAGGCCCTATCTATTATTTACGGGATACTAAGAGATGTGTTGAAGGCTGCACCCTCAAATAGGATAAAAACCTGTTACCGGACCCGACACACGTTCTTCATCTGATTCCACTCTTCTTTATGTTCATATGGGGAAAAATCGCATCGGGGATAAATCATTTTATGTGTCGGCACCCTTGCTGTGAAACAGCCTCCCAAGAAACATCAGGGAGACATGTACATTGCCTACCTTCAAAAAGGTGTTGAAGTCACACTTCTATCCTTCATACTGACTCGATTTGCATTGTTTATTTATTTATTTATTATTTATTATTTATTCATGGCGCTTTGATCAATTTGGAAAGGCGCCTTATAAATGTTGTTTATGTATGTATGTAAACCGGGATTTCTACATTTTTACAATTGTATTACATAAGAAAAATCAGTTGTCTTGTGCAATGAAACGTCGTTTTAAAATATTCCATCCCGACTCGGACAGCATTTATGGTCATTGAGAAATAACGACATTCAAATAAGTATTCGGTATTTGTTAATTCTTTGCCACCATAATCAGGAACTGTAATTATGTCCGAGTGGTCGGTCTAAGGCGTTGGTCTAATGACTTGTATTAGCTATGAACACTTTTACGCATGTGTTCGAATCTCACTGGGGTCACTTTTTCTTTTGTGTTTATTTTTGTCACAAATGACTATTTTATCAGTTTAAACATTAGAATTCTAATTTATACTATACAAATGTGTTTTTTTCCTTAACTGAAATTCACTCTAAAACCATGATTTTGAAGTAATTAGGAATCGTATCGCTCTGTAACTCAGAATATATTATGATTTATGATCAGAAATGTACGCCTGCAAGAAAATCTACTTTCTAAAAAAATCATGAATAGAGGGTGCCCGGGAAATGATCACATAATATGCCCTTAATACCATCGTAGTACAGTTAATATATGGAAACAATTACCTATTTATTTTTTCATTAGCGATAATAATTCCTTTTATTGTAACCCGTATCATCACGATCGCACCCCGGGGATTGTAGGGAAGCAAAGCTTTGTCACTTCGTCGATGTGAACCTGGATTTCCACGTTACCTGATTTCGACTATCAACCATGGTTTCATCTATATATTTAATAGGGTACCCTAACCCTAACCCTAAGCCTAAAACAAAACAAAACAAAATATTGCTATTAAAGGGACATTAAGTGATGTTGACATTTTATTTTATTTTTTAAAATGTACTTCAGAATTCAAGATGAACATTAAAAAATTCCATTATTGTTGTTTCTACCAACAAAAACAGGGCAAAACTTGATTAAAACAATACCATCGCTATTTTTTGAAAAAACGCCCTCTATGCAAATATGCAAATATGGTTTGCGTTATTTATCATGCGTACTGCAGGGGGATACTATTTGACGTAAAATGCTGATCGGGCCCGATTTTTGAATCGACGTTTTGTTGTACAAAGAGGGCTGGTTTTTCTTAATCGTTATAGGTGTAAGTTCATACATGTAATACATTTGTAAACATATACAAATCCCAGTTGTTATCATATATTTTTATAATTGAGGGCACTGCCTCCACCATATCTCTTAATGCCCCTTTAACTGTTTTTCTATCTTTGTTACATAGGGAACGGAACGATAGACTTTCCTGAATTCTTGACCATGATGGCCAGAAAAATGAAGGACACAGATACCGAGGATGAAATTAGGGAAGCATTCCGAGTCTTTGACAAGGATGGAAACGGATTCATCAGGTATCAGTATTTTGAATTAATATTTTAGTAAATTTAAATCAATAGAGCGGCCATTAACCGCGTTTTCAATAAGGCCAAGTAAAAGAAAATTGTGCAAAGGCCTCGTCCTCTTCAGGTTAGACAACCCATCACGCAATACCATGCTGGTAATGTAGATATCACATCGTTTTTTTGTTTTTAATTTCTCTCATTCTCTTTTTTCCCAAAAGTTAGGGCGGAGATAATAGTTATTATTGTTACCAAACAGACGACACTCTCTCTTGTTTAAATCAATTTAGCGTCAAGCGCGCTTCCTCGAAATTCAATAATTGTTTTGATAGCAGATTGTACGATAGTTCGTTGTTGTTTTTTCTGTTTTATTTTAAAAATCAGGGTACCAAAATGACAAATAGACATGTATATATACTAAATTAAGTTCGTTCAATGCATTAATGTCACGTTGTACATTACATAGATTGAAAGTGTAATCGCTTAGGATAACCAATATAAATCTTAAAGGAATTAAAAGTAATCTTTAAACATTTAGATTACATATATTTGAGGTAAACTTAAATCCAACACTCTTATCTTGGCGAGATCGAAATGGGTTAAACAACCTTAAACAACCTTAAACTCTGGTAGTTTCGTTATTCCTCCCTTCTAATTATTGGTTAACGACCGTTAATTTTCGGTCAGTTTAACTCTTAATCAATTATTGTTTTAAACTTTTTAACCAATTAATGTTTAAAACGCTCTAACCAACTAAAAGTTTAACAGTTAACTAACTTGGTTGCTTAACACGTTTAACCAATAACTGTATAGGATTTAGTATAACGCTTTATACTGTTGTTTATGGAATCAACCGTTATTAACCAGTAACTGTATATAGGCTTTATACTGTTGTTGGAGGACGGGTATCGGCATCCTAAGATTTTGAAATCAAAGTTTGTGTGTGAAATATCTCGAAAAATACAGCTTGAATGAGTAAGATTTTTGGATACGATATTGGTACAGTATTTACCTCGGCTGAGTTCGAGGGAAAGGTTATTTGGACAATCATGATGGAAAATGTTCCCACGATAGGGATATTTATTCCCAGTATCCGATATCGTCACATCATAGAAAATGGCGGTGATTCTAGTTCGTGTACCCCCGTATAACACCCGTAATTGTTTATATACTCCGTAACGCTCAGTCGCTGAGCGCAAGCGTTGATCACCGTATTTCAGATAGGGGCGTCAAAAAATGGGGGATGTAGTCTACGTCATTTTGTTGCGCCGTAGTTTACTACCCATGTGTGTGAGCGGAAAGAGTTGTGAGCGTTGTAGAGTACGGTATCTAAACTAACGAGCTCGTTTTGTAACGACCTCAACGTCTACGTAATTTCCCATTTGTTCACCGCTCTAGGCTAGGTACCACCCCTAGATATTGCCTCAGAAAAAAATTGTGTTTGCGATTTCGTCTTTATTAATCCATCAATGGATTCCAGATTTTGTGAGCATGTACAAATCGCAAATAACTTGGACGAGTTCAAAGTTGGGGTTAATCTGCCTCATAGGAGTAAAAATATTTTTTTGCCTTGAGAAGCATATTTTTCTTAGTAAAATACAACGATTCATACTCGGGGGTGGTACTCACGTATGTAAGGCATACGGGGACGTGCCGCTCCAGTGGTCGTTTTTTCATGAGACATCCTTAGCCATGGGTAGGCTTTTCAACTGAAAAATCCTTAGACATGGGTCTATCCAAAATCACCCTTAGAAATGGGTAGGGGCTTTGAATCTCCAGCGGCACACCCCTGACCAAACCAAATCTGAGTACCCCCCCCCCCCCCCCCCCCCTCCCGGGGATACATGAGCGTTGCTATTTTTGTTTGATGTTTACATTGTAATATTTGCTACGTCACCATACTTGATGTATGAGGGCGAATCTTTGCTGTATAGATAATCAATTGTTTGATTATAAAATGTAAAAAGATGAATCCAACGGAACCAGGAACAAAACACACCAAGGATCAGAAAACTGATACAAAACATCAAACAATTGTTTGATGTTTACGTAACAATTGGATGCCTTTTCACTGAATCACGCCTGGGCCCATTACATGGAAAGAGCGTGGACATTTACATAACAATAGTGATCACGTATCATACATGACTTCGACATGGATGTGGCGATAGTGATGAGCTAATCGATGCGCGCGTGCATACTTTTGTTTTATGTTTACATAACAAACAGAGTCGCGCGATCATGTTCATGAATGTCGAAAAAATGATGGTTCAACCATGGTTCAACCATGTCTGCAGGCTGAATAATAAACAAGTTATAACCAAAAGTAGTTTGCCTCATATTGCTGAAAACTGGGCAAATCATGCACATTTTAAACCATTTTAGGTAAAAAAAGGTTTACTTTCATGATGTCTAGTTGCTTGTGCGGTGTTATATAGACATCAGTGAATACATCCTAGCCACATCTACTACATCGGTGTATTCATCTAGGTAAACATGGAGTTTTCTACATATTTTGGTAAACTAATTTTCAAAAAAATGTCGCCCTCTGTAGTCAATTATATGAACATCCCTACCCTAGCATAGGCTATACCTTTTAATTGAAAAAAATATCTATATTATCGACTCGCACATAGAAACGATTGGTTCTTAAAAAAAAAAGAATTATTTATCCAAACATTAATAATGATATTTGCGTCCATTTTCCAAATTTTGACATTTGTCGGTCAGACTCAGGCCTACTTAATTGGTTTTTTTAAATGCTCATGATTTCTATACGAAAGACATTTTTGTCATGAAATTGATTGCGACTTGACTTTTTTGTATCATCGATCTCATATGTACCCCCAAAAAATGAATTATTTAACCAAATAATGGTATTTGGGCTAATTTGTCAAATTTTGATATTTGTCGGTCAAGCCGAGAATTTGAAGGAAAAAAATGTTATGATTTCTATGCGAATTACTTTTTTGTCGTCAAATTGATTGCGGCTTGACATTTTTGTATCATTGATCTCATACGTACCAACAAAAAAATTGAATTATTTAACCAAATAATGGTATTTGGGCTATTTTTTTCAAATTTTGATATTTGTCGGTCAAGCCTAGAATTAAAAAAAAAATCATTAATACTATGATTTCTATGCAAACAACTTTTTTGTCGTCAAATTGATTGCGACTTGACTCTTTTGTATCATCGATCTCATATGTACCCAAACAAAATTGAATTATTTAACCAAATAATGGTATTTGGGCTAATTTTTCAAATTTTGATATTTGTCGGTCAAGCCTAGAATATAAAAAATAATAATTATGATTTCTATGCGAATGACTTTTTTGTTGCCGAATTGATTGCGGCTTGACTTTTTTGTATCATTGATCTCATACGTACCAAAAAAAAATTGAATTATTTAACCAAATAATGGTATTTGGGCTAATTTTTCAAATTTTGATATTTGTCGGTCAAGCCTAGAATTTAAAAAAAAAATCTATGAGAATGACTTTTTTTGTTGCCAAATTGATTGTGGCTTGAGTTTTTTGTATCATCGATCTCATATGTACCCCAAAAAATTGAATTACTTAACCAAATAATGGTATTTAGGCTAATTTTTCACATTTTGATATTTGTCGGTCAAGCCTAGAATTTAAAAAATAATAATTATGATTTCTATGCGAATGACTTTTTTGTTGCCGAATTGATTGCGGCTTGACTTTTTTGCATCATCGATCTCATATGTACCAAAAAAAATTGAATTATTGAACCAAATAATGGTATTTGGGCTAATTTTTTCAAATTTTGATATTTGTCGGTCAAGCCTAGAATTTAAAAAAAAATTGTTATGATTTCTATGCGAATTACTTTTTTGTGGTCAAATTGATTGCGGCTTGACTTTTTGTATCATCGATTTCATACGTACCCAAACAAAATTGAATTATTTAACCAAATAATGGTATTTGGGCTAATTTTTTCAAATTTTGATATTTGTCGGTCAAGCCTAGAATTAAAAAAAAAATTGTTATGATTTCTATGCGAATTACTTTTTTGTGGTCAAATTGATTGCGGCTTGACTTTTTTGTATCATCGATCTCATACGTACCAAAAAATGTTTGAATTATTTAACCAAATAATGGTATTTGGGCTAATTTTTCAAATTTTGATATTTGTCTGTCGAGTCTAGAATTTAAAAAAAATTGTTATGATTTCTATGCGAACAACTTTTTTGTCGTCAAATTGATTGCGACTTGACTTTTTGTATCATCGATTTCATACGTACCCAAACAAAATTGAATTATTTAACCAAATAATGGTATTTGGGCTAATTTTTCAAATTTTGATATTTGTCGGTCAAGCCTAGAATTTAAAAAATAATAATTATGATTTCTATGCGAATGACTTTTTTGTTGCCGAATTGATTGCGGCTTGACTTTTTTGTATCATTGATCTCATACGTACCAAAAAAAATTGAATTATTTAACCAAATAATGGTATTTGGGCTAATTTTTCAAATTTTGATATTTGTCGGTCAAGCCTAGAATTTAAAAAAAAAATCTATGCGAATGACTTTTTTTGTTGCCAAATTGATTGTGGCTTGAGTTTTTTGTATCATCGATCTCATATGTACCCCAAAACATTGAATTACTTAACCAAATAATGGTATTTAGGCTAATTTTTCAAATTTTGATATTTGTCGGTCAAGCCTAGAATTAAAAAAAAAAATGTTATGATTTCTATGCGAATTACTTTTTTGTCGTCAAATTGATTGCAGCTTAACTTTTTTGTATCATTGATCTCATACGTACCCAAACAAAATTGAATTATTTAACCAAACGGGTATTTTGGCTGTCAAATTTTGATATTTGTCGGTCAAGCCTAGAATTAAAAAAAATAAATATGATTTCTATGCGAATGACTTTTTTTTGTCACCAAATTGATTGCGGCTTGACTTTTTTGCATCATCGATCTCATACGTACCCAGACAAAATTGAATTATTTAACCAAATAATGGTATTTGGGCTCATTTTTCAAATTTTGATATTTTAGAATTTAAAAAATTTAAAAAAAATCTATGAGAATGACTTTTTTGTCGCCAAATTATTGCGGCTTGACTTTTTTGTATCATGGATCTCATACGTATTTAAAAAATTTAAAAAAAATCATATAATGATATTTGGGTCCATTTTCCAAATTTCGACATTTGGCGGTCAGGCAAATTAAAATAAACCTTATGATTTCTATGCGAATATAATATTATATATAATCTGAGACCATTATTATGGTCTCAGATATAATTGTTGTCGTCAAATTGATCTCATAGGTAACTAAAAAGGTGATAAAACAACAAAATGCAACAATGAATGAAACTGTAAAGTGCAAGTGAATGGCAGTAACAAAACAAGTAAATAAAGATGAATGATCGAATCTTTGACAAAAATAAATAATCACACTAGAGTTAAGATTACATTATGTTGATATCCATGCTGATCAAATTACGGGCGAAATATCTGTTTTCAATCATTTTACCGCAAAGCTTTTTTAAATTGCCTCTTTATTCAGTTTAAAGAAATTTTAAGCCAAGTTTTCAATTAGCGTTTGCCTGGACTGTCGGTATACAAAGACGAATTTACAAAATTATTAACTTTAATCGATCGCGGCTATTCCGTTTAAAAAGCGCATGTGTGTAATGCCTTGTTTTACGATGTAAACAATAATAACATATGCCGCCGGGCGATCAGCTGATCGATGTTGAGAGAACACAATGCGCATATGCTCTAATCAGTTTCGTTCATCTCTCGTCGGTGATGGCGTAACGAATAAGATAGCCCCTCGGCTCTCGTGTTTGTGAGGATTGTTTGTTTATTTTGTTTTAACATTATGCATACATTAGGAAGTTCAAAATGATGTTTTGGAATTCAATCAGGCAACTTTCAAATTTGACTATCATGTCACACTTTGTGTACGCAACTTCGTGGAAGGACCCATGTTCATCTTAATAAACTGTTTGTTTATGTAAAGATTATTGCATTACTGTTTCTGTCTATTCTTCTTTGTATATTGTGCATTTTGTGTACAAATGTTTACTTCACTCAAACTTTCACCAGCCCCATTCCATTTAAATGGAATTTGCATTTCAACTCTTGCTAATTAATAGACAAGCATGTCTATATAAATTACATGCTACAATTGTATTGGTGACAAAACGTAATGATATACCACTTATGAGTACTGACTCTTGTCCCTGCGTAGAAAGGCAACATTTTTCTTGCCCGCATGGTCCCCGCTAAGTCCTAGGTCCCACAGGGCCAAGGTTGCAACCGGAAAGTACATTAATCAAATCAAACTTTTTACCTTCACACCTGAATACACTCTACAGGCCACATCAAACACCAACGGCAGCTCTGTCAGCAATTCATCCTTATGGTTGAATCAAATACAAAGCAAACCCTTTAGAACAAACAAACGGGTTTCAAATATTATCTCCCACACAATAAATCCAAACCACTTCATAATCATTTCATTTTCATACCATCACTCTCCGCCCGTCCTCCATGGTTCTGGTCAGATCCTAACATATCATGTTAAAACCAATACAATGTCAATAACCGCCCTATTGATAACCACTAAATCTGACACTGCTAAACCCCATCAACCGCGAAACTCGAAAACCGCGAAACCCGAGAACCACTCTAGTTGTTTATGGAATCAACGTAGTAGTCCAGGGTTATTGGCAAGTTGGAACCTATCATCAGAGCTGACAGCGATATTTGAAGGTAAGATTATAATATACGTTTTGCAATTACACAAATCAACTGCCAGGTAGGCCTAAATGATGTTTGAGTCTCGCATGCATTATAAGCTTATCAAAATCATGATGCATCCGGCGAGTCATGACCATCCATCCAAAAAAAATTACCGAAAATCGCTCAGAAAACATCATTTAGGCCTACCTGGCAGTTGATTTGTGTAATTGCAAAACGTATATTATAATCTTACCTTCAAATATCGCTGTCAGCTCTGATTTGATAGGTTCCAACTTGCCAATTGATATTTAACCCATTCGTCCGCCATGATGTCACGTTGACCAGATGCACGTGGATAAGTTACCTAAACTGATTTAGTTTATGAGTGATGCAGTTCGTGTGTGAAACCAGTCGCGGTTCTTAAACCGAGCTAACGCGGCCCTAATTTCCCTAAAACGTTCTTAAAGTTTAATACCTCATAAAACCGAGAAAAATTAATGAATATTGAACAATTTAGTTTAACGCCACCGCACGCCGGTATAAACCAGAAAAGTTTAATGGAAGTAATCAGTCGTTGTAGAAAAACCTTAAACTTTTCCTCTTAAACAGCATCATTCTTATTCCAGGACTTAAGAGTGAATGTGATTGAGTTTTGTATCTGAAAAATATTAAAGTATCACTTTAATCTGTGTGAGGTTTGGATTGTCATTTGTCATCGTCGAATTAGATAAACCATTCTGTACCGGATGGAATACTTACACTAATATGTTGTAAACTTTAATACCATTATGAATTATGGTATTTTTAATGATGACTGCCTCACATATTTACTTAAACATATACGAATTCAAAGCAATTTCTAATAATCATTACCGAAGTCATTCCACACGTTTTCTCTTATCATACTTATAAATATTGCGTATTAAATGCTTGTTGATACCTTTACATAACTACGATGGGATCAGGGATGGCATCCAGATTCGTACGGATTGAAAACCGTAGATCGGAGAGGGTATACGCACTGGCTGTCCGTTCACCATGTTTATTCACTCATTTTGGGGTAAAAAATGCACAATATTTCACCCCATTCACTTTACCGCTCGATAAATTACCACACTTTTTAACTGTGCATGTTCACGGGAGGTGTTCAATGCGTTCGCTAAGCATGGCTAAACACAAACACGTATCGGTTGGTCATTATTTAACCACGTTCCGTGTATCTACACAAAATTGTCCGTTTATCTCAGTGCGTATACCCTCTCCGATCTACGGTTTTCAATCCGTACGAATCTGGATGCCATCCCTAAGAGGGATGGGATAAGCATCAGAACAAACAGATGTCATAACTTGTAATAATAATTAGGTTGTAAAGAATGCATGCAATGCATGATTACCACACGAGAGGCACAACATTATAACATTTTAAGTAGAAACAAGCAAACAATACAAATTCCATTAAAATGGAAAGTTGGCGGTCAAAAGGAAATTGCGATATAAGGCAAATAGAAAGAGCAAAAATAGCAACATTTGTAAATACGGCTTTTAGTTGCTAAAATTATGTGGCAGAAGAAGCAAGCGCATAGATGATAATTGTGCAAGATTCTTTCATGGCATTACTAGAAAGCAATATAAATTACAGCCATAGTTTAGTGATAAACACGGTTTTAACATTCAATTTAAGTTTTAAATATATGTCATATGTATTCAATTTATTTGATCAATACATAAATAAATGTAGAAATAAATAAATGAGTATTTTTTTTAAATACTTTTAAATAAATAGTTGAATCATTTTGTTAATAAATAATAATATAAATCGAAAATTACATTTTTAATCGAAAATAAATGAATCAATACATAAATACACGCATATTAAAAATTAAAATATTAAAAATTACTTATAAAATAAAGAAATTAAAACAAATAAACATGAGAAAACATTAATAAATAAAAAATGATTAAATAAATAAATGAATAATTATGTAGATAATTAATAATATAAAAAGTAAATAAGTAAATATAGAAATATACAAATGAATAAATTTTACATTCAATTTAAGTTTTAAATATGTCATATATATTCAATTAATTTGATTAGAATTATATTCAATTTAATATGGCCAATATTCGTTAGTAAAACTATGGTTGAAGTAGAATTTATTTGTTTATTATAGAAAAAATTCCAACGAAAATGGAATGGGGGCGATCCAAGAGAAAGAATCATGTTTTGTAACCATTTTCTGAAGCATCTGTTCCAGGGATATGGTGTATGTATCTTTCAAACAAAAAAACACCCCAAATCAAAACACAACAGTCTAAAAATAGTACAGGAAACCAATAAAGTTGATGTTTGTGCATGGAGGGGGGAGGTACCATCTGAAGAACAATCTAGGTATATATGACATCCGCAACTCATTAAAGCCCCAACTAAAAAATCCTCGGTTTCCCATGGAAATGGAGTGATCACCAGAACATGATGTGTACAGAGTAATTTGTAGTGACAGTTCACCATATCATTATGTAATGCAGTGCTACCCAACCATAACAAGGACACATACGGTAGGTTTATTCTAAAGCAAACACTATTTTTTCGCGGCATTTAATGTTCGTGATGCAGAAGAACCCACATTTTTCATCATGAAATGTTTACAAATGTACACCTTTCTAATAATGTCTAATAAGAATACTAAAAGCTTGTGAGCATGACAATTTCACCAATCCTAGCCAGTCGCGAAATGTTTCATACACATAGATATTTCATGCAAACCTTGACCATGTTTTATGACACAGTTGACCGTCTTCTAGCTTCATGAGTTGACACTCTGAGCTTTTCAGTAGTATCTGAGACCACAATTGTAATGTGTATGACATCTGGACAGTTGGGAGATTTCTCTTTAGTCAAACAAGATAAGCTATTATGTCTCTCTGTTGGGAGTCTAAAGACATCTCTCTGATTGAATTATCAAGGCTAAACAAATATAGCTTTGACTCCATCACAGACTGCAGGACTGTTAAAATAAACTGCATAGGTACATGTAATTTACAAAGACTGCAAAATAATTTAGACAATTTTCCATATACTAAAAACAAAATGGCAGCCTCCATGTATATGTAGAAAGACCTAAATGTCCAAGAATATGCAATCTGATGCTATAAGGTTGGCAGTTGCCCCGCCAACCAAAAAGGTCCCAATTTCATTTCATCATCACAGAGCGTTTACCTGAGATTTTGCTTTACTCTTCTCTGTTGATCTAATCCAGTGTTTTTAAACCTCACGTTAATGTTAGAGGTCGTTTACCGTCTTGTATCTCTGGGCGCGCACATCGACCTTTAATGCGATCAGTTCTTTGACCAATCTAAAAAGATAGTTGTGATACGAAAAAGCCACTGTGGTAATCAAATTGATGCAAACTTGAAATAGACCCCGAGGTTGGTATTTAATTTTAGACCAAGTCAAATCTTGCGAGATAGTCATATAAGAATAGTTTAGCTCTGGAGTTGCATTCCTTTAACAGATATGATGGTCCCCGATGGTTAAAATTTGTATCCGATAATATGAAATGGTACGCATTCGCTCATATTCAAATAGTACGTCACCATCAGTTTTGCCCGCAAACCATATAGCCTATTTCAGTTTGTTATTAAAAGCAGTACGTTTTTATATAATATACTCATATAAAGCACGGTACCTTTAGGTTCCTTTTTTATATATTGAGCGTATACATCGCAGAGAGTTCCTTTAAGCGACTCGTCTTGTTTTCCTTATCAACTTAAGTGTTCCTTTTCACACATCCATGCCAACTTTGTCAGACTTAATAGATCAGAGACGCCATATGATCGCCTTCTCTTTCCAATCAGGTCCACATGTATACGTGATCAGGATATGTTACGAACAAAGTACAAACTGCCATTTATATACTGCATGCCACCTCGTATGAATGATAAAGGTACATTTACTGATCCAAACACATTTGTTTCCAAACTTCGTTTCTGAACTATGGAATACCGTAAAAAATACCCAAACTTACCGGCATCCCGAAAACAGCAATAAATTAGGGAAGCACTTTTTGGGGATGGAAGTATTGAACAAAATATATCCGGGGTGGAAATGGACGAAATTTAGCGGGGGAAACCGGACTTGCCGACGACGGGATCCGATCCCGGGTCCTCCAGTATTGATGACCGTGTCTAAGTCCACTCGACCAGGGGGTCACGCGCCCGCATTTAACAATTCCGTGCGCATTTATCACCCACCATCAGCGCCCGGCGAGATAGACTGAGGCGACACGTGCTGCCAGCATAGTTTCAAATGAATTTTATGGTGTTCAGAGCTGTAAGGGTTACGGTAATGCTAGAAAAAGTGTATACTAAATCCTTTAGACACCTTTAGGATGGAAGTGTTAACAATAAATACCCGGGGTGGAAATGGGCGAAATTTAACGGGGAAAACCGGACTTGCCGACGACGGGATTCGACTCCGGGTCCTCCAGCATAGATGACCGTGTCTTAGTCCACTCGGCCAGGGGGTCACGCGCCCGCAATTAACAATTCCGTGCGCATATCACCGACGACACGTGCTGCCAGCAATTTCAAATGGGATTTCATGGTGTTCAGGGCTATAAGGGTTATTATGGCTATTTAAAAAGCATCCTCCTAAAAATATATAGACTTTCAAAATACAAGAAAATCCTTTTAAATAACTTTACCTGCAAGCCCGCCCGCACATCCGTAAATTGGGCTCTTCCATTTGAAATCCATACACCCCTTAATGGAAGACCGTTACCTTTATATTTCAAACAGGGAGAGTGTAAAATGGGGGTGACCCGCATGGACGACTCTTTGAAATATACACTCCCTGTGTGGAAGATTAAATGATTAAAGGTCATGTCGTCCATATGGTGCGTGTTGATTTCGATTGGAATAGCTCATTTTGTTTCAAGCTGGTGTAGGGTATCGAATCTTAATGGTCAACCAAAATGATGATTCAAGCATATTTTATTCGATGGGGTATGTTTAGTAAAATATGATGCAAACAGAATTTCTATAAATATTGCCCATTGATCAGGGAAAAAGATATACATAAAATTAATCATAATTGCCATTGTTTATTTTTTAGCGTGGCATGAACTGTAGAAAAAGGTGTTACTTCCAACTCGGTATTGGTTCGGGTCTCGATCGATTGGTGTGCACAAACAAAAGTCATGAGTGGATACTTCCGGACCCCCCCCCCCCCCCAATATGAGCCCTGCATCAGTTCTTAAGACCCTCATTTTATTGAAAATTCAAAAATCGCGAAAACGTTCGTTCCAAAGCCCACATTTTCGAACATTTGCGTTTTTACTATACTAATTAAAAAAGCAAGACAGTTCTTAAAGGAATGGTCCCGCAAGCACAACATTGAGCATTATTTGTTAGAAACATAATTATCGAGCCGAAGTTACGTAATTATATAGAACAAAACACCGTACTAGTCACAAAAATGAATAAAAACTGCCATCACTCAACATGCACTTTTTAAAATTCGCGGCGATTGAAAGTCCCGGTGTCGATGACGTCATGGGTATCGGTGCTCAAATTTGCGCATGTGTATTGTACAACTATGACATCATCGACACTGGGACTTTTGATCGCCGCGAATTTTAAAAAGGGCATGTTGAGAGATTGCGGTTTTTATTTGTTTTTGTCATAAGTGTGGTGTTTTCTTCTATATCATTACAAAAGTTGGGCTCGATAGTTATATTTCTAACATATAATGCACACTTTTATGCTTGCGGGACACCTCCTTTAAGGGCTTATATCCAAACTCTCAGCGGTGTTACACCGGTATTACACCGATGTTATACCGGTATTACACCGATATTTGTATAGAATATCGGTGTAATACCGGTATAACATCGGTGTAATACCGGTGTAACACCGCTGAGAGTTTGGATATCAGCCCTAAGACCTATATTTTTTCAAGAAAATCAGTTCTTAAGATACTATTTTCGTCATAGAATTCTCTCAGTTCAGTTCCGAAACCTCCCTTTTTGAGACCCTGGTCGGCTCACCCCTACCAAAAAGGAAGTTGAGTGCCCCCCCCCCCCCCCCCCCCCCCCCCCGGGATACTTGTGTTTATGTGTGCTATCCTGGGTAACATGACGTATACAGTGTAGTAACCTGCCATCGTCAATATATATGATCATGATGATGATACAAATTATACCTGCCATCGTCAATATAATATATGATACAAATTATGCATGCTTAGAAACTCTATATTTTCGTTTCCGGTGCATATTTGCATTTTGTTTTTTACAATATCCTCGGCCTCCATCGAATAAAGTAAACTTGAATCACCATGTTGGTTGACCTTTAAAATAGATGAAAACAAATGGAAAGGCTGTGCCGGGAATATGCAAATTGGTTATTTCAGACTAGATTTTCTATGGTCATGCCAAAAGACACGTCATTTGGGGGTTTCCTTCCACCGAAGAGTAATTTCATAGAAAAGCTTTTAAGAAGGATAACAATCTTTGTATTTTACGTAAGAGTTAGTGCGCTTCTCTAAACCAATTAACGGAGTCTGCTTTGGAAGCCTTAATCTCAAAAGTGAACTTTAACCGGATGAAATTGGCTTAAATCTTTAATAATAGTTACAATCGCGCTTGAAACACGTATTCAATCGAAAAAATAATTAATTATTGCAATAAATAAATAACAATTTATAGACCGGTCACAAATCATTATTTATCGAATCATGGCGGCTTATTTGCAAGCGTTTTTTTAGAGGAATCTGCATGGATATGATTTAAATCGTTAAAATGACGCAGGAAACCCGATAAATGTCACCTCATCGGAGCATGATCAGTGTCCCCCCCCCCCCCCCCCCATATGCAATGGCGCCCCCCCCCCAAAAAAAAAATAGTAGACAAAATTTGACCATTTTAGCATAACATTGCTATGGCTCGCTTCACGCGCATTTTCTTACCAAATTAGGTTAAACTAGACCAAATTTGACAGTTTTAGCATAAAGCAGCTAAATTTTGAGCACAAGCGCGTAATTTCATACCAATTTTTGCGCAAAATGGCAAACAAACGCGCGGATCTTCTTTTCGTTATGCCCCCCCCCCCTAAAAAATATTTTGCCCACCCCCCCCCCCCAAAAAAAAAGAAGAAGAAGTTTATAATACATATATATATGATGCTGATAACATTAGATGGACATTGGGTGATCATCCGACAAACAAGACTTCAATTTGTTTCAAGTGTTAGGTTTTCACGCATAGGATGTCAAACATGAGCTATTGAACTACCATCCAACCAATAAGTGCCAACAAATGTGATTTTTTTTTGTTATCTCCTAAATCACAATGTTGGTACTTTTTGGTCAAAATTGTAAAAACTAAACATTTTTATGTCAAACATTTCTTTCCTAGGCAAACGTCTTTAGATGATTTTTTTGCAATTTCATCCTTTCTTTTCAGCAAAAACTGAATCTGCTGCGTGATGGGCAGCAAATATTGAGCAAAAATAGTGATTTTTCGGTCAAAAATAAATAAATCAGCATTTTTAGTGACATTTGATACCACAAATGAATTCTCCGACTCATTTCCTTTCCAAAAATGTATACTTTTATATACATCACATTAATAATGGTTAAAAAGTTACAGCGCTTGAAAAATGTCATGTGTTTAGGGTTGACAGCCCCATTAATTTGCAAACTTTCATGGCAATTTCATGAATTTGACACGATTCCATTTGCAGTGAGTTTTGATTTAAAAACACCCCGAAAAACAAGTAACTATTTTAGTCCAAATTATTCAATGGGAGGGTCTTTACATATTATTTAAATCTAACAACGTAAAAAAGGCTATTTTCCTTCTTTTTGTCCTTTTTTTATAATTATCTTTAAGCCGCGTAAAATCTACATGTGCTTTAAACACTGCTTTAAACACTTAACCTTAACATACGTTGACATTTAAGATTACGTAATTATCCAGCTATTGCACACGTCGTAATCTTACCATTAGAGACTCGTAAATGTTACAGAAACATTAGCCCTGCCTCGGAGAAAATTTTGACCATTATGATTCTCAAAGAGAAGTATAAGCCGGTTACTCGATATTTAATCAGGTTAAATTAAATGACATTTAATTTTTTTTTAACATCAAATGCTAATTGGCGATTTAACATTAATAATTTTTAATGCTGATAATATCATTTTAAACGTTGTACTACCGAAGTTACCCACTACATGTCCCGGAATGGGTTATTCCAGTTGAATGAAATTCTTACACCCCGGTGAACATGAACATAATCTTCAACACAAGCAGTTTAGATTTCAAATGGAATCGCCCATGCAGCCTGACATGCAGGTTAACGCCATTTGAAATTCACACTCCCTGTGCATGCTGTGGGGAAGATTATGGTAATGTCTTCCACACAGGGGGTGTATTGATTTCAAATGGAATAGCGCGAAACAGACATAGATTGTGGTTACACAATAATGTAATAATGTTTTCCAACATAACTTTAAAGAGACAAATACTAATGAATAATTCATGATTTCAAAAGATTCGTAGCACTTCCATTAGTATTAAAAAAATGTGAGACTTGTGAAAGGTATAAGTTGAATATCAATGAATCACATTATATTATATTAAAACTAAACTGTTGTCATGGTTGTCATGACAACATAAAAATGAATAAGTATCAAATTCAGTGTAGGTAACAATTTAAATATCAACTCGAACGTATTGATATGCCTTTGGCATACTGAAATACTGCTAATCAGTCAAATGTTCGTTGTTACAACTCAAGCCACAGTGATGCCTCGTATGTTAAATATTTAACATACTAGTCACTTTATCAGGTTCCCTTATGTGCAACCTTCAAAATATCTGTGAGAATAGTCAATCAATGATAGAAAATTATTTTCGAGTGACTTGTAATCCCACCATTTAGTCTAGGCCTATATTGAAAATCTCTTAGTTCTTATGAAAATCAAATACGACTTTGCAGGGTTCTCTAGGGGAGGGGTAAAGCTTAATAGTTGTCTTTATTTGGTTCTGGCTAATCAGAGGGCATATTTGTTCCTAAGAAATCAGTCACCTTTATTGTTTATAGAAGAGATATCTGACATTTAGAACGGTTATATTTGACATAGGTACGTTTTTCGGAGTAATTCTGTTATACCCTTCACCATTCACAGGGGTATTCATAGTGCGTGATTTTTAAGAACGACGCATACTAACCGATGTTGGTGTGAAGGGTATAACAGAATTATGCCCGTTTTAATGCCCGTTTTTCTCTCAAAATAGGCCAAATGAATAGCACTAGTGATATTTTGCTGTTTTTCATCAGTTTCCGTCTCACTAAATGGAAGTTTGGTTTCACTGCATCTCCAGAAAAGTACAACCATTAATGTACAATGAATTTGTAGCTGAGGTTCCATGCTAAAATGGTGTAATATTCTATAAGACTGGCTTTTGAAATTATTATTTATATTATGTAATGTCGACGCAGCTTCTCAGTTATGTTTTACTCATAGCATAGCAGACGAGAACCAACTTCACGGCGACTTTATAGTATGAAGTAAATAACCATCCGCATTTCGGCCCTTATTACCGTGTTCAATGCCCCCTCGCACATTGACCAAAGAGCACGCTAAAAATGTTTATTTTCTGTTCTATATATCATTTTATTCTTGCCAAACTAGTTTATTACATTTTACAGTTATGTGTGAAATACACTCATGATCATTTATAGCATTTCCGTTTAGGACTTAGGGGCATAAAAGTATGTTATAATTTCGAGAGATGCTATTTCCGGTATATTTCTGGCCCTTAAATGTCAAACGGTCTGATTTGATTTATTTCATATAAAAATACAAAAATGGCGACAAAAATATCCACTGAGTTCACCGAAAAGCCGTACAATAAGTAATCACAGATGATACCGTTTACGATTTCATGACATAAACCGCCCATACTTGCAAAATATCAAATAGTTCACAGAATTAATCTCACTCTAAAATACCCAATGACTATACCGTTGTTGTGGTGGGGTGAGTTCGGATGCGTGTATCTCGGTATCACGGTTGTACATGTACATTATGTAGCGCTAAACATTACAGTACAGTCATCAAAATAAGTAACTATACAGGTAATAAATTGGCTTTTAACTCTAAAAATATATATTCTACCTAAAAATACGGGTACATTATCGATTACCGGTTGTAGTGCAATTGGGGATGCATGCGCAGGTTGGAGAGTCTGCCGTATTGTTCCGATGGATCAATACGCCACACACCTACATGTCAATGCTGTCATACTCTCCCCCGTGTTG
The DNA here is from genome assembly GCA_035610835.1 of Ophiura sarsii. NCBI lineage: Eukaryota > Metazoa > Echinodermata > Ophiuroidea > Amphilepidida > Ophiuridae > Ophiura > Ophiura sarsii. The sequence goes on along the minus strand of CM069447.1, from coordinate 48,357,212 downwards.
ACAAGTAAAATGTGAAAATGAAATTGTGACTTTACCTTACATTTTGGATTGTCACCTCTTCAATATTCAACTGATCCTACCGTGCAATATCTCATATTAAAGAAGATAAATTTCTCAACAACTTTATTTTTTGATATTTTTAGGTAGGATATTTTTTGAGTTAAAAGCCAATGTATTACCTGTATAGTTACTTTTTTGATGACTGTATAGGCCTACATAGTATAGAGATCAGTGGTTACAGACACATGAATTTATAAGCATGATAATAGGGGGACGGTATTCTTTCCAATCAAGTACGGCAGTGATTCATTATTTCAAAGTGATTTCAAACACCGCGCACTCGCGCTGTAAAACATAATCTCACATCTTAGCCAACAATCAATGATGCTACGTCTGATCATAAGAGCGTATGAAATAGAAAACCGTGTCCAGCTGTTTTAATTAGCTAATGCATACGCGTTTACCACACTCTCTGTAAATGGTGGAATCATCTAGAAATTGGTAGCAGCAAATCTCTAGTTATTGAAATAATATGCAAATAATTCTACCTAAAGGTACGAGGATTGAATATTGAAATATCATGAATATCTTGCAGCGAGATGACACCATATATAAACGAACGCAGACATTTCGTCTTTTGACACCCAATTCCCAAGTAATATTACAGTGAAAACAGAGCAGTATTGACATCTGATTCCAAATAGGGGAAGCAGTATTACTCTTACAAGTGCTCTTAAATTTGCTTCAAGACATTATTTGCTTAACTGCATTACCCATGCATTTTAACCTCATCGAGATGGGATTATTTCAGAAATCCATCAGCTGCTTAATTATAATAAAATGTAATTCTGCACTATGTAATGTAGGGTGTCATGTTAGAAATTTCCGAAAAATTACGGACTCCGTAAATGAAATATTCCGTATCTTTTCCACACAAAAAATTCCGTAAAGCATGTACGTATTCATGATGCTTTTAAAGGTAGTGCGATTTCAACCTCATAATATCAAACTCATCTTAATGTTCTGTTCGTATTTACGGTTAAAAAAACATTTTAAATTTGCTGCAAGAATACGGAACGGTAATTTTCTTCCGGCAGCAAAATTTCCGGATTTTCTTCATTCCGCATAAAATTAAGCAGAATTATTAAGTATCCATCAACTGCTAAATTATAATGTACTGTATGATATGTAACGCACAGAGTGTCCTAAGAGGAAGTTCATCGGGGCCCTTTAATCAAATGTGGCACCGTATATCAATGCTCCACAATACAATTTAGTGAGGGCCAGGTGACTAACAGACGTGTTACATAGGGATCTTTTACCATAATTTCTACCTTGATTTTTATATTTTGATATCAACAACAATAGAAAAGTTAATTAAAAGCATGACAAGGCTGTAACCTCACACTTAAGCCATTTTTTTTTTGATTGTCCATAGATCAGTTGGGTAGGTCGGTCGGGAAAAGTTTTTTTTTCTCACTTGCCCTTTTTCAAGTACCAAAAGTAAATAAGATCTACTTGTTGTGGTAACCAAAACGGGGAACAAAATCGTTAATATTTTGATGAGTATTTTTGTTTCTCAACACTTAAAGGTATGACCCGATAACATTTTCGTAACACAGAATTATTTCAAACATACGGAGATTTTCATATCATATGAAAGCTCGTATTTTTCTCATCATCATACTGAAATTTGACGGCCTAAATCGGTATAATTACGGAGAAATCGATGAAATAACGTCGAATTACCGCGAATGGTGGTAACCACCGATATAGTTTGTGTATTACTCAATGGGTACAGTTCACAGCATCTTGTGCGTCTAAAATAAGAACCAATAGAGCTATATGCAACTCAAACTTTGGAACACGACTTTTTTAAGGATGACCTTTCATGTAGAATAGAAAACTTCAAGTTGAAAATCTACCTTTAAAAAGAAATGAAAAATTTTGATTTTCGACTAATATTTGTAAAAAATGAAATTTTCAACAACAAAAAAGACAAAATAAACAACAACCAAAAAGTCCAAAAAAAAAGGGTTGGGGTCGGAATAATTAAAAGGGTCGGGCGGACAAGGACAATCAAAAAAAAAAGTTTGGCCTTATGTATAGCATTCCTTGTTGCGTCCATACCTTTTAAAGTCTACTTTCATCCCTATAAGACGTTATCTTACCAATTTCCTACCAAATATGCCCAACAATCAAGGATTCTAACCTTCAACGAACGGAAAAAACACCCAAAACACTGAACGAATGAAATAGACACCGTGTCCAGCTGCTTTAATTTACTAATGCATACCCGTTTGCCACACTCTGTAAATGGTGGAATCATCTAGAAATTGGCAGCAGCAAATTGAAATCCTATGTCTATTCTATCTAAAGTATTACGAGGAATGATTATTCAAATATCTTGCGGCGATGAGATACCATATGTATAAACCACGAACGTGGACGTTTCCTCTTTGTACAAAGTATTTATACATTTGATGACACCCGATTCCAAAGTAATGTTACAGTGAAAACAAAGTGGTATTGACATTTGATCCAAAATTGGAAAAGAAGTGTTACTCTTACAAGTGTTCTAAACATTTTCCACGCGGCTATTAATATTATAGTTATGCCATTATACAAAGCAGAGTTTTCAGAAACCTTTCCCAAATGTCAATGTCTCTCTCAAGGATAACTGAACTGATATGGCATGTGTGTACCTATTTTAATGCATTTCTCATAGCGATTCCAAATATATGGTGATGAAATTCAATTATTTTGACATTTTTCAAACATTTTAGAATATTGTCTGCAGACGCACGTGTGAGAACGCGTGTGGTCTAGTGGATAGCATGCCGGTCTCACAATGCAAAGGTTGTGAGTTCTAGCCCCGCTACAGTCAACTTATTTGTATCCTTGGGCAAGGTACTTAGTCTCAATTGCTTCGTCGACCCAAGCGAGATTAGGGAGCTGGAAGGGGATATTACAATCTAAGTGCTGATCTGGTAAATGAAGCGAAATGATTGTGACGATTTCCTAATGGCAGCAAAAAACAGTGGTTCGGAAGTCACGTATAAATGGTGGTCCCGTGCATCGGAAGAGCAATACCCAAGCACGTTAAAAGTAACAGACTCTTTCGTCAAGAGGAGGGGATCATCTCGGTCTGTATCTGTTCACACATATAACGGACCCCAATGGAAATAAGCTCATAAGCTTATTGGGTTATCCAGGGTCGTAGGACCCAAATATTATCAAATCAAATTAATTCGAATCAGACGCCTGCCGCATGAAAAGTGTTAACTTTGCTTTTAAGACATGGATTATTGAGTATCCATCAGCTGGTAAATGATTTGACAAATATTGAATGCCCGAGAGTGTGATAGTATAAACTATATCACACGAGGTCAAATTTTGATTTTTCCATTGCACGAGGCGAAGCCGAGTGAGTGTAATGGACTAATCCAAATTGGACCGAGTGATATACCGTAGTTTTATTATTGCACAAGCAAACGGCATTCAATGTTTGTTTTATATCATGATATCACATTATTCTTCTCCAGCCAGTGGTAGTAAAAACTATCACTTGGTTGAAATCAAGCCTATATCATGATATAAAATATACAGAGTATCCTAATAATATATAGTTATTAAACCTGGGGCCCAATATACGGCACCATGAAGGCCCCACAATCACCACTCATTGACAGAAGGTGAACAACAGACCTTTTAACAGAGTCTAAGGTTTTTTTGTACGGATCTTTTATTTATCATTGTAATTTCACCTTGAAATCCATTTGCCTTTCCCCCATTTGACCTTCTATGAGTTTATATTTGGCCATTAATAAACAACAATAGAGCAATTAATTTAGAGCACAATGTTCTAAAAGCAATAGCATTCCTAGTCGTGCTCTACCAGCATCTCAAATAATTCTAAGCCGTTATCTTTAATAGCCAACAATCAAATTAAATGATGGTACTTCTGATATGTGTAAACCTTCGATCAATCCATGAACCGGGGGAAAAAAAGAACGAATGAAATAGAAACCGTGTCCATCTCATTTAATTAGCTAATGCATCCTACGCGTCTACCACACTATGTAAATGGCAACATCTATAAATTGACTGAAGCAAGTCCTTAGTTATTATATTAAAAAGGCTATCGCATATTCCGCCAAATGATACGAAGACTGAATATTCAAATAGCTTGCGGCGATGTCTCAATATTATAAACGAGCGCGGACGCCTCGTCTTTGTACATGTGCATTTTATACATTAGTTGACACCCAACTGCCAAGTAATATTACATTACAGTGAAAACAAAGTGGTATTGAAATTTGAAGAGTTACATTTCCAGCGTTCCTAACACTGGTTCCAGAAATTATATACTGCAATGCATATCATTGACTACATCTTAAACATATTAAACGAATTCAAATATTGGATTTAGAAGAATCTATAGCTAAAGATAATGCAATAATGTTAACAATTGATTCACAATTTCATATCTGACTAGTAGAAGGAAAATGTTGAAGATCATATACATCGCTCGTTTTAAACACAAAGCACCTATTAATTTCAATGTTTTCCTTTTTGAAAGCGATCAATGATATTAAGCTAAACCGATTCAGAGCTTGCATGGTATTACTTGAACATGTTAAAGGTGAAATATAATTATGTTTTTTATCAGTGTTTCTCTAGAAATGATTTTTTGGATTCAGTGTCACATTCGGTGTTTAAAGAAGATTTTTGGTTCAAATGATCGTGTGCATGGCTATAACATGTTCCAGAAACTTGCTATATACAGACATCACGGTGACACTGGATCCAAAACATAATTCGTGAGGATATATCAAAAGAACATCAAACTTATTAATCTTCATATCAAATTGATATGAAGATGAATACGTTTGATTGCAAATCATTGAATACACTTATTCCGGGACTTATTCAATCACTATATTGTTTGTTTCATATAATTTCAACAGTGCAGCTGAACTCCGGCATGTTATGACAAATCTAGGCGAAAAGTTAACGGACGAAGAGGTCGATGAAATGATACGTGAAGCAGATATTGATGGTGATGGTCAGGTCAATTATGAAGGTAATATACTTTTAATAGAGGTTATCCATAGCCATGCGCAGCGAAGGCAGGGGAATCGCACCTGGCCTATTCTACAATCAATTGATTCAGTACATGACGTCCAATTTAACGCATGAACAGTGTTACCAGAGTGGCCTGCTATAAAACAGGTGTATTATCGTCTTTCAGAAAATCTTAAACACAGTTATTATTATGCCCGACAATATGGAAGCTTATCCGTTACATGGGTAAACCACTATTACGAGTTTATTATTATAGGCATATCAAAGATCAACTATAATATTGAGACATCCCCAGCACTTAATGGCGTAACTTCAGGAATACAGAAATAAACCCATTACGGGGGGCTAAACCAAGGTTTTTTTTAATTGGTACCCCCAAAATAATCGTAAGAGGTCCCCATTTTTTTGCCGTCAGCTCGTGAAATTCTCAGCTCGTAGTCCCAAAACCGGCCAAAAAATCGCATGGTACAAGTGGCAAATGTACCGACGGAACCTACCTATGCCTCTGAAAAAGGTAAAGTGGTACACAAAAAAGGTATATTGTCAAATTTTACGGGGGGCGCCCGCCCCCTCCGCCGCCCCCTGTATCCGCCACTGATTACAATGCAATTCAAGTTTGTATTAGATTATGTCTTGCCTCTTTTTTTGTAACATCCATGTGTATACGAGGTCATTCAATAAGTTCTACCTCCTATCTCATAACTATGCTATTATACAAGCCAGTCGTATGAAATATTCTACAATTGAAGCTTTGATCTCAGCTACAAATTCATAGTATAGATTGGTCTGAATAATTATTGTACTTTTTTAGATATGCAGTTAAAACCAAACTTCAATTAAGTGCGACGGAAACGGGTAAAAAACAGCCAAATGTCTCCTACTATTCATTTGGCCAATTCTAAGAGACAAAATGTACCTATCGGTCAATTACAATCGTTCTAAGTTACAAATATCTCTTGAACAGACTTTAAACAATACAAGTGACTGTTTTCTTGGCGGAAAATGCCCTCTATTTAGCCAGAACCAGACCAGAACAGCCATCAATTTAAACCCTTACCTAGAGAAATAGGTATCAATTAGCATTTACTATAAATGTGTAGCTATGATTCAGAGCTATAATAATGACAAATGTCATGAGGCTGACATTCATATTAGCGATGTTATGAATGAGGAGGTAGAACTTATTGAATGACCCTTGTATATTCACAATTATTGCTGCAAGACCTCTTGTCTGATCGGTTGTTGACTTATGAATTTGTTTAAGAGAAAACACTAATGTAGACCTACTTCAATATTATATTTGACATGTTAACAGTTTCTTTAACCTGTTTAATTTTAATACATGTTTACCATATCGGTACCTTATGAGGATCCGGCTCATTAATATTTATTTTATTTTCTCTTTTCAGAATTTGTCACAATGATGACTGCACCGAAATAACTTCACGGCTCGTTTTGTCTTAGAATAGTCAAATATCGTAGAACATGTATATGTATATAGTATTTAGTTAAACTCGTACTTCATGGGGCAAGCCACTGATTACTCCGCATTTTAGCATCCTCGTATTCGTAGACTAGTCCATGTTTCTACATAGATTTGGATTCAAGTAAGTTAAATGTTATTAAACACGCTCAGAAATCCTTCAATTTAGCGAAACATTTCACAAAAAACGTTAACTACACTTACAATATGTGTCATGCAGCTTTTAAGGAGATTTCATTATGTCTTCATGCAAATTAACACAGGCGTTTGATGCACGGATGAAATGGTATATGCCTAAGTGTAGATCACGCAGGGTTGATGTTCTACAAATGACTTAAGCAGAATATGTATTATCCATGTTCGTGGTGTTCCAAAACCGAACACTTAAACCATGCTACTGAGTCTTTTCATCTGCTCATGGAACGCATGACTATGGTCAATAAGTTCCTTTCTGGACGACATCAATTCCGTTGCTAAAAATGAAAACCTTGCTAGAAGGTTTCATTCACCTTCTATATACCCACTTATAGCAATTTGGTAACTGGACTTTTACTCAATTCAAAAACCTTCTAGAAACACCGGAAGTAAGTGACAATGGTTCCAAAACTTTACCAATGAAACAGGATAAACATACGAACGGCATATTGAAGCCTTCCAGAAGATCACCTTGGATGGCGAAATGTTGCAGTCGATTGTTCTGAAGCGGAAGTATGCCAGGATTGACAAACCAAATGGGCATAATTAAAATAATGCTGTTTTAGAATTAACTCTAAACACGGCAAAATCATTTAACATTGACTTAGCTGATATCTGCAAGCCCGCAAGAAATATTTCAATCATTTGAGTCACAGACTGAATGGTGTATATTTTGCTAAAAATGGTCTACAAACGAATTGGAAGTCTCTGGGTGTTTCGCAATAATAAAGTCAACACTTTGGCTCATTACACAGAAAAGCATTATAAAAGCACAAAACTCATGTTTTTTGAAAACATTACGGATGCTCGTTTCTCTATGCCAATTGACTGCGGGCGCCTTTAAAACTGTACTATATAGACTATTGTTAATTATTTGACGAGCAAACAGGGTATCAAAACAAAGCTAACAAAATTCTCATAACAGTATCATGTTCCAATCCCTTAACACTTTTGGACCGGTGATTTTGATATTTCGCCGGTAATAAATCATCTAATATTTTGTCAACCGCTGACTATGTGGTCCATTTTCAGGGTTATGAAGGTTAGTGTATGCCCTTAGAGCATAAGTATGTCCTTTGCAGTCTTTTAATTGGATCACATAGTGGGAAATAGACACATCCTTTGATGATTTATTACCGGCGAAATGTCAAATCACCGGTCCAAAAGTGTTAAGGGACTGGGAACATAAAAATACATAAAAGATCAGATTTAGAGAGGGAGCTAAACCCTAAGGTCCACTCTTATCAGCCAGATCCTTTTGGAATATCTCAATGTTGAGATTTCTCCATCTTAACTCTGTCTCATCTGTCACCAAATGAGCAGGTGTAAGCCAGTTCATCCTGCATGTCCTGGGTGAACTAGCCAGAGTGGACCTTTGCCTTTGAAGAGAAAAGTTCTCCGTTGTGATTTTTATTTTAATTTTCAGATTTAAATAAGTATTATTATGAGCTTAAACACAGGAACATTTTCTATCAGTTGAAATGAACCTGAATAATTGTGTTTATCGAAGTCTTTTCTTAGCGGGTTTACTACTACGCGCACCTGGCGTCCTCCTGCAAGTCGAACTTGCTATCATGGTCGAGTTATATGATCAAACTTTTCATTTCGTGTTATATAGGTATATATATTAGGAAGACTCAGAAACACGTTTGGTTTCAACATAATTCTACAAGTGTTCTCTATCCGTATTTGTTTTCCGTTATATACTGCGAATTATTTTATCGGAGATATACCAAGCATTTGGGACACCATGTACTTACTTTTTTGGCTTGCACGGGAGTAATTAACAAGACGTTTTAATCAACGTGATCAACGTATTCAGCTTCACTATGTAGATGAGGGTCATTCCATGACCTCCAAATGCAGGGTATATTATAACCATGGAAGATTCAGTAATATAGATTCAGTCAGTTGTGTGCCTCATTTGAATTTTGAATTATAGTTAATGGATTTTAGCCATGATTGTAACCATGTCTGATGCACTAAAATGTAATCAAGGACAAATGAATAAAACATTACATCGAAAAACCAAAATCAATGCAAATAAAATGCACAGCGTCGACTTATTCATTATCAGTGTAATAGTACGAAATGGAATAGGTTTGAAAAATCCTCTTTCAGAATTGTACACTCTCGGAACAGGTATTAAAAAAAACATGTATTAAACAAATGTTGATTAAAAAGTATACAACTTTGGTTAAAAATTACTTTTAATACTGCGTTGGTTAAAGAGTCAAAATACAAATCATATTTATTCCAATAAACGTTAGTTAAGACATCATAATTTAAACCAACAATAGGACAAAACAAGATTCCCGCCAAAGAATTAAAATGGCGGGAAAATATTATTTTTGCAAATGATCAAAATGTTGGTTAATGTTTTAATCACCATTGATTGAATTTGAATAAATGTCTTGGTAAAAATCTTTATTGCACAACGTTGGTTAAAAATGTGGTGTCTTGCTGCGACATCAACAAAATGGCAGACAACCAAGTGGTTGAAACGCTCCGGTTGTGGTTGTGTATACAGGGCAAACAAATTTCGAATCGTGTTTTCTTGAAAATAGGAGCCTCATCCATTTCATCAACTGGTACATGTTAATTGATTGTTATATACTATGTGAACCAAAATATGCCTAGTGTTGTAGTTTAGTGAAGGTAACTTAGTTTCCTAAATCTCCCTTTCTTGATAGACAAATGCCATGGTATTGTACAGTTTAGCTCAGAAAGTTACATGATTATTTAATTACAGTATTAGAAATCAATCACGTACCTTAAAACACTGCTTTAGAGTCTCTAGACCCCACTTGGTGAGCACTTCAAGCATATTACAGACCTGATGATCATATCTCAGGTCCGATTGGATTATGTCAATTTTAAAAAGAATTAACCAACAAACATGGCAAATGGTTAAGTTTTGACCAGCCCCATGTTCAATATGAAGCAGATGTAACCAACAAATGGATAAGTTTTAATAAACCCATGTTAAATATAACATAAACACTAAAAATTCAAATGTATCGGATTGCGTACATCAAATAAAATAACTAACAAGTATTTATGCCCAAAATAAAACAAAACGAGATCGTTGATCAGTTGGAAATTTTGATCTATCTGTAAATAAGACAAATGTTGCCGCATCATTTGAGCTTAACCGCAGTTATATTAAAACCAACAGATCAAAAATAAATAAAATACAAGACAAAAAAGCTTAATAAAGCAAATAGATTAGGTATGAAAAAGGTCGGTGATCATCAGGGTCGAACCCGGGTCCTCCTGATATCAAAGCGAGAGCTCTAACGCTGAGCTACCGAGAACAATGTCTATCGTAGCTCAATAAAATAAACAGATAAATGCATGTAATTAAAATACCAATCCCGTTCTTACACTATCACTGTTAGTGCGAATTTTACCTTCCAACTACTTAAAGTATCTGCTAGAAGTTCCGAGCCCTGCTCCCCCTTCTGCATCCATCATGTATGTTTAGCGCTCCCATTGTGTGTTTTGATATGGGCAGAATCAAGTTTAATGATCGTACGTTGCAGACTATCCTCGGAATCGCTACAGTTTTTGTACATTCTTTCAATTCGATTACTTTCAATTACTATATATAAAGACGTTCGTATGACAAGACTTTTCCTGAGCATAAAGCAATAACTTCAAAAGGAGGTTTCAAGTGTGTTTTTGGTGAGTTCTTCGTCGTCTCAAGGACTTGAAGTAAAATCATAGCAAGCAGAAGCGTTACTTATCGTAGTCAAAATAAAGCACCAGAATTCTGCAACAAGAAGGATTCGAAACTAAGTTTGGACCCTATAATAATCACTTATAAGTATAATAAAAGGAAATTCACAGTAACTTAGTTCCCAAGTTGGAAGATATTTCCCTTAAAAAGAGTTTCCACCCTGTACTTCGGCAGTCCGCAAACACTGAGATATAATTAAAATTGAATGCGATCGCGCATGATAAACAAATGGACGAAATGCTATTGGTTCCAAATCTTTTATGTACTTAAATGGTCACGTCGTAAAATCGATTTAAGAATAATAGTTGCTAAAACCCTCATTTATCTAAATACACGAAAATTGTGTAATTTCGCTGGTTAAGACAGCTGTTTTGCATATCAATTTAGAAACTACTTTGACACATTTCATTTCGATAGCGACGAATTTGTAAAATGCCGAATGGAAATGCTCTGCTTGTATATAAACTGCGCCAATAAAGTATCTAAACACCTACAAATAGTCAGATTTATCAGAACCTGAAATAGTATGCAAACAAATAATTAATTAATTCGATTCACAGTTATCTTCTGCGCATTTTGACACCTTTTTTGTTGCGCTACGATGTTGTTCGGCAGATTTATGGGCACTTGAGTGCGTTAAGGTCAATTTCAAAAGTTACAAAAGCCCCTATTCAAGCACTGTGACGAATAAGATCAGTATTATTTTTGCCCGCCTTTTATAAATGATTTGTTTGTCGCGTGTTGGATAAATCGATTGCGATGAACATCAGCATTACTTGTCAATAACAAAACAAAAGGGTCAGAGATGGGAGGCATAAATCAATACTGCAATGAATTTCATGGTTAAGTAAACAGAACAAATTGGTGTCTTTTGTCTGTGTGTGATGCTTGTGTGAGTTCCCTTCTGAAATTGGAGTGAATAGGAGCTTTTGCAACTTTTGAAATTGACCTCAAACCACTCAAGTGCCCATAAATCCGACAAACAACATCGTAGCGCAACAAAAGAGGTGTCAAAATGCGCAGAAGATAATTGTGAATCTATTTGTTTAAATTTCGTTTGCATACTATTTCAGGTTCCGATAAATCTGAACATTTGTAAGTGTTTAGATACTTTATTAGCGCAGTTTAGATGTCATAGACTGTATGCCTAAAGAAAGATACTGTATTCTGTGCATCGTGACATACATGTACGTGAGACGTAAACAGTCAGTGTAAGATACCCCTTCCCCAAATGGTCAAACTTCGGGGGTAAATGGGTAACCTGTTTTACAACATAACACGGGTTACCCGTTTACCCCCGGGTCGCGGGGTAACGGCGAATGGAAGGGTTTTTTTTAAAAGTAAATCGTGATCACATTTTGAGGGGAGGAGGCCCAAAATGTTGTAATGTTCAGTTACATTTTGAGCATGAAGCGCGAGAATCTGGTCCGCGAGAATCGAGGCCTTTTATCTGTTTCCTTTTAGCCGCAGAGATAG
>CM069447.1:48277452-48345128 GCA_035610835.1 Ophiura sarsii | reverse complement strand
AGTCATTAGAGGTCATCAAAGGTCAACAAGGGGTTAAATCGTGCAATAAACACGGGGGACATGTCAAAAAAAATTAGAGGTCAAAGGTTTGGTTCTAATTTTCAAAGGTCATATGAGGTCAAAGGTCATCCAGGGGTCAAATCGTGAAATTTGCCCAATTGACTTCAAACTTGGAGAAAAGAAACATGAACACCGAGTGAACATGTCTAAAATTAATTAGAGGTCATCCAAGGTCAACAGTCATTAGAGGTCATCAAAGGTCAACAAGGGGTTAAATCGTGCAATAAACACGGGGGACATGTCAAAAAATAATTAGAGGTCAAAGGTTTGGTTCTAATTTTCAAAGGTCATATGAGGTCAAAGGTCATCCAGGGGTCAAATCGTCAAAGTTGCCAGATTGACTTCAAACTTGGAGAAAAGAAAAGGAACACCGGGGAACATGACCCCTATGTGACCTTTGACCTCATTTGGTCATTGGAGGTCATCCAAGGTCAAAGACCAACGAGGGGTTAAACCGTGCAATGAACAGCGGGAAACATGTCAACAATAATTAGAGGTCGTCTGAGGTCAAAGGTCATCCAGAGGTCAAATCGTAGAAGTTGCCCGATTGACGTCAAACTTAGGGAAAAGAAACATGAACACCGGTGGAACAAGACCCGTGACCTTTGACCTCATTAGGTCATTAGAGGGCATCCACGGTCAAAGGTCACAAGGCGTTAAATCATGCAATAAACACCGGATGAACATGTCAAAAACATTAGAAGTCATCTGAGGTCAAAGGTTTGGGTCTAATTTTCAACGGTCATCTGAGGTCAAAGGTTATCCAGAGGTCAAATCGTAAAAGATGCCTGATTGACTTCAAACTTGGAGAAAAGAAACATGAACACCAGGGGATGATGACCCCATGGTGACCTTTGACCTCATTGTGAACTTTGACCTCATTTGGTCATCAGAGGTCAACAAGGGGTTAAACCGAACAAATGGGAAAATGTCCTTGTCTTCAAAAATTCAGGACGAGCAACATGCAATTTCTTTTACTTGGCCTAATTAACATCAAAATTAAGTATCGGATTCATTTATTAGCGCGTCTATTATTACGCACAGGAAAATTCTGCGCATGGCGCAATGATCAAACGGCTGTCGCAGGGTAAAACTCTGCTTAATTTCCTGCCAAATGACCATGTCCCTTTCCCGACTCAAACTTACCAAAACAACAATTTAAAATCACCTAATACAACAAGAAAGGATCGCTTCCGATAAGTAACTTATGATGGTAATGATAGAAAGAATACATATTAAGGTATTTAAATACCGTAGTAGAGAAATGTGAAATTCAGTTTTTTAAACAAGTACCGGGTTTACACTGCCCTTAACGGTAATTACCTTTAAGTTACCCAGTAGAAACAGCCACATACAGTTTTCCAATCAGCACAAACCTGGATTCTACACATTGTGACTCTGCGTTTACGACAAATTTCATGTTCGTTTATGGTTCATTTATAGGCCAACTCATTCACATCCCTTTATGTGAAAATTAACAGCAATTATTTTATTTGCCTTGTTTTTAAAATTTAGGCCAACATTCCAATCTGACAATTTGCAAGGTCATGTTTTCTTTGGGGTTTTTTCCCCACGGTTGACACACGACAGACACATGACTGTTGTGATCCTGGTGTGGTCTGAATGTAAAGACTTGCATGGCATACAGATTAACTTTAGCTACTAGTAATATAAATTCAATACTTAAAATGATGCCCAGGGAACTGATGATCTCAACTTCACTCATATAAAACCCAAACCTTTGTTACAATATAAAGCTAAAGCTGGCTAAACTACCATGATTCGACTATTATACTATGTGAGGTGAGATTTCAATAGTGGTATAGACTGCCCTCTTGGGTTTGTTGTATTAGTGAGAGAAGTTACATTTGTAGTGTGGTTATGATCTACCTTATTATTGATTATTGATTACTACGGGCAGTATTTGAACATGGATAATGGATGGATCAATAAATAACAATTAAGTCTGAACTAGGCTAGGGTTGGTTTTACCAATGCCTTGGTTTTCCAGAGGGTTGGTTTTCAGACAGTGAGTACAGCTGAGGGTTCTGTGTTAGTACTAGGCCTCAGCTTTTACAGAGGGTTGGTTTCAGCCCGGGATTTCAGAGGGTTGGTTACAGCTAATATCTAGGGTTGGTTCTTATTCCAAGGCCATGGGACAGTAGTTACTGTATATATATCTGTATAATGTGAGGCCTTGGCCCAGGCCTTGGCCCAGGCCTTGGTAAAGGGTTGGTAAGGTATTGGTTCAAGGCCTGGGATGCTTTGTTTAAAAACCAATGCCCTAGGTCCCTAGTCTAGGAATAATGAGAAAACCAATGTGTTATTTTTGTAAGGGTATATCACAGATTGTGGAAACATCTGTATTCACTCACTTGGAGCGTGCTTTGAGGTCTATTGGGTGCAAAATGCAAGAAACGTTTAGTTTTTCGTTTACTTTTACGTTTAGTTTTGTGTTTAGAATTGTGTTTACTTTTGAGTTTACTTTTAGTTTGTCGAAAAGATTGTACTTGATACTTGATACGGTGAATCCTTTGCAGCTGTGATCGCAGCTAAACTGGATTTTGGTGCGTGACGTCCGTAGCCAGACGGAATGTGCAGTGTAGAAAAATGGTGCGCGTACTGAAATAGTACTTAAAGTTTTTCAAAATAAGGGTGCGCTAAAAACTGGTAGGGAATTAAAGGACGTTGCTACCATGTGGAGACTGCATAGCCCTAATGGTAGGCATGGACGTGGTCCTGAATATGTTGACCGAAGGATGTATGTGGAGGACAGCAGCTGGTGGGAGTCTGTTCCATACATAGATCTCCCGTTGGTAGAAGGCGAATTTGTGTGCATTTATTGATGTGTGTATATTGTTTACATACTTGAGAGGGTGGTCCAATCTGTTGGAGATATGTGTAGCCCTTTGAATGTTGTGTGGAAAGTGAATGTTTACCAGGCCGTATTGTATTTTATAAATCATGGTGGCTTGTTGAGCCAGGCGGCGGGTGTGGAGCGAATCCCATTTGAGTTTAGTGATTAAGGGGGTAACAGGGGTTTGTCTCCTGTAGTCACGGAAGACAAACCGGGCTGAACTGCGCTGTATTTTCTCTATTCTATTTATTTCCGATTTTGTTTGAGGGTTCCAGACCTCACTGACGTATTCAACTTGTGGGCGAATGAGAGTTTGGTAAGCTCTAGCTTTGACTGTTTGGGAGCAGGGGGAGAGAGTTCTCCTCAGTAGACCAAGTGTACGATTGGCTTTATTTAGAACTTTGGTGCAATGATCATTCCATTTTAAGTCGTGCGAGATGGTGACTCCTAAGTAGTCTGCCTGTTGAACACAGGGGATGACCTCATCCAGTAGTGTGTACTGATGGGCAAGAGGTGTGCGCTTAAGTGTGATTGAGAGAGCAGCACATTTTTTGACATTGAATGACATAGACCATTTTTTGGCCCATTTGCCTAGGGTTGCCAGGTCGTTTTGTAATATGATTTGATCCTGTGGATCTCTTATCTCTCTGTATATTATGCTGTCGTCAGCAAAAAGCTTAACAGTAGATTGTATGTGTTCGTTATGTCATTAATATATAATAAGAATAGGACAGGGCCCAGGACTGAGCCTTGGGGCACCCCTGAAGACACATTAATCCAGTTTGAATGAGTTCCATTGACGGATACTGCCTGAGTTCGGTCAGATAGGAAGCTATTTATCCACCCCAGTGTGTTTTCTCTTATACCGTAATACTTTAGTTTGACAGCAAGGTGCTGGTGGGAGACTTTGTCAAAAGCCTTACTGAAATCAAGCAGGACAGCATCAGTCTGGCCTTTCCGGTTTAGGGTGTCAGCCCAGTCATTTGTGGAGTTTATGAGCTGAGTGACAGTTGACAGTCGCTCCCTAACCATGTATAAACATGGTGGTCCCGTGCATCGGAAGAGCAATACCCGAGCACGTTAAAAAGGTTACAGACTCTTTCGTAAAGAGTAGGGGATCATCCTGGTCTGTATCTGTTCACACATCTTTCGGATGAGCGCTACGATCTCAAGGTAGCAGCGCTATATAAATGCTTTCATGTTTATGTATGTATTGCAACAGTACTAGATAAATAACTTTCCCCTCTTCTTATTCGCTAGCGTCGTGAATGTTAGAATATGATCGTTGCCAGATGACAGTGGACACGAATGGTCTTAAGTTTGAATCTCTGTTGGTTTCATTGTAAAAATGGATTTTGATTATATGACCCCAGAATATTCATCCCATGTTGGAACTAAATTATTTCACCCTAAAACAGCTGGGACACTGGAGTTGATCTGGAGTTGGACAATCAACTCCAGTGTCAGTATCATTTTTGAATTTAGTCCGCTGTTAACTGTTAGTCCCATTCGCTTGATTACGTAACCTCGTACGCATGATTTAACCGTGAATATTCGTGAGCGAGCCCATGCCCGGCATCGTCTGATGGTTGCCAGGTCAACTGGCTTACATTGATCATAACACAAAACCAATGGCAGTATCATAACTAGGAACAGATGCCTGGGCTCAGACTTGACCCTGTAACCATGAGTTACAAATTAAATGTGCACTATGTCAACGAATACTCACACCACTTTATTACTCACCTTGCATTAGATGAATCTGCGCTACAGTCAATTTCACAGCTATGGAAACATTCTTTTTAGCAGCAATGTATCTCTGCAGAAAAATAGAGGAAGAAATATTCAGAACACTCTAAATTGATGTACAACTGTCGTGACAGGTCAAACAATGGCATAATGCATAAATGGATAAAAAGCAACATCAAAACCAAACATGATACTCGATTCTCTGATAAGAAAAAACAAAGTATTTCTTTTGTTGTTACATTTTGTTTCTCAACACACAGCCTGGGTGTAGCAACAGGCATATTATAGTTTAACCCAAACCATGAAAACTTCATCAAAATCCAACAGAAGCGCATCACTTGTTACGCAATCATAGGAAGGTATAGGCTCAGGAATGTTTGGGGGGTTTTTTTAGGGGAGGGGCGAGCGACCCCATTATCATCATTAGGATTACCAGATCATCCACAGTGGCACGCACACCTCATTTTTTGTCATTATTTGTCCCATAACTCACCCCCCCCCCCCACCCCGTTAGCTTTATTGTTACAAACCAACTGTATGGGTTACTGGCAAGGACCGATACCAGTGCTATGACAACTTACAAGCCAATTGTGATAAGAAAACCTGGGATACTTCAATTAATTGATTAACACAGCCTACACACCTCCCTGTCACACTTGTTCACAGCCCAAGTGCAAAAATGGAATTTTACTCTTGACTAGTTGTTTTATACCACTTTCCACTATAAAAACTGTAAAAGTGGAAATGTTCGCGCTATATTTAATTTCACGTTGTTCGCGCTCGAGCCACCTATAAAATAACAACACACAAATATAATTCTTTTGCGTATAGGTCTATGTGATGAGGCTACAAATCACAAATTAAAAAAACATGCAGTACAGTTGAAAATCTGCACAAATATTATGAGTTTTACAGTATTAACACTCACCTCAACCAGCTCAATAGCCTTGTTGTACTGCTTTTCCCGACACAAGAGGGCAGCTTCCAAGAGACACGGCATATCACTCTCTTTGTCTTTCGATTTGATATTCTGAAGCAGTTTACGGCATTGATCGTACTGTGGAGAAAATTCATAAATCAAAGGTGCATTCAGTAATTTTGAAAATGTTTTTCTTTTTTTTTCTAATTTTTTTTTTCTGGATTTTTTTTAATATTCTTCCTAGTCCTAGAATAAAGACATGCAAACTTCTTCTTTTTCATTTCCTCCCGACTCATTTTGTTTGAACACATCAGACAATATGGCCAAATAAGATTTGATATAAAATGCACTGCATTTTTGCAAAATGAATAAATCTGGTCTCCAATTCATCTTGGTTCCCATGGACGCATGCATAAAATCATGACTTCATAGCGCCATCATCTTTCGAGCATTTAGATTCTAGCAGTAGTTGGATCAAACACAATCAACTGAGGAAGACAACAGACATGTTGTTGAAACCTGTATGGAAAAATTAGTAAGTTTCCATTTTGGAATTTTTCTACGAAAAATTCATAATGTTTCTTTGAATTCCTGATGAAACTTTTCATCAGTTAGATTCTTGTTTACATCAACAAAGACAGGGGAACCATCGATTTTCTGATATGTGTCATGAATGACAGAAATCCAAAGTTAATGGTGGCCATGATGGGTTTGATTGAGTATCGATTAGGGGAAATTTAAATGCATTGTGGGAACAAATGATTAGTTGGCTGGAGTTGGTGTAGAGTCCATTACCTGCGAGCAAGGGTAGCGCTGGGTCAAAAATCTTGGGGGTCCCATGGGACTCATGAGCATGCACAAAATACAAAAATGAGGGGTCCCACACAAATTTTGGGGGTCCCATCAAATTATCAAGCACGAAGCATGGCATTGCGTTATTTGATGCTGCATTTGTTACTATATTGTTTAATGTTGTTAAATAAGTACCCACTTTAGTACTGCTACTGCTGTGCTGTCTTCCTGTCTACTGTCAGCGTTGATTCAATTGCAGAAGAGTTTATTAACTGACAAAATGCTTCGTCAGTCAAATCAGAGAGCGAGTTATCCATTTTCCTATACCTTTACAAGCGGATGCGCGGTCGGTTTAAATTACAATTATTCTTGGTTGTGCGCAGGCCATCTTTTTTTTCCACCTCTTTCACAAGATGAAACACGGACGATCGCTCGCTGTAGTATACGCGATCTGAGTAATGTGTATTTTACACGAGTATAATCAATCAATCCACCTCTACACCAGATGAAACATGAACGATCGCGGTAATTTCAGCCATCCTCCGACATGCGAAAACGAAATTTGTGTAATAAAAAATAGAAATAACACGTGCGAATGGTGTTATTCGTGTTTACTTTCTACTTTGTTGACGTTCCCTACAAATTTTGAGTTGCGTCCCGTGGGACGCATGAACCTATTGCTTTGACACATTTCGTGCGTGAGAATTGCTTTTGGAGCGTCCGGGACGCAAAAACGCAGCCTAGCGCGAAGCTTGCCTGCGAGAATCCACTCTACACCACATTACATTGTCGCTCTGTTATCACATACGGGAAATAATGATCAACAAAAGTTTTGTAGTAGGTGACGCATCGAATACTGAAAACATTGTCGCGCTACATGCATGGCTACAGCTCAATGGAGAGTACACTACACCATGTGTGTGAAGTCCGATGCTGCTGTGGCGCAGACACATTGTATTTTGTGCCAATTAACAAATTTGTTATAGTTCTAAGCGTGAAGCTGGCATTATGTGTGGATTATTTTACGTCATTTCATGCATATGCATGACTTTTATGCCAGCAAATCAATGTGATGACATGATATGTGCGTACCTGCATCTATAGATGAGTTATGTGGAGCCCATTGACGCAGGGAACCAGCATAGAGTTGGGGCAATGCATTGTGGCTGCGACATTTTTTCTTTGACACAATTGGCTTACCTGATTTGTGTAGACCATGATGAGGCATCTATTACATGCCATAGCAGATCGCTGTTGAGCACTCAATTTATGATTCAGTGTGTCCGATATGGTGGCTTTGATCTTCTTCTTTGAATCAAATACATTTTGGTCCTGTTCGTAATTCAAATAAAAAGGTTAAAACAGGTTCAATTTGCTACCAGATAAATGTATAAATATAAGAGATGCAGGGTTGTAGCTACGCCGGTCGGATGTAGCCGGCACTCATGCTATCCGACCAGCACTAAAAGCTGGCCGACCAGCACTATTTTTTTTTTTTTTTTAATATGTTTTTTTTGTATCGTTTTTTATGGATAGAATCATTACACTGCCTCGTAACATAAGAAATTATGTGGCAGGAACCCTCAAATAGCATTAAAAATACCTAAAAAACATTAAGCAGGCCTCTAGACCCCATGCCGTGATCCCCTGCACTTTGTTCGCTACACTTACTCTGTTCGCCTTCAGTACAATTAGCCGGCACTCAATCTGGCCTAGCTACAACCCTGAAAAGATGGTAGTGGTAGCATTTGACTGTAATCATTTATTTGTTGGGCCCGTTTTTTCTGATCATTTTGCCATTACATCTCCATCATTGTAAAAGTGACTATTTTGGATGCAGTAAAATGACTGAATCTGTGAATATGGCCCAAGACAAATTTGTGGCAGGAGATATGCCGCCCTCTGACCGGGCCGCTGAGGATGTTACAATGACCAGGAGGCATAGGATAAATCTCAACTTCTGATCAACAACTTGTTTTCCTAGTAGCCATGTCCAAAAACTATATTATGTGCACACCATCATGATACAGTACAGACTGAATTACAGTGTGTCCCAAAAATTGGGTCCAACAATCAAACACCAATTTTTCAAAATTGAACAGTTTGAGAAATTTGTGGACAAAAAAGGGCCGATGATAGTAGGCCTAGTGACTGACCTTGATAATGATACATCAAGTATTATCTTTGTTTATCAGAGAATTTCAGATGGCAGAAACATGTTTATATGTTATATAAAACAAATATCCTGGAATTGATTTGTTTACCTTATTCAAGCTGACAATGTTGTTAGAAGCGACAGCCATCAAGCCAATATCATCTGGTCTGTAAATATAAACAAGCAAATAATATACATCTTTTACATTGATTCTATAATATGTGACCATCCACCACAAATGAGATGTAAAGTCGGCCTGAACATTTTTTGAAATATTGAATAAAGGTCCACATTGCGTGTTAAATAGGCTGTACAAATCGATAAATCCATTGAGAATTCCTTTGTTTCCTATTGTTTATTGAAATGTTTATTGGGCCATATCTCAGTACATGCTCTGCCAACTTAACAGCCCCCTTTGTGCTGGATGGTCACATATGTGAACAGAAACTATATTGGCATATGTTATTTTGTAAACAACATTAACTCCACTTTCACCATTTTTATCTTAAACGTATTACAATCAACCTGCCAAATTCTGATATATTTTAAATTAAGGTTGTAAGTTCGAAACATTTACAAAATTTATGAGACGGCTAAACGCAAGCTCTATCAAAATAAAAAAACAATTACGGCATTTAGAAATCTCGAATCTGTCACAATCTTTACTTTCTTTAGTCACCATTTTGCTTTTGAGTTGCTGCTTTCAGGTTTATGGTCTAAATCCTTCACAATGGATAAAAAGGATGATATTGATGGAGCTGTTTCTGAGATAGTCTACCAGATTTACGATATATTTTCTAGAAACGCTATATAATCATGTGGCTAAACTTTTAATAATTTGCAAGCGGATCCGAAAGTCTGACATTTTTTATGATGATTTTGTAATGACTGTAGAAAATAGGTGAATTAATGATCGTACTGATGTTTATAATAAAGGTTTTATGTGTGTGATTTCCTTTTTCCCACAGACTTTAATGTATGACTACCTTTTGCTTAGGATTAGTGTATATTATAGGACAATGGTACCGCTGTTAAAATCCATAAGTCCTCTATAGTATAAGACACTGAATCTTCACAAACTTACCTCAATTTAACTACTTGGTTGTAGATCTTCATGGCCTCATCTGTCTTCCCTTGTAGTTGCAGGATGTAAGCCTTCTGTACCCTAACAGAACCTAGTTCAGCTTCGATCTCTTCTTCTGTCAAATCCTGCGCAAAATATATGATAAAACACAAGATTTGTATCAGCAATAGTATACAAATATGGACTGTTCATGAGGGAAATGGGGTGAACTATTGCCCCAAGGTGATCTGGAGACCGTAAGCCTACTATCTTCCCGAAGCCGAAGGCTGATGGAAAATAGTAGGCTTAGGTCTCCAGATCACCGAGGGACAATAGTTCACCCCATTTCACAAATAAAGAGCAGTCAATATTTGTTTTATATAACGCATGAAAATACTTTTGTGCGATTTTGATCAAAGTAAACATGAAAAAGATCTTACATTTTGTACAGGCGAGTCGATCCTCCATGCCATTATGCAAAAATCGTACGAGGCAGGGCAATTTTTGTCTTTCAAAAAGTACTATTGACCGCCAGGTCAATAGTACTTTTTGAAAGACAAAAAAAGACCGGGAAGTGACGTCAAGCATAAAATGGACCAAACTATTGTGTGTTATCTGATGTAGTATCCACCAATCAGACGGCTTGAATATTTTCATGCGTTATATAATATAGAATATAACAGAGTGGATAAAAGCCTAACAGGGATGGATTTATACATGTTGGAGACAAATTAGTGTGAAAAAGATGTTGAAAATGAAGAAGAAAAAGAAATTGTTTGTTTGCTGTACTAAACAATCTGCTATCAGCTGGTCAGTTTTGTGTTCCTTTTTTTACACTTGATATTCTATTCTAGCAGACCACCTTAAAGGAAATCATTGCCATGGAACTTCAGCGCTCAGATATGTAGCATTATTATTATACAGACCACATCCGTAGGTTAAAGTTTTTTAAATGCCACATTAAGGCAAAATCAGCTTTAGAAAGAAGACAAAAATCACCTGATGGACGTCGCCATATTGATCGAAGCTGACGAAACAGTTACGAAATTTCCACATCACTGTTTTATGTATTGATATTTTCAGTTTATGCATTGAATTCCTGCGTGATTACCTGCAGCGACCTGTTGCTGAGGAGGGGGTTTTAGTAACGATGACGTGACAATAATGGGATGGCTATCCCATCAGCAATTTAGACACAGACAACCCCAAATAATCACAGGTTGGGGATGTGCAGTTTAAACTCCTTTTATTAGGATAAACTCCTCTTTATTATTATAGAGGGTCATTTTTAGGTCATAGTTTCAGATCACGCTTGCTACATGATTGTATGATGACTTTATGCGTACTGACAACATTTTCAACAACAATATTGAACAAAATGCGAAATCCAGGGTGCCCCGGCAAAAAACCACAAGAAGTCGGCCATTTTGGAAAAAACAGTCTTTTGATCATAACTCGGTCATTTTTGGTCTAATTTATTTGATTTGGGTGGCATTGTGGCAATACCCATGTTTAAGGGTACAAGATGTCATTCTATGCTAGTCTCGTCTCATATAACCCCTTCGTTTGCTTGTAATAGCTGATTTTGGTCAAATTTGGACTGTGAGGGCGCTTTGCAAAAAAGTAGCTATCGCATTATAGGCATATTATGTGATCTTTTCCAGAGGGCGCCCTCTATTCATTTTTTTTTAGAAAGTAGATTTTCTTGCAGATTTACATTTCCGATCATAAATCATACATACATTCCAAGTTACAGAGCGATACGATTCCTAATTACCTCAAAATCATGGTTTTAGAGTGAATTTGGAGTGAAAAATATAAACTGTCGGAATTCCGACAGTTTATTTTCACTCTAAAACCATGATTTTGAAGTAATTAAGAATCGTATCGCCCTGTAACTTGGAATGTATGCATGATTTATGATCAGAAATGTAAATCTGCAAGAAAATCTGCTTTATAATTTTTTTTTTCGATGTTGAGGGCGTTCCGTGGAAAGATCACATAATATACCTTTAATAAAAATGAATTTGAATACATGAAAAATGTTAAGTGTGTGTCAAGAAACATTGTCTGAAGATGTGAGGATGTTACCTCAATTCATTTTACCGTGGCATCCATTTTAAAATCACAAGAACGCGTTAAAAGCCCTTCCATAGGATAGTACAGGGGTCAACGAACTTTCAGTAGTGTGTGTTTCAATGGAGACAATTCAAAGATGTTCACAATGGTGTAGCTTCAAAACAACAAATGGTATTTTACTCAGATTTTCAGGAAATGCCTAAATTGTAACTCCTATCATATTTCAACATTAAAATTTGAGATGCCTCGATGCGAAAGGTATTTTTGTAAACAGCGCCCCCACAGGGCTATTTTCACTAAAAATGCCATTTTTAGGAAAATGAAACATCGTCATGCGATAAAAGTTACATAAGATTATTCCATGTCCCCACAAACATGGGTATTGCCACCAAAATCAAATTGATTGGACCAAAAATGATTGATTTATGATCAAAATACTGTTTTTCCAAAATGGCCGACTTTTTGTGGTTTTTTGGCCGGGGCACCCTGGATTTTGCATATTTTCCAATTTTTTTTTGAAAAATGCTGTCAGTACGTATAAAGTCATCAAAAAATCATGTAGCAAGCGTGATCTGAAACGTTGACCCTCTATAGCCCACTCCTACTTTTATTGAATATTATAGCTCTGTGTTCAATTAAACTGGTCAATATACATTGGATAATTATTTTCCTAACATATAATGCTTGGTTTTTATGAATAGTACTGTTTTCCTTAAGAAACAAGACGTCAAAAAAAAATCAAATAAGAAATTTTAGCACAAAATTGCTTCCCCTGAAAATTGTCGAAATGTCACTTTACGAGCCGTCATGCATTCAGCCAACGACATTGAACCAGTACTTACCGGATCCTCTTCCAAATCTTCTTTGCATAGCTTCTCTGCCCTATCAAGGAGCTTAAAGGCCTCATTCAAACCAGTACTTACCGGATCCTCTTCCAAATCTTCTTTGCATAGCTTCTCTGCCCTATCAAGGAGGTTAAAGGCCTCATTCAAATGTCCTTGACCAATCAATTGACAAGCTTTGTTGTAACACAACTCAAAGGTGTCATCCTTTAGTCCCAGGTCTTCCTGTGTATTGAATAGCAAAACACCAATAAAAGAGAATAATAAATTATATTAACACTTTTCAAGCGGCGGCAGGCGTTTGCAGACGACATTCCAAAATGTCACAAAAATGTTTCAAAAATGGGCAAGATGGACCCATTTTTTTAATTAAAAGAGGGAAAATGTGAAAATTTTCAAAACAATTTCAAACATTGTTGAATGAAATTCACCCTAATTTTCACAATTTTGTTCCTGTTACAACAGGGTTTTCGTTGCAATTCACCCACATTATCACAACAATTTTTAAAAAAAAACATTACCGAGAAAAATTACCGACCAACCGACCCTACCTGAGAGGCCCGTTTGCCTGTACAACAGGCTTGGGTGTTGTTTTGCCTAAAAATGGTCAAGCACAGAAACGTCTGCATCGGGTTGAAAAGCACCACACATCCATTATCTATGTTTTAATTCAAATGAATGCTTTATATTTGAATGGTTTTCCATGCTCTTAGGCTACTTACAGTTTCTTTGCCCTCCCATAGCTGCATGGCAGCAACAACAGCCGATAGATTGGTCTCTCTTTCCTCATCATAATCGTCCTGAAATTAAACACAATTTGATAATAATATCAGACCTCATTGGTAATCACATGGGTACTAGTGCTGATGGGACCGTGTTCACATTTAGGCCAAGAAAGGAAAAAGATCCATCTCTCATATCCGCGTATGTGGAGACACTTTTGCTGCATAACCCTATGTAATGAGCCCAATTTGTGGCTCTTTGTTTGTTTGTTTGTTTGTTTAGTTAACGGAAACAAATTGGCTCCGAAAGTTTCTGCATTTTAAGTTATTTTTTCTAAAAATGAAATTTTAAAAATGCATAGCATAGCGATAATTTTCCAAATGTATGTGAGACAGACATATTTTGTGCCTAAGACGTGTTCACGAACAAACCACCACTACACATTTAGCAAATTCACTACACGATTAAACGCCAGAAAAAGCAACTCGCCTGTTATTTTTCGGTGTTAAAAATTACTGAAGTCAATATTTCGCAAAAATATCCAACATCAGTGAGTCTCATACAAATACACAGTTTTTAAGTTCCAATGTTACTTCATTAAACAATCTCTGAATAAATAAATACAACAAGAATGCCTCTTGGATTTTGCATTGGCTCATAAAAGAACCAAGTAATCAGAGAGCGCCATTTTGGCGATTGAAGGCTTAATTATAATGTTTTGAACTGCGCCACTAACAATGAGTGGCGATCTCGTATTAATACAGGTGTTTGCTTGCCACTCATTAGCATGGCAATCAGAAAACGTCCTTTTGACTGATGGATTTTTGGACCTTGAAAATGTTTAAAGTAGATTTCCCAAAGGTTATAAATAGAAAGTATTACTTTATACATGCTGAAGGGCCAGATGGAGATACAACAGAACAGCATCGAGATATAGATTCATTAGATCTGGTAATAATGAATATAATAGGTTGTCTATAATAGGTGAAGATAAATAAACTGGCACTTACATTTTTCTCCTTTGGGGGAGGGGGGGGGGGCTCTTGTTTGGACAATTGTTTGACCTATGAAATAATAAATGACTCTCCTATAGCCTATTTGGCCATCACGAGACAGTGACGTAACTGCGTATTCTGGTAATTGCAGGACATAACGCGCACACTTACTCGAGGCGCTGGCGCATACACACGAGCGTTGAAAATCAGAAGATACATACGCGTGCGTTAAAGCTGCGCCTCTTTAGTTACGTCATTGTCCATAGGAAGCCAAATAGAGTATAGTATGCCCTGAAAGCACACGATGGCTTTCTGTTCATTTTTGATGTACTTATTCATTTAACATGTGTACATTGGGGTTTTTTTTCTTTCTGTATTTATGTTTATGTTTATTCTTTTCTGTTTCTATGTTTAAAGCTCTTAATTAGGGATGTAGATGTTAGGTTTAAACACATAGTTTTATTTTCATGCCAGTATGCATTTTTTCACTCACAGTATCTGAAAAAACATGTGGAGTTTCAACAACAAGACCCCCACCCCCCCCCCCCCCCCCCCCCCACTAGTTTGACAACTGATTATAACACTCGCATAAGGTATACTCTATGTCACCTCAAGTTGGGATGTGATCAGTCACATCCCCACATGTTCTTGTAGATGTATTTATACATCCTCCTGACCAGCCTAAGAAATGGCTTACATTATCCAAGACATTGTATTATCATACTGTACTAGTACACCACTGTGTTATTGCATCAAGAACATGCATTGGCCCTAGCTAGAGTTTAGTTGCTGCCTCCGATGATTGGGGTAAACAGAGAATCTATTTTAGTTTTATAATTATTCTTATAGTACTTACCGTTGAATTTTTAATTAGGTCTTTGTAAACGGCAACACAATTCTCATACTGTTCTAAACGATAAAGCTGGAAGAATAACAGTGACAAATAATAATTACAACCAAACAATACTAAACTCCAGAGCTTGCACTGGCCCCCAAATCGGGTGCATGGCATACTCACCGCACGGGATTGGATAAAATGTTTTGGGGTTATTCGATACACTAACAGGGGTTCGGAGGTAGTAGTATTTGCCTAGAACAACGCTGTCTGCTGCGTAGTTGTTCCACTTAAAGGCATATTATGTGATCTTTTCCAAGTAGCCCCCTCTATCATTGATTTTTACTATGAAAGCAGATTTTCTTGGAGATTTGCATTTTTGATCATAAATCATAAAGATCTTCTAAGTTACAGATCGATACGATTCCTAATTACTTCAAAATCATGGTTTGAAAATAGATTGTACCTACCGCTCCGGTACAGTCTATTTTTCAAATTTTACTCTAAATTCACTCTAAAACCATGATTTTGAGGTTATTATGAATCGTATCACTGTAAATATAATAAGAAAAGTATATCTGCAAGAAAATTTGCTTCCATTTTTTTTTTTGAGGAAGAGGGTGTCCCCTGGAAAATATCACATAATATACCTTTAAAATAATACTTATCGCCCGCATTTATGTCAAACAATATAACACGGATACGGTCTAAAAAGATACCTAATTCTCTCGTTAAAATGACACTAAACTTGAGTCAAACTCGAACTAAAGCAATCAGGAGACAATTCCTTCTATTTATATTATCTTTAATTCATAGAAAATATTGCAATAAATAATGTTGAATCTTGATCAGTCAGTTTATGTGTGTGACTTTTCTTCGCACGGAGTTGAGGTGAATTGATTTTAAATTTCATTCATGAAATTATCGTAAGCATGGTAAGTACGCAAAATCTGTTATCTGTGCTGTTATTGGCCAGTAACAAATAATAATAAGCACCGACTACGATATAACTTATATATAAGTCGTGGCCTGATTGGTTAAAATTACGCCAAACATCTTAACAATTTTTCTTGACATTCCGGAATGGGAAATGCATCCGTCAAAATAGATTAAAAGACATACCGAACTTATGTTACTCAGCGATACTAAAATATGTGAACCAGTCGCATCAAAAAGGACATGTTGTCGGCAAACACAGTTTTGAAATAGAAGCCATTAAAGTTGGTGAAATATAAAGAAAATAATAGTAAAAAATATGGTTCTTGAACCTATATCTTCTGATTCAAAAGTCCGATTTCCTTCAACAAGGTATCATTTTAAAGCTTAGAGTATGCTCTTTTAGCTGATGTGTAACTCAAATTGGAGTCGTGCCCTCAACATGTCCATTTTGATTTGACGGGTCACATATAATCATTTCCTTTTGTATGATTCTAATTTATTATCACAAACCCTAAACATGTTTCCCGAATTGGTAAAAAGAAGTAAAATCAGTCACCTTTTGAGGTAAAAACACCCCTAAAATTAGGTCCGGATTTCAAACCTCCAACCTCCCCCCCCCCCCCCCCTGACAAAAATGAATCTACCTACCACCTGTCCTTTGAGTTCTTTGAGTTGTTGGCTTGGTTCAGACACATTGTTGATGGTAGCCAAGGCTTCAGTTATCTTGTTAAGTCTGTACTGACAGTAGGCTTTCTCAAAAACCAAATCACTGAAACAGAAAAAGAAGGTTTCAATGACAGTAAGGCTTTTTCAAAAAGACATATCACTGGACAAGAAGCAAAAAAAAGCATATCACTGGACAAGAAAAAAAGCATATCACTGGACAAGAAAAAAACATATATCACTTGCTGGACAAGAAGAAAAAAAGCATCAACAAGACATCACTGCACAAGAAGAAAAAAAACACTGGACAAGAACAAAAGAATATCACTGGACAAACAAAAAAAGCATATCACTGGACAAAAACAAAGCATATCACTGGTCAAGAACAAAAGCATAATCACTGGACAAGAAAAAAACCCATATATCACTAGACAAGAAGAAAAAAGCATCACCGGCCAAGAAAAAAAGCATATCACTGGACACAAAAAAAATAGCATATCACTGGACACAAAAAAAAGAAGAAGCATAATACTGGACAAGAAAAAAAAGTATCACTGGTCTGGAGAAGGAAAAAAAGCATATCACTGGACAATTACAAAGAACATCACTGGACAAGAAGAAAAAAGCATCTCTGGACAAGGAAAACAAACATAATCACTAGACGAGATAAAAAGAATAGAAGGTTTTATGAATAATAACTTAAGGAATACCAGCCTTTCGGACCCGTCCAACTTCCCAGTGCTTCTCACAAAAAGGGGGAAAATGACAAACTGGCAAAACACTTCGCCATCCATCAGCAGGTTTCTTATGAGTTTCCAATTTTGAATATTTGGTACAGTTCTACAATTAAGTAATCGCCAAGAGCTGTCATAACCTTGTATCTCCATTAGGCCCTTCAGCATGTATAAAATAATACATCCTATGCATTATACACGTTGGGATGTATGCTCTGATTTTCAGATTTATAATCAAAACCTTGTTATAAGTGCTCTTGTCTCTGAACATGTATAAAGCAACATTTCCTATGCATAACCGTTGGACAGTTTTACTTATACATGCTGAAGGGCCGCATGGCAATTCCTTCTCACTCACCTTGCGTAGGATGGGTTGTTGACTATCTCCTTGAGGGCCGGTTGGAATTGAGATAGGTGAATCAGACAAACCACTTTACACTTAAACGCTACATCATCACTGCGTACCTCCTTCAAAACTGCAAGGGAGAAGAAACAATGTTTACATTTTTAGCACCAGTTGGTATCAGGCTCGCTGAACTCATTTTAGTGATATTCCAGTTAAAAATGGAACTCATTTGCGATAATGTCCCTCAACAATTTCACCCATGCTATGGGCTACAATGTGTCAACCTTGTCCCCAACACCAACGTTGGGAAACTGGTCAGTATTTTAAAGAGTTGACCACCCACTGAGCCAAGTTGATGCATACAGACAATGATATTGATACAGATCATGGAAATCCCCAAGTGAAAATCGCCGGGGAGGTGGGGGATGGGGGGTGTTCAGTGATCGATTTATGTGAAAAAAATGTGTGTAGCAAATTGTTGTCAAATTCCAACCGTTTGTTAAAAATGATAAACTGTTACATTGAAATGCATAGTATAAAGATTGCATAGCAAATTCTGTGTGTAGCATTTAGTGACGCGACACTGGGTAAATCGTAGGCTGTGGGTGTTCCTGTGTGCATGAAAGAGGCACTCAGTTACTCTTCACAGCAATGGCCTAGACCATCAGACATACTAAAAGAGTGAGGGTAAACAATTGGTACCCTGACAATTTTTCCGCTAGAGGGCATTTTCAAAATGGCTGCTGAAATCTGACTTATTAGCCTATTTTTGAGGCTTGAAATGGATTACTGTTGTGATTGAGATAGAGTTGATAATTTGGAAGCATGAACATTTTTTGGTCTATTTGGAACTGACTGAACTAGCCTGGGGAGCGCACCACTAATTTGATTATACGCAGTACTTACAGCAAAGCCACCAATAATGTTAAATTGTTTCATCTTATCATAATTTAAAGTCTTAGTCTTAGAAATGACATGTTTTAGTTTGTACTATTAATATTATATTTTTTAAATCTTGACGAACAAACTTAATAATAATTATAAATGTTACAATTTTGTGTTGGTTTTCGCAGTACAGCATGTTCAGTAAGACTAAGAGTAAGACTAAGTAAACTTCACTCACATCACATTCACATATAAATTTTAAATTATTATAATAAACTCTGAGTCTCAGATTTCATGATGATGTGTAGTATAGATGTGAACATTTTTAATAACATTAGGGCTAGGCCTACATTTACATCACAATATTAAAAAATAATTATAATATTAATTAATAATATGAAGTGTTTACGTAGCCGTATACGGCTACGTAACCCCGGGGTTACGTAGCCATACTTTTATTAAAAACGCCGGATGTATTGCGCCCTCAATCTCGTATACCGTTTGTGTATATTTCAACATGTAGGCCCTATTTGTGGTTTTTTATGTACTTGCATTTGTTTTTAAAGCGTCTCTGTGCACCAATCCTTACTTTTTAGCTGTTACATCGTAAGGCACTCAATAATTTCTAAGTAGTTTTATTATTAGTAGTAGTATTAGCATATTGTTATTAATTACCTTATTCAAATAACTCTGCGGAATGCATATTCCGATATAGGTTTTTATAGTCTACATGACAACTCTGTTGTTATATCACTATTTATCCAAAAACTGTAGTACCAGTTTGAAGAACTAATTGTGTACACGATGACAGGGTGATGTAACACCCTATCTGACCATTGTTGAGACAGGGTTGAGATTTTGTTTCACAGTATAGCACGCTCTATAAGTTCATATCTGGAATTTAAGCGTAAACTGTCAATCATTCGTTGTGAATGAATATTCATTCATGACTATTCATGACCTCACACGATGTGATAGTAAATAAGTTTTACTCTAAATCACAATCAGCTTTTTTTTACCATTGATGTACTATTTCTGTGTCACAAATCATGTTTTGAGCCGATAAAATCCACCGTGTCTTAGGTCGTCTGGTTTGTTACGACCATGATAGTGCGCCCCTTTAAGATCATCATTCGTCAATTTAAGCATAGTAAACGGGGGACTTTGCCTCCGAGATACTTGTCCCATAGTTATAGGGTCTCTGACGATGAGCAGAGTCATATAGGGCCTAAAAAAAAGAGGTTTGATTGGCGTAACATGACCAAAACAAATAGGGTAGGTCGGTCAGGATTTTTTAAATTTTTAAATCACCTACTTTTGAACACTTAAAAGACAGCAGTACACACAAATGAAGAGACGGCAAAAGCAAAAATTCCTTTTTCTTTAAACATTTTTCTTTTTATTTATAGAAACCAACAGACTCTATGAAACAAGTTTCTGAAGTTTTAAACAATAACAAACTTCTTTTTTTTCTCTCTTTTCTTTTTTCCCCCTCAAAATAATAAAAAAATATTCAGGGTCGGCGTCGGCGATGTATTTAGGGTCGGTCGGGTTACGCCAATGAAACCTCTTTTTTTTTAAGGCCTAGTTTACGTGCATGACTGATAAATGGCGCACATTATGATATGAACGTCTCGTCTATTGTTTTTCATTTAAATTTAATGAAATGTTACTGAAACATCATGAGGAATGTAATAGATGCTTTCAATACTATAATCCAACTAAGACCCTGTCATGGGCCTATATATACGAAGGCCTACCGGCCCCACCCCCACCTCTGACTGGCATGGACTTTCAAAATGGTTCATAAACACGTTTTGTTACTCAACCAATGTATTTTGATAGATTTCTTCTCTCGATTTCCCCAAATTTGTCGCGCGTATACAATGCCAGCCCTCCATCTTTTAGCACTTGAGGGCAAAAGAACGCGTTTTATTTGCCCGAGCATGATTTATATTTTGTTCACGTGCCCCTACCCTCCCTGGGTGTGGCTTCGCCCCATTCCTTATCCAACAATTTCCGTTCGACTATATTTTTGCAAAAATAATCATAAAGAGAAAAAAAAGAAGTTATTTTCCTTCTTACTATTTGGAACTATTAACGATATTACATTACCAAATGTATTAGAATCCATTAGAATGAAGCAATGAAAAGGTCGTAGTCTCATAGACTGGTCGACCAGGAAAAAACCTCTTATTGTACACCCCCACCCCCGGGATGGCCCATATGCAGCATTAGAACGAAAGAAAAATCATGAGAAAAAAAACTGAATGTGCGTGAAATCGAGCTATTAAAAGGGCTGAAATTAAAAGAAAGTGCGGAAGTTTGGACCAGGATAAAAACTCACTGTCTCATGCATGTCTGCAGTAAACAAAGGGGCCACACACCCCCCCCCCCCTGAAATTTGGTATTGTTTAGGTAGGTCAATTTTAATTTTGCGGGCATATTTTTACCAAAAAAATATCACTATATATCCACCCGATTCAAGACCAGCGGGTACATCGCGGATAGTTGAGCGTGTGAAGTCTAATATCCGATGATACGGCTACGTAACCAGCGCGCCGAGCATCGGTTACGTAGCCGTATACTAACGCGCAGAGTATCGGTTCCGTAGCCGTATACGGCTATGCAGCGCCCGGGTTACGTAGCCGTATACGGCTACGTAACCAACTGCCTAAAAGGCTAAGTATTAAGTAATAATAATAATATTAGGCCATGGTAATGAAAGTCTTAGATTTGCGTCCACCGCCCGCATGGTCCAAAACCTCCCGCATGAAAAACTCATTATTTGAGAAAAATGTCATTATTCGCGTAAAAACATAAAAATCCAGCGTTTCCTGCTTTGTGAGTCGTCACTCAGCGAAAGAACGATGTTTTCAGCCACTTCGTTCAACGACATGCATAGTGCAGCGCTAGCGATGTGAAAGAAAACGAGAAAATGCGAGATTTTAATGAATCTAAAATGGCCGACCAGCGTAACGACACGGAAATAAAATACGATGAAAATCGGGACAAATTACACCATTTAATTAAATTTCAGACGGAAAATAAGGGTTCAGAATGAAAAGTAAGATGGTATTTAAGTATAATTCATTGAAAGTTCAGTAACATCAACGTTATTTTGGTGATGGATTGGGATGGATAAAATGAAGATGTTTTCTGTGTTGGCAATACAGACGATGTATTCAAGTATTGAGAGTGCCGTTGTGTGACATCGCTACATCCACCCGACGGCGAATCGGCAATGCTTACACATATCTACCAACAGTCACGTTCATGTAAATACACACCATAGAGAACCATGCTTGGATAAAATAATGAATAATGAATAATGAAAAACTGCCGCATGTGATTTGAAAAATGTCCGGACACAAATTAAGACTTTCATTTCATTAGCCATGATAAATATTAGCTCTGTTTCATAGCTCTCATACGTCGTGATACGACTCAGTATGAGAGCTATGAAATGAAAGCATATGTTCGTACGCTGGCGATTTTCGTTTCTAGTTTGCCTATTTCTAAAACATTTGGATACACTTACCTGGGTTATACATGTGCTATGTACTGTTATTGCATCCTAGATACATTTTCAGCTCCATAAATGCTACTCAAAATGAAATATTAATGATATAAAATCGGCCCTAATCACAGCGAAATGAAGAAGTCGTAGCAAAGACGAAAGTCAATTCGCGGTAGTTTACGATTGGTTCCGAATATTTTCAATTAGTCTCGTTCCCCGTTTTACTCCTCATGGGTGTACGCGTGTGTGCAAACATAGTAAATCACTAGGCGGACAACCAATACTACGATTTTACGAATGCGATCAACTGTTAACAACAGCCTGGTTCCAAATTGTTGGCACCAGGCTGCTTTTAGTGAGATTCCGAAGAACGCACGTGACCTATTTTCCGAAGATTTCTGATCTCAATTTTAAATGGTCTATTACCAAACTATACAATGTTCTAACTTATTTGACATTTAAAACCATCCAATACGACAAATTATGTACAATTAGGGTCCTGGGTATGCAGTTTTCATTACGTAAATACTAGAAAGGGAATTAATGCGCTGTGCAAACGGAAGAACGCTATTTGATATGAACTCTCCGTATCGACCCTAGGTATATCCCCAAGTCTTCAATATTACCGTACAAAAGCTGTACAAATATAGCCTGCAAGATAGCGACGTAGAGGGCGACGAAGAGTTAGTCTAATCGACCCTGAATTCACCCCTATTTCTTAGGCTGATTCCCGGTACCCAGAATCCCTTTTGGATGAGTTGTGTGGAGCCCATTGATGCAGGGACCAAGCAAACTCGACGGCATTGAAGAACGGTAACCATTTAGTCGTTAAAAAACCTCTAAAATCTCCAGAAATCGTGAGCGTAGAATTACATCGATGGTATCAAAATAATCCGTAAGTATAGTTCTATAAGTAAGGATAACTTAAATTTAACTACCAGTAAATTTATTTTTTGTTATGAAACAAATACGACGTAGGAAGTCAATGCTTGTTTTTGTAGCTAGATAAATATG
Organism: Ophiura sarsii; assembly: GCA_035610835.1. Classification (NCBI taxonomy): domain Eukaryota; kingdom Metazoa; phylum Echinodermata; class Ophiuroidea; order Amphilepidida; family Ophiuridae; genus Ophiura; species Ophiura sarsii. Next base: position 48,321,958 of record CM069447.1, on the reverse strand, counting down.
GCCTTACTTATTTATAAATCCAAATTTCATCGATCAAATCACGAGCTAGTAGCAAGATTAAGAATTGACTGTAGGCCTACACACTGTTTAAAGTAAATGGTGTATGATTATAAATTAGTATTTTTCTCCCTCTAATATAAATAGCTAGATCACTAGAACTTAGTAGCAGAACTGAAACCGTAGAACTAGAACTTCGCAGCTTCCGAATTTTGCTACACTTACTACGTGTGAACAATATGGACCGGTAGATTTCAGAAGATAGTTTGGTTTAGTCATATTTCAAGTATGAAATGAAAACATTTTGGCAGATACAATAAGAAATAAATATTTTTACTTTTGTTGACTGTAGTAAGCGCTTTTTGGTAGTCTCCGTTCTTCTGCAAACGATCAAGATCTGCGTACAGAGAAGCGACTCTTACTTCCAAGGCAGTCGCCATCTTGAATTTTAGCACTAAATAGAGGGCGCAATTCAATTTATAGAAGTGCGCCAGACATGATCGGTCGTACATTGTAATCCCCATTGGTTTCAATGTAAAAATTAATTTTGATTAGACGGCCTCCGGGGACGGCCTATGACTGAGTTTAGTTAAAAGCACGTTAAACTACCCCCATACCCATTTTTTAAAGTTTGACATTTCTCAGTAGTCCTGGAAAAAGCACCTTCCCGCCTGCCCATAGCGGGTAAATTTTGCGTCGGAAACTCAGGTGAAGTTGCAGAATTAGGCCTCCACAGTATAGATGATGTGACTGTCGCGTTGTTTACAACAGTCAAGGGCGTTAGTCCAGGACTGTTGTTTTGATCGGGGGGGGGGGGGGGGGGGGGGGGGTGGGGGGGGGGGGGGTTATCCCAGTGGCGTAACTAGGTTTTTCATATTGAGGGGGGAGGGGGGACAAGAAATGAAAGTCAAGGTTGAATTAAGTTCTGCATACTTCCCCCCCCCCCCCCCCCCCCCCTTCTTCTCCGTACGGCACGGGGTCTAAAATGCTCTAAAATGTAATACAAATGCATCTCCAATTCTAAGACACGTCCCCCGGCCCATGGCACAAACCACGCACCATAATCGAGGTCATCGATTCTCACTTAATTGGCCGAAAAAGTTGACATTCGTCAGAAAAACTGCTCCTCCCATTTCCATTGTAAATTGATGATTATAAGGATTTATGTCAATAAAAACCAACGGGCGACGTGTTTGTTTATTTTATACAGAAAAGTCAATACACAAATGACCTAGCTTATCGTGGGACAGTTCTGGCATGTATAAAAAAATGCGCGCGAAGCGCGCAAAAACTTGATGAACTGAAATCGGGTCCAGAAAAAATCCCTGAAGCAATCTTGTTAAGCTTAAACGTTAAAATAATGGAACTTATACGCGCGATTTTTAACACTAAAAAGGTAGGCCTACAGTATGACGTTTTAAACGTCCTTAACATAATTATTATTTAGAATATTTGGTGTGGTTCGAGAGCCATTAGCATATACCCTTAGTGTAGTGTTTACAAATTGAGTAGCGCCTGGTCTGAAAAGACATGCTAGAGGTATAATTACTAGTCCATTACTACTTTTCGACTACTTTTCTATAATTTCTAATGAATAGAGCATTAGAACGCATTGCTCAATTCTTGCACCAAATCAAATATTTTCCCAAGATCTTTAAAATGACACCTGTCTTGTTGAATTCCCATGTATTTAGTGTGATTTACTTAGTGATACTGAAAATCGCGCATTACCAAGAAGAAATTTGTACCCTTTGTGAAAATCTTGTCAACTCTCTTTAGGGTTCTTTTGCAAAAGCAATCATTTACATTAAAATGATGTGATAACTATTTAATATAACGAGTAAATTTTGACAATATGCCTGGAGCTGTAAGACCATATTTGGCTTGCTTACAGTATGAAGAAAAATTCTACAACACGACTTGGTTATATGTGATGCGATCTGTGAAAACCCGCCACATGGTGGCATTTTTCATATTGGAGATATTTATATCATAAGAAAGCTAAAACTGTGCTGATTACAGAACTGTTTCGATCATTTTTCTACGATCACTACAAAAAAAGTTATGAGTGAATGATGATTGTGATGTCACCAAAAGCTACAAAACAAGAAATCATGAAAACAGGCCAAAAAAGATTCATAATTCAATATAATAACATTATAAGGTTAATAATAAAAGTGACTTAAGTAAGTTTGTCAAGGTGAAATTTCATGAAAGATGATGACACAAAGTACTGGAAACCAATTTTCTTTAAAACAATCTAAAAAAAAAAAAAAAGGTTTTTTATTTTTTATTTTTTTATTTTTTCTATTTTACCCATAATCCCTAGTTCACATTTTGCGACATCCGACGGGTTTTCTCATTTCGCATCACATATTTCGCCGCCGCCATTCCTATGATGACCTGGCACCAGGGGAAGCACTGGCTCAAAAATATGAGGAGTCCCATTACATTTTAAAGGACCCTTTAAGGACTGCAAAAACTAAATTTAAGGGGTCCCCCAGAAATATAAGGGGTCCTGAAGTTTGAGCCTTTAAAAATGGTCAAAAACCGATTTAGAGAAATTAGAGGTTCAGTTCAGCGCAAAGAGCTGGAAATTAGTGCAGTCTTTTGTTTAAGGAACGCATTTTCCCCGTTTGATTTGAATCCCCTTAATTGACGCTGCCTCGGTGCAAGATGTGCACCACATCTTCTCCCCATCTAACTCTAACCATTTAAATCGGTTATTCCATCTAGGCGTGTATGCTCTTATTTTCTTAGATGGAGCCATTGTTTACCTCGAATGGTCATGGAAGGTGTAGGCCTACAGCAGCAACGATGCATACGAAAATCGATTTAACGGCATGCGTGTTTCGCTGTTATTCAGTAGGCTGATACATTGTAGCTTACACATTGTTCACGCTCGGTCTTGTACAGAGATCGTTGAATTTGAACAGTGAGTCTGTGACCCTCATTGCAAACAGTCGCTAACACAGATACGCACACTACACTAGCGTAAGAACGTGTAACTCATACCTATGTTGTGTCCAATCAGTAAAAGATACTTAATTATAGAATGTTTTGGAAATCGCTTGAAACTTTTGCGGAAGCAATTCGGAAGCGATTTAATGTGTTTAAAAACTTTTAAATATACAGGATTTGCATTGTATTTATCTTTTATGGACATTAAAAAATTTACAATGTAGGAGATTGACAATGTTCAGAATGTCTTAAGGTTTCCACGTCCATACATCGTCAGATTTAAGGGGGTCCCTTCGTTTTCGATTGGGACCCGTTAATGAAGTTCAATATGTAAACTTACGCGTCCCACAAGAAAATGAGGGGTCCTAGGACGCGGTAATCTACTCGTCGTACGGCCTTGTATAATTTCACTGTCACACAATCGAACAACACCCCCTGATATTAGTCCATCCGAGAACCGACCAAATGGTGAGATCAGAGGATGGGGAGCGGTCCATGGGGAGTGAGCCCTCTATCGGTACATGTTCATAGAGTGACAAAGAAAAGGAAAAAGGTATAATAGTTGTTATGAATGTTACTGCCGATTAGGCCTACATGTATTTATTATAGAATTGTGTATACATTTACATGCACACCTTTTGACCTTCACCCCCTGGCTACACTTGTTTATGTATATCACCCTCGCTTGGCCTAATCTCAATAATTTAGCAGTAGCTGTGGTGAATCTGAAGACTGGTGTATGTGTATCGGATTATACTGTTTTTTAACCTCTTTTTTACTACCTTTGGACACTGAATTGACAACATCAAGATGTACATTTAATACAAAAGATTAGCAACTAAATATGTGAGTACGTGTCATCTTTCTTCAACGTTCGAGGAGCAGTAAATTTGTGAGTTTTAACATGCAAGATCAAGATATACCTGCCTTACACCGGAATAAATTCATCATAACAATTCATGATAACATTAGAAGCCTTTGAGCCTACATTAAGTTAAAAAACAAGGAATCATTGTGAAAGCTACTCAAGATAAGAATAAGAAGTCTACAGAGATCAACTAGAGACTTTATAGATCATGAAAGAATAGGCCTATAGTGCCTATAAAGTATCCAAGAACTGGAAGTAAGCTTATTCTGCTTTGTCAATAAACTATCATCCATCCATAGCACTGCATAGCACAAAGCCTTTGTCTACCAACCACACCATTTATTGCCCTGTGTAAACAATCCAGCTATCTGCCTACTCAGCCATTGTTATGTTAATTAGAGTTGTATAACTACAATACTTCAATCTATAGAGGGCGCCATCACTACTACAGAAGTAGACCCTGAGGGTGCAGGACCTGAATAGTCAGATTCTAGATTGAGAGAAACTCAGAACAACAAGATAATTAACAATGAACCACGCAGAGGGATATAAAGACGCAGGTAAAGGTGTGATAGATGACCAGAGCAGCACACGGTCAAGCAGAAGTAGAACAACATCATGGAGTAGTAGTGTGGCATTAGCAAGAGCAGATGTTGCTGCAAGAAAGGCAGAACTATTAGCCAAAGCTGCTGCACTAAAGAAGAGAAAGCAATTACAGGAAAAGTCCTTAAGACTCCAACAACAAAGAAAAGAACAAGAAATCAAGAGAAGAGAAGAAGAGATCATAGAGGCTATCAAAAGAAAGCAAGAAGCCATAATACTAGAACGAGAACGAGAGGAAGAAAGGAGACTTCAGCAAGAAGAAGAAGACGAATTGCGACACCAGCAAGATCAATTGGATATAGACGTAGAAATAGCTGCCGAAGATGCACGTCTTCGTGCCTTGGACGAGATGAGTGATGTTACAGGCGATGATATAGACAGAGAGAGCATCAACTTAGACGAAGAACCAGGATCAGTCATGAATCCTCAAGCAAATGAATTTAAACTTCCTGTTCCCGCTCCACAAAGCAGTCAATCTTTCTTTCAAGAAGTAATACCCGAGAAGGAATCATCAGCCAACACACCGGGCATAGGCCTACTTGACGTCATGATGCAGCAAAGTCAGCTATCCAAATTACTTATCGAAACACAGCTAAAGGCGTCATTGCCACACAGGGCCATTCCAATCTTCGGTGGAGATCCTATGGAGTATGCCTCATGGATTTCAGCTTTCGACCACAGTGTCGAAAGCAAATGTCAAAGCTCCAAAGACCGGCTATACTACCTGGAGCAATTCACATCCGGTGAAGTCAACCGGTTGGTGAAGGGATATCTACATAAGAATCCGGATGTTGGCTATCACCAAGCCAAACATCTCATTGCTGATCGATATGGCAACAGGTACCTGATATCACAGTCATATCAGAACAAAGCCCAAGAAATGTCTACAATTAAGACAGAAGATGCCGGTCAACTAACGAGATTTTCCTTCTTCCTCCTTGAATACTACAATACCATGGAAGGGCTTAATTACACCGATGAGCTAAACCACACACAAACGATCAAGGCCATGGTTAGTAAACTACCGTTCAAATTCAGAGAAAGATGGAGAACACTCACCAGCTCCATCCAAGAAAAAAGAAGTGTCAACTTTAAAGACTTGACAACGTTTGTAGATAGACTAGCGAAAATTGCGTCAAATCCAACTTACGGCAATTTGTCTACATACAGCTCACAACCTAATGATACAAAGCCTGACCGACAGAACAGACGAGCAGCAATACATCGTTCTGCACAGATAAACTGCGCAACCTACTGAATACCAAAGGAAACCAGACAAGATTAACCGTGGAAACACTTACACAAACAAAGTCTGTAAGCAGCATACGTCTGAAGTACTTGGAAGTGATGGACATGGGCAGAAATCATGTAATACCAATACCTGAAGTTTACACTCAGCCGTCATTGCCGGTGACAAAGGCAGACATTATAAGTCTAGAAGAAATCAGACGATGGGATCATCTCAACGAGATAAACATGCCCATCTTAAACGCGGAAGTAGGCCTTCTCATTGGAAACAATGTGCCAAAGGCGATGGAGCCACTCAAGGTCATCAACAGCGATGGAGAAGGACCTTTCGCCTGCAAGACAGCTCTTGGATGGGTCGTACATGGATGTCCTTCAAGAAAGTCGCGATCAGCCACGTATCAAGTTAATAAGATAACAGCTTACTCAACAATGGATCACGACTTGGCAAACTTGTACAATCACGAATTCAGCGAGCGGCTGCCTGATGACACTCCACAAAGATCGAGAGAAGACCGTAAATTTATCAAATTGGTGTCCGAGACCATCTGTCACAAGGATGGTCACTATGAAATTGGCTTACCACTGAAACCCAACGTCTCCCTACCAGATAACAAGATCGTAGCGGAACAACGAACAGCCCACCTGAAGAGGAAGTTTCGCAAAGATGACGATTACAAGAACGCGTACACGACATTTGTCAATGACGTTATCGAAAAGGGTTTCTGCGAAAGAGTACCAGATTACCAGCCCCCCTTAAAAGAAAAAATTGCGCGTTGTATTCGACTGTGCCGCCAGCTACAAAGGAAGATCACTCAATGGCGAGCTGTTGCAAGGGCCAGACTTGACGAGTAGTCTGGTAGGCGTCCTGCTCAGATTCCGGGAACATCCTATCGCACTGATGGTAGACGTCGAGGCCATGTTCCACCAGGTGCGTGTCCCGGAAAATGACAGAGACCTACTGCGATTCCTATGGTGGCCTAATGGAAACATCGAAGAACCCTTAGCGGAATATCGCATGGGCGTCCACGTGTTTGGAGCAACATCATCACCAGCATGCGCTAACTTCTCCCTACGAAGAGCTGCAGAAGATGGAGAACACGCTTATCCGAAAGACGTTTGTGACACAGTTCGCGACAACTTCTATGTAGACGACTGCTTGAAGTCGATTGAGAGTGAAGAGCAGGCGATACGTCACGCACATAGCCTCACCAAACTGTGTAGAGAAGGTGGATTCCGACTAACAAAGTGGATAAGCAATTCAAAGAAGGTACTCAGCGAAATACCGCAGAATGAAAGAGCAAAAGATGTAAAGTCTCTCGACTTGACCACACCGACAGTCTACCAACAGAGCGGGCTCTAGGCGTCATGTGGGAACCCGAAACTGACAGACTGACAGTTTCAGATTTCAACCGAAGCTGAAAGAAAAACCAGCAACAAGACGAGGCATCTTGAGCATGGTCAGTTCGATTTATGACCCTCTAGGTTTCATATCTCCATGTACTCTACCTGCAAAAGTACTAATGCAAGATTTGTGCCGACTAAAGTTATCATGGGATGAAGACATTCCTGTACAACATCTCATCAAGTGGCAAGAATGGATAAAACAAGTACCACAATTATCATCATTCAAGTTACCGAGATGCTTCAAGCTAGCAGGATTTCAACCAGTATCGACTCAGCTGCACCACTTCTCTGACGCCAGTGAAACAGGTTATGGCGCAGTTAGCTACATTCGACTGGTGAATAACAGTGGAGAGATAACCTGCCGTCATATCTTGGGTAAAGCAAGAGTAGCTCCATTGAAGCAAATAAGTATCCCAAGATTAGAGCTTACAGCAGCAACAGTTGCAGTAAGGGTTGACAGCATGCTCAGACGAGAACTCAAAATCAACGCAGACATTGAGTCCTACTACTGGACAGACAGGACGTCCGTTCTGCGTTACATAACAAATGAGAAGACGCGTTTCCACACTTTCGTCGCCAACAGGATAGCAGTAATTGCAGAAGGATCACGGCCAGAACAGTGGAGATATATACCCACCGCTGAAAACCCGGCAGATGACTGCTCCAGAGGTATGTCGGTGATCAAGTTCCTGGAGTGCGAGCGATGGCTAAGAGGTCCAGCATTTCTACGCAAACCAGAAAACGAATGGCCTACGTTCACTAAGACACCATTCGCTTCAACCTGCACAGAAACCGACCCCGAAGTCAAAGTGGCAGCAGCCGCAAATACGCAAGTAAATGAAATGCATGAAACTATGAGTATAGACCAACTTATCAATCACTACTCCAGCTTGCATGACCTCAAGAAGGCTGTCGTATGGATTACAAGAGTGAAAGAAGCGCTTCTCAGAAGAATTAGAGCAAAGAACAGAGGAGAGAACAGACACAAGAACAACGAAGACACAACAGACGATCGACCGACACTGAACGAGATGAAGACTGCTGAGAATATAATCGTGCGTTACGTACAACAGTCATCATTTCCAGAGGAGATAGCAGTGTTGAAGAATGACAACGAACATGGCAGAGTGAAGACGTCCAGTACCATATACCGACTAGACCCTACAATGGATAATGGTTTACTGCGAGTAGGCGGAAGACTGAAGAAGGCAGTTATGCCGGAGAAATCCAAACACCCGCTTATTCTACCCAAAGGACATCCACTGGTGCACTTGATTCTTCATGAGATACATGAAAGGAAGGGACATGTGGGTAGGAATGACATGTTAGCCTGTATGCACGAAACCTACTGGGCGGCAGCTGCAAACACTTCCGCGAGAAAGGTAATTAATAAGTGCATCACATGCAGAAGACAACGTGGAAAGGCACAAACGCAGAAGATGGCCGACCTACCTGCTGACAGAGTTACACCAAACGATCCGCCGTTCACAAGAGTAGGAATGGATTTTTTCGGTCCGTTTAACGTCAAGAGAGGACGATCCACAATAAAGCGGTATGGATTCGTGTTTACATGTATGGCCATCAGAGCGATCCATATAGAAATGGCCGATTCACTCGACACAGATTCATGTCTGAACGCACTGAGAAGATTCATATCGAGACGAGGACAGGTAGAGGAGATCAGGTCTGACAATGGCACAAATTTTGTCGGAGTCAACAAAGTGCTGAAGGAAGAAATCAAGAATTGGAACCAAGCCCGAATTCACGAAGAGCTCTTCTTGCAAAGAAACATAAAGTGGATTTTCAACCCTCCAGCAGCATCGCACTTCGGAGGCGTATGGGAGCGTCAGATTCGCACCATCAGAAAGGTGATGTTCTCCGTTCTCAAAGAGCAAACCATGAACGACGACTGCTTGAGCACGCTGTTCTGTGAAGTAGAAGCCATCATAAATGGCAGACCCATTACAAGAGTGTCTAACGATGTAAACGACCTAGAAGCACTCACTCCAAATCACTTATTGCTTCTAAAGAAAAGGCCCATGTTACCACCAAACCTGAGACCAATCAGCAAGACCTGTCTATTGCTTGAAGCCGACAACTAAAGAAGATATAAAGTGAAAATAGCACATGATATTGACAGCATAATGAATAAAATCAACAACATGATAAGATAGTTTGCATACGCAATGTTCCAGGGCGACTCGAGGCGCTGTCAAACCTCTTTCTGGGCTGAAATATGTCCGTGCGTGAGATTAAATGACTCAAGATTGCATATAAATCTATCTTTCTCAACTACATCACAAGTTACCAGAAGATGGTCGAGTATGAATCCAATGACTAGCTGTCATCATCATGTTCCTGAAACAGCGACAAAAATGTTATCATCATCATCATCATCATTGGTCATCCGTGGACGAAATGTACGAAGCATCGCAGACACCAAGACCGCAGCCGCAGACACCAAGACCGCAGATACCAAGACCGCAGACATCAAGACCGCAAACACCAAGACCGCAGAGGAATCGACAAAGACCAGCCACCTGAGTGAATATGAAACCCGAGTCATCCGTGAAGCCGCTGGAAGATACCAACTGTGATTCTTCAAGGAATAATTCAATAATCAAAAAAAAAAAGGGCAAGGAAATATTGCCTGATTATTTTATTTGGCATTTGGAAAGTCAAAATTAAATTATTTGGATAAATTATTTGGAAAGTCAAAATTAAATTCTTTGGATAAATTATTTTGGATATTCACAAATTATGATACAACCTCAGAGACAATAAAGATCACATGACGATGTCATAGTTCATGTGGATAATTTCATTAATTTGTTATGCAACTGATATGGACAGTAATACAAGTACATGTGAAAGTACACATGCTATTTTGTTAATCTATAACAAGAAATGTCTTGAAAAAGCAACAAGACACATTATAGTGACTGTAAAGAACAGAAAAACTGTTATTAAAAACAGAACTTGTTTTATAAGTTCTGATGTTCTAGTATATAGAGACATTTAAAGCTCAAGTTATGAACAATTTCAAGTTCATATATTTGTTATTTCAAGAACTCTAAAGCCATAACAACAGATAGAACTGTTACATTATGCTAAGCAAAGCATGAGCAAAGGCTCAATCAGAGACCGTTATTCACAGATGCAGAATTGGAATATGCAGTGATAAGCAATATTTGAGTTATTTTGGAACCAAATTAAGAGTTAAAGTCATATTTGTTTGGAATCCAAATTCTCATAAGAAAAGGACAAATGTAGTATCCTTTATTTACATTGCATCAACCGTGTTACATTCATCAACTGTACAATGTTTTATGATATGTGTTCTTGGCACAATCAACCAGAACCAGAATAACTGTTTTCAGAATCTAGACAAAATTAATATGCTTATTATTTAAAGTATACAAGAAGGCATAATCGGCGTTATGTTTTATTTATGGTAATTGTTGCGCTTAGGCTTCTCAATTAGGGGCCGGAATGTTACTGCCGATTAGGCCTACATGTATTTATTATAGAATTGTGTATACATTTACATGCACACCTTTTGACCTTCACTCCCTGGCTACACTTGTTTATGTATATCGCCCTCGCTTGGCCTAATCTCAATAATTTAGCAGTAGCTGTGGTGAATCTGAAGACTGGTGTATGTGTATCGGATTATACTGTTTTTAACCTCTTTTTTACTACCTTTGGACACTGAATTGACAATATCAAGATGTACATTTAATACAAAAGATTAGCAACTAAATATGTGAGTACGTGTCATCTTTCTTCAACGTTCGAGGAGCAGTACATTTGTGAGTTTTAACATGCAAGATCAAGATATAGGGGGGGGGGGGTGGGGTACCGCGCCATTTTGTCCCGAAGCAATGGTCATGACGTCATATTTTGGTCGATTTTCTGAACTTTTGTATTGGGTTTACGTGCAAAATATATGCCCTTGGCAGCATACTTTCCCGGGTGTGTGGGTGCACTTTAAATTTCAGATGTTCTAAAATGGACGGATATCTAACCAATTTGATAAAAAAACACGATCCACACACCCCAGAATTGCAAAAAAAGCATAAAATAAGTCCACTTTTTTGTGCCTTTGAACAGAGTGGCGGCCGGGACTGTAGAATTTAACACAGTGCATTAACCCATGACCCATGATATAATTAAATTATTTGCGTTAACATTTTTCAATTAGCACGGTTGGTGTACTGGAAAGAAAGTCGCTTGAGAAGCGAGAGGTTGTGGGTTCGAGTCCCATTAGGAGCACTTTTTGTTTTATATGCTGGATTTGCTATAGCATCATCTGTATGCTTTCCCACCGCGCGGACACCACACTGCTGGCGTTTACCGTATCAGAGTTACGCCATTTTTTTCTCTCGAAAATGTCAAAGAAATTACCGTTCTTTTAAAAATAAAAATTATAATCAAATTACAAACACATTTTGTGCGAGAGCAACACACACATTTGGCAAAAATGGCACAATAAAAATCCATTCGTTATAAATAAATGGACATGGTTAAATAATAAAACTATCACAATTACAGTCGTAAATCTCTGTGGCGTGCGTAGGTTGGCCATGTCGTTGGCAATCGGAAATCACGGGTTCGAATAGTCTCATTATTTTTCTATTTTTTAAACTTGATGGTATATTAATGTAACATCATTGTTATGTCAATTTTTATCAATTATAAATGCCGCCCATGCGTTTATAGTTTTCTTTTTATTTATTTATCTATCATAAATGTATCCTTGATTTATTTAACTTTGTCTAAACAATTAAAATGCGTAAACAATTATATTATTGCTCGATATAGAGTGATTTAACTTGAGTTCAGTTTGATAATATGATAGCAAAACTTGTTGTTAAACCCCCGTAAAATCATTTTACCAGTGTGTCCAACAATTTCACACTTTGGTAATACATTCAGAGATGTCACTTTTAGCTTGTTACTGCTAGGCTCAATATAAGCAAGTTTGCGACCGGGTTTGCGACCTCTATCATTTTAGGCTGGTAACACAATCCCACAGTGCATTTCGTTAAAACAGTGTACATTATTTTTCCACGATACGTATCACGTGATAACCACGATCGATTTCGCAAAATATTGCAAAATGGCGCGGTACCCCAGCCCCCTCTAATCAAGATATACCTGCCTTACACCGGAATAAATTCATCATAACAATTCATGATAACATTGGAAGCCTTTGAGCCTACAATAGTAGACTAAGGACGCGGGGACGCGCAATACCGCGACCCTTGCCTGGCGCTTTTATTAACTAAAAGATACTCTCAAATTATTACATTACGATGACATGGACGAGAAATAATACAACAGGTCTGCAGACTTTAACATACACGACGAAAAGAGAACGAATATCTCTTCTCAAACACGCTGGTTAACTCGGTGCTCAGCTGTGATTGGCTCGTGACTATTCATATCTGAGCGCTGATTGGTTTAAATTAACATAAAAGATACAATGTCAATAATTTGACCTTACAATACTTTGATCCTTTCAGACTATACAATTATTTATGTAGGGGTGTTTCTGCATCCCACATGCCTCTTTATTATTATTTTTGAGGGGGTGGGGGGGGGGGGGGGGGGGGGGGGGGGGGGGGAGCATGCGAAACGTATCTAAGAATATTTTGGGTCAATTGTGTTTTGGTGTTTTCTTATTGTCTCAAATATCTGTGGTCACAAACATACTCAACAGCGTTCTATTTGGAGGCCAGTATTCCCGGGGAAAATTACCATTTAATTTTTATTCCATGAAATTAATCCTCCTCGCAATTGTTTGGAATTATCTCTATTCAACCCTCTATCAGTCAGAAGTCAAGGCATGAAAATACCGTCTATTTTGTTCGCCCGGCCCGCCATAGCATTAGAAACTAAACTATGATACCCCATAATATTTACAAATGGCATAGGGTGTCCTCAGAGAATTCCTCATATAAGTTTGGAACAAAAACTAGCCTACAGAAACACATGATACTTAATGTGGTAACGGTTGCCCTCTGCAGCTGTAAACACTCCCCCGTAATCCAATTGACAGAGGATGCCCTCAGCGAACCCCTGCTGTGGTTACAATAACTAGACTACACAAAATCACCAAAATCAAATGGCAAGGGTGCTCCCCTATAATTCAATTGACAGAGGGTACCCTCAGCGAATCCCTACTGTGGTAACCAACCCGTAGGAAGTCCCTGAAAGCCACACATTTCATGCATTGACAAAAGCGCCTCTGGTACAGACTAACAATGGTCAAGCAGGTGGCGTGGCATAGGCGGATAAGCGATGGTACCGTAATGATAAACGCGTAATCAAAGCTTTCTTGCCATACCTGGTGGTTCGAAGCAGCTTCTGGATGATGAAAGCTGCCGTTGGGTGCTGTAAACCCCCAAAGTTTGTGATGATACCCTTGCAAGTTGCAATTGTGCTCAGCACTAAGCTTTTCTCATCTTAAAAGGCAATGCCTTTCTCATCTTAAAATGCAATGTTGAAGGAACTAAAATTAGACTTATACCTGATCTGCCAAAGACTGCTCAATAACCCCGGGATGCTGCACAATCAGTGAAGAGATTAAAAGACGAGTTTGACAGCCAATAATGCCTATATATAGAAAATATGTGAATAGCCCAACAGACAATTAACAAAGTTATTGAATAGAGAGACTCTGAAACTGATCAAAACGCTAACTAAGTCCTGTAACGACTGAGGTTACATGAATGTCATCCCAAAACACGACAAATGAGTTCACGACAGCTCTGTAATTTGTTAGGTGGCCATCACGTCTCATCAACAAGGTGTCTAGCTCTATTCTCAAAAAGTCAACCTTAGGACTGGTCTTTAATACCGTCTTCTCTTTCACCAGAGATACACCAAATAGCAACACTTCTAGCTGCATTTACAGATGCTAGGGATTGGCTACCCAATGGTGGCATAATGCACGGTCGATAACTCCTGTGAAACTGAATTGTTCGTCGAATTGCGGGAAAGATATGATAAAACATGAACCAGTCGAAATTTCCCTGTGGATGTCGTCATCTATAGTATTAAATCAAAGTCCAAAAAAGCCCATCCTGAAATTGGTGTAATGAAACTGATACCTCATTGAACAGCTGGACTCAACCGTACACGGAACTTGATCAGGTGATTTTTAAATCTGGACATACAAACCATGATGTCCCCGACACCAAGAAAGCCTCCGGAGACCCATAAGGCAATGTAGAAACCTGATGCCCTGTGGATAATACAGGCATTGACAAGGCCTGTGAAATACTGAAAGGGGTGATCCAAAAACTGAAGGAAGCCCACTGAGCCCTGACGATGATGTGACCCAGATGAGACAGCAGGACCTGCTAGGCATTGACAAACCATGTGGTAAGGGACTACTCGGTAGGGTACCCCACCCTTGAAGGAAGGCCACTATATCCTGCAGATGATGTAACGAACAAAGGATTACATTAAGTAGAATGTGTAAAAAATGTAATGGGTTATGAATCCCACCATGCAAAAAAGGCAAAAGTTGCAACTGTGGTCACGGGGATGGAAGCGTTATTAAGTGATGCGGTGAGAATCAAGTCATGAAGACCCAAAATAAGGAAAAGACGTTACAACTCAAATACACCCACATCGGAGGGGTATTTGAGGTAATAGCATGGGTATGGGGGTAGTTTAAGGCGCGTTTAACTAAACGAATACGCGAACTGTATTGAGGGGTTGAAGGTGTTAAGATGTGCAACGAGTTGGAGGTTCCTTTAGCCGTATATAAATCCGTAGGCCCTACTACTAATATTGTTTTTTCCGGGTTTAGAAATCGACTCTGTTCGCCAGATTATTTTTCAATTCCGGATATTAAACTTCGTTGTCAACATTTAGTCTGCACTCAGCTCCACTAAATTCACTCTAAAAGAGCCGTAGTCGCTAATTGGCTCTCTTTCCTTTGTTTGCAAGGTGGTTGTAATGTACTTAGGTTTACATTAGGTGATTAAAGATAAATAATGATCACACAAATACACAGTGGTTTAGGTTCTTTAGCAGCCATGTTGGAATGCCTGGTATGTGCTTTATTTAGGTGGGAGAGGGCGCTATAAGTATTTCACTGCTGGCCCAGAGGGTGCTTGGCACAGCTGGTATAATGTTTGGGGACATTACATCCCTCCCCTTTTAGATAGAAGAGTCATGATGATCAGACAATGAATCTGATGAAAGTTTATAGTCTTTTGACAAACTGTGTGTGAACTTCCGATTCACATTGCGGATGTCGCTTTTCATGCACACATGCATTTGTTATTATGATGAACCCAAAGTTTTTTTAAATTTTCACTATAAACTAAGACTAAGCTAATGTTGCGATGATTCACGCTTGAGCAGCCTTTATATATAAGCTATCTGCAATCATAGTCCGCGAATTTTAAAGGCGGCTTTCTGTCTCGATGAGGACGTTCAGCTGGTGGCGCTGGTAAATCATCAGCCGGGTCATTTTGATGTTGATGTTCACGCCTTGGCATGTTTGGGGGAGTGTGTGGATTCAGGAGTCTATATACATGTTGCGGGTCGTCATCAGTTGTTTGAATGTTGATGTCTGGGGCCAGTCTTTTGAAGAATGAACAGTTTCTGGTGATGAAAGTCTGTTCACCTTTTGCGGTTAAGGAGTTTCCCTTCCTGCGAACGATAGTGAAGGGATTGGGATTAAACGGTGTTGATAGCATATTGTCCTTAGGTTCTGGCGTTTTACGAGCACCTTGTCTCCAACGCTCAGTTGTGACGGTTTGGAATGTAGATGCATGTCAGCGTGTGATTTGATCTTTGCTTTGCTTTTCGCGTCATTATTCCTGATGTCGGAGTCTGTGGCGGTTGATCAGTTTATCAGCGATTCCGGTAGCGTTGTTTTCAACTTGCATGAGTTGAGAGCTTCGCTGGGTGATATTTGCGTGGTTGAGTGTGGTGTGGCTCTGTATTGTCGAAGAAACCTGTGAAGTTTTGAGCCCAGCTACGGTAGCTGTGCGTATGGTTTTCACAAGTGTTTTGATGAAACGCTCAGCCTCACCATTAGCTCGAGGCCATAGAGGTGTACATTTACGGTGAGTGAAACCGGAGTATTCCGCGAACTTCGCGAAATCCTGACCATTGACTGGGGGGTCCGTTGTCAGATTTCATGATGTTTGGTATGCCTTGTCTGGCAAAGATGGCGTCTAACTTTGGTATGACGGCTCTCGCTGATGTAGAGGATACGATCTCTACTTCTGGAAACCGACTGTATTCGTCAACGACCACCATGATATACATTCCCGTAGGAAACGTTCCTTTGAAGTCGACGGCGACTTTTTTCATGGTCCATCAGGTAGTGGTGTCATTGATAGAGGTTCAGGTGCCTATGCGCCTGCGGTGGTGGACGCCTGGCACGCGATACACTGGCGTACTTTGATTTCGACCATCTTGTCGATGTAAGGGAACCATACTTTTTCTCGCAAAAGTCTTTTGGTTTTTACAATTCCTTGATGGGTGGCGTGTGCGAGGTCCACGGCACGTGATCGTAGTGATGATGGTATGAGTATGCGCGTGT
Organism: Ophiura sarsii; assembly: GCA_035610835.1. Taxonomy (NCBI): domain Eukaryota; kingdom Metazoa; phylum Echinodermata; class Ophiuroidea; order Amphilepidida; family Ophiuridae; genus Ophiura; species Ophiura sarsii. The sequence goes on along the minus strand of CM069447.1, from coordinate 48,305,300 downwards.
CTCGTAGGATAACACCATTTCCTACTACAAATTCTGTTTTTAACTTGGTGTATGCGGCGATATCCGGGTCGGTCCAAGTGTTGGTTAGAATTGCGGTTTTGAGCTTTTGTAGCGTCGTGTCTGCTGTCGTGGCTTTTTCCCGATGTAGTTGATATATTCCTCAGCGGCGTCTGATGATGGGTTGGCTTTCGCGATTGCGGTGGGGTGTCGGGACATAACATCCGATGGATTGTCTTTTCCAGGTTGAAAACCGACAGTGAAGTTGTATTGTTGTAACTTCAACAGCCACAGCTCGATTCTTGCTGTTGGTTTCGAACTCTTGTTGTTGAATAACGGTAGCAATGGTTTGTGATCCGTAAGGACTTGGAAGTCACTTCCATAGAGATACATGTGGAATTGCAGGATTGACCATGTCACACCGAGTGCCTCGTGTTCGATTTGCGAAAAGCGTGATTCAACGTCGGTTAGGGCGCCACTTCCATATACTACAACGCGTCCATCCTGGCACAGCATCAGGGCTAGCATCAGCAATTACGGTTGATACTTTACTGGGATCGAAGTATGCCATCACTTCTGAACAAGAGAGGGCGTGCTTCAAGTCATTGAATGAATGTTCTTCAATATCCCCAATCTCCATTCAATGTCCTTATGCGTGAGCTTCCTCAAAGGAGCGGTGATTGACGAGTAGTTGGGAATAAATCGCGAGACATATTGTGCCATTCCCAGTACTGATTTGATGTCCTTGGCGCTGGTGGGTGCGGTTGCGTTGATGAGCGATTCAATGTTTCCGGGATCCGGAGCAACACTTTTCACAGAGAAAATGTGGCCAAAATATGTAACCTCACTCTTGGAGAAAGTGCATTTCTCCGGATTCAAGCGTGCGGTACATTCGTCAAGCCTATTTAGTACTGCCTTAAGGTTATTGTCATGTTCTTGCTGGTTTGCTCCATACACTATTGTGTCATCTGACATATTTCTGCAGCCGTTCAGTCCTGCGAGCATTCGAGCAACGCCGTTCTGGAATATTTCAGATGCAGCGTTCACGCCGAACATAAGTCGTTTGTAGCGGAAAAGTCCGATGTGGGTGGTAAACGTGGTGATGTAACGACTTTCCGGGTGCAGTCGAAATTGGTGATATCCCGCTTTGAGGTCGAGGGTACTGAACACCGTTGCGCCATTGAGGTCTGTGATGATTTCTTCGATCGTCGGCATGGGGTGTTTTTCGCGTTTGTTGGCTTCCCTCATGTCGACACATATTCTAACGTCCTTCGAAGATTTCTTGGGTACGACGACTACAGGGCTGATCCACGGTGTGGGGGACCTTCCGCGGGTTCTATGATGTCGTCAGCAAGTAGACGCTTCAATTCTGTTTCCACATCTTCGCGAATGTGAAATGGAATTCGTCTGTGTTTTTAAACTTTCGGATAGACGCTCTCGTCAATGTGGAGTTTGATATCTTCCCCGGATATTTTACCGATACTTTGGAATATATGATCAAACCCGGTTGGCAGATGGTTGGTACTAACAACGTAATTAGCGTAAACATAGTCTTCATCTCGCTCTTGGATATAGTCTTCATCTCGCTCTTAGTTATCACTCCGACACATTTTTGCTTGCGGTTGTCCATGTGAAGGTATTATAGACATCTAACGCATCTCTGCCGATGATGGAGAGAAGGGTGGCTACTCTGGTTGCATCCGGTTTTTCTGTCAAGCCTGAAGCAATTTCGAAGTTGTCCCACATTTAGTCAAATTTCTTCCATTGTGTATGAATTTGTGGGCCACTCAGGTCGAGCTGGTCAGGTGGTGGTATTCCAAAAGTTGCCATTATCCTCGTCGCCAGAAAGATGTAATGTACTTAGGTTTACATTAGGTGATTAAACATAAATAATGATCACACAAATACACAGTGGTTTAGGTTCTTTTAGCAGCCATGTTGGAATGCCTGGTATATGCTTTATTTAGGTGGGAGAGGGCACTATAAGTATTTCACTGCTGGCCCAGAGGGTGCTTGGCACAGCTGGTATAATGTTTGGGGACATTACAGTCGTCACTCCAGGTCGGGCTTTCTTACGACGTCTCATCGATTTGACCTGTGGCGTGAATAAAGCTTGGCATAAAATAAGGCTTTCTAAGGGCGCCATCTGCGTTTTAATGATGTGGTCAGTGTTTCTAGACAATGTCAATGGCAGTGCAATATTCCATGATCAATATTGGTATGTTGATCGTGACTTACAATATTTATTTTTCACTGATGCTAGTGGCAAAATAGGTTTTGGGGACTTTATAGAGGAAAATGGTTCCAAGGGCTTTGGCCAGTAGAGAGTTTAAACTCGCTAAGCACTCTATAGCTTGGCTTGATATTTTTCCAATTGTGGATGCTAGATGCCGCATTACTTTTCCCATCTTAGACCAACTTTGTAGGGTGATACATAACATTTGTTCATCTTCTTACGAGTCATGTTTGTTCAGGACTTCTTTTATCCTGGGTATTTTTCGGTTTCCTCAGGGTAGGCGAATTTACGTCAATTTCGGAAAGGGGGGGGGGGGTGCACAATATGCAATTATGTGCAGTGTCCGAATTAAGGGGGGAAATCTGGTTGCCCGCCGGGCAACCTAGCAGAAAATTATGGTTGCCCGGCATAATTTTGGTTGCCCGTATTTTATGTGTTTATTTTGTTTAACTTAGTATTCACACCCAATGCGATTATGCGCCGCGCTAGACGTCACAGTAGTGATACTGAACATAATTGTGACAGTAATTTAAAACATGAATATGTTGCTAATAACTAGTAATCACATCACAGTCACTCACACCTTCATCATCTTGTTATTTTTAAACTTTCTATTCTTTCAGTTTCAGAAGTGTCTCTGTTGATGGAGCTATTACTATAAACATATTGAGATTCAGTATTTCGGCCACAAAAAACTTGAACTTGAATGTACATGTACTTAATAATGAGATAAATATTTGTATCACATGATATAAGTGTAAATGTTGAGTTGACAATTCAAGTTGGGTTATATATTGGAATTGTTAAGGTACACGTAAGTAGGGTTAGTTAGTGTTGCTGTGCTGTTATTGTTGCTGCTGAATTAGCCTTCAATCCTCCTATACAGACTACAGCTACCACGCGTAAGATATAATTAGGATACAGTGATGTACTAATAAGGCCCAAATAAGATCATGGAAGTACAATGATAGATTGATATTGCCGTATGAAACTTGGATTATATAATTATTATTTAGATGATTTTGTTTCATTCACAGTTCTGTAAAATATTTAAATTCATGTTTTAACTTTTAGTAAGATTTTTGGTTGCCCGCCGGGCAACTGCAAAGGTAAATTTTGGTTGCCCGGTGCTAATTTTGGTGGTCTCGGACAACCGGACCACCACTTAATGCGAACGCTGATTATGTGACATACGTGTCAATGGACAATTCATGTCTCTGGTTATTAGATCTTCGAAAACTGAGTTAAGGAGTTAAACGCAGGACAACAATTTTTTGAGTGGAAAAACACTCTAAAAGGAGTGAAAGGGAATTTTATATGAGAATGTTCCACTCTAGTGAGAGTGAAAAATTAACTTTCACACTCATTTTAGAGTGGACATTTTCCACTCTAAAACGGGTTGTCCTGCGTTTCACTCCCTTCACTCCTTTTCGGGTGAATTTCCACTCTTTCCAATCGTCTTACATTTAGAGAGTATGATTAAATGGGCCGGTCAATTCAGCACTTGAGTCCGTGACTTCTTACACAAGAGACCTCCTACAACTTTAATTCTTCACCTGGGCACTAATGATATTTTTAGGTCGCCAGTCGATGAAATTAGGGCTAGCATTGTCGAGAATTTGTCCGCTTTACGCAACTTACTGCTACGGACGAAGAACCTTTGGCTGTTTGGTCAGATGTTCTTCCTCACCTATACTATTATGGAGACGTCTCAAAAGGTGGCGGTAATTGTGTGTGCTCAGGGGTAATTCACAACAATTTCCTTATATTCCGCCTTGATGGCTTACATTTATCCCAGTCTTGCAATATTGCCTTTAGCATGTTTAGGAAGTCTCTTGAATCTGCCCTGCTGTTCTTCAACGAGCACCCTCAGGCTCTCTCTTATCACCCTATTTTGTTTTGTTTAGATCCGTCTTCCAGTTTAAGTTTTTTCTAATTCAATCATCAGGGGTGGGGGGGGGGGGGGGTAAGTCCTCTTATGGCGTCCTTGTTTGGCGCTGTACTGAAAATGAAGGAGTTACAAATTATGAAAATTGTAATGAGGCCCAATTAAACTTAATTACAAATTAATATGCATTGGAATTATTGGGATTAATGTATGGCCTACCAACATCTAGGGAGCTGGAACATTTCTGTTCCTCTTGTCTCGTCTTGTAAATTCCATTCCAATGTTTGTATACATTTGATACACAATAAATAACACGTGGTTTCCAACAGATTTCCCCTATACGGATGAATTTCAAATTTATAGCCTTCTTGCCTTGAAGGTTTGTTTAATAAATGTCACTGATGAAGTGTAGAATGCTTATATATAGGTCAACAAATGCGTACGTGTTGTTTCGAGAGATATTAGACAAATCAATGCACGCGCGCTGATGTTGATGTGTGAATAATGGCACGACCCTGCAGGGGGAGTGCTAAAGTGAGCATATCAACATTTGCGCAAGTGCATTGATTTTTCTAATTCTTCGAGAAACAAAGCATACGTGTATGTATTGACCTAATTCATACACGACACTTTACAAATCAAAATTCACAATTTAAGCATAATTTTGATATACCGTATGTAAAAACATGTTAACAAGTGTGCTAACACCCGCAGTGAAAATCGGCGAACCCGTGATTCCTGAACAACGAATCAAAACCAAGCGCGCGGTACGCTCATTGAATGGCGCACATGCGAAGTGCATTAGACACTTTCAAGCTTTCAATGCACTCCGCGTATTTTAGTTTCTTGCTTTCTGATTTGTTCGACACATGCTTATAAGAGTGTATGAATACACAATGCCATTTAAATTTATGCAAAGAATAATTAATGGGTGACCATTAAAGGTCACTGAACTGTAAAATCGGCATTTTAAATTATGCAAAGAACATTTAATTGCTGTCCATTAAAGGTCAACGAACTCTACAATAAAACAATGCAGTAATTATTGATGAAGTATGTTTAATATGTTGTGTTTAAGGGATTTTGTATCCCTTACCATCCAGCAGTTCAATTGATTAATCATAGGTCAATAACTGCGTATGTGTTCTTTCGAGAGAAATTAGACAAAGCAATGCACGCGCGCTGATGTGGATGTGTGAATAATGGCACGACCCCGAAGGGGGAGTGCTATTGTGAGCATATCAACATTTGCGCAAGTACATTGATTTTTCTAATTTTTCGAGAAACAAAACATACGCATGTATTGACCTAATTCATACACGACACTTACAAATCAAAATTCACAATTTGAGCATAATTTTTGATCTATGTAAAAACGAATAAAACATGTTTTCAAGCTTGCTAACACCCGCAGTGAAAATCGACGAACCCACGATTCCTGAACAACAATCAAAGCAAAGCGCGTGGTGCGTGCAGTGAACGGCGCTCACGCGGAGTGCATTAGACACTTTCAAAGCACTCCGCGTATTTTAGTTTCTTGCCTTCTGATTGGTTCGACACCACTAAGAGTGTATGAATTTTGATTATAATAAATTCGATAGCGATATGCATGCTTTTGCAAATTTACTTGTTTTGGTATTTAATTCTACAGTCTGGAGACAACGCCGTTATCTGAACACACCCTGCCCTATAAGAGCTCCTTTAGGACTGATTTATGATGAAAATCGAAACAGTTCCAGTGGTTATCTTGCTTTAATACAGTCATGGCAGTATGAACTGGAATATTTATTTATACATGTATATCAGAACAAACAGTTATAGGCTGTAATCAAAGATTAGCTAAAAAATCTTTGCTGTAATATTCAATTAAGATTTATGATTTTGAAAATAAAAGTAAAAGGCAATTGAAAGTGCGTCAAATTCTTCACATTCTTTTTGGGCGCCCGCTACGGCGGGAGCCCTTGTATTGTCTTCAGTTTGCGAAAACTTAAACATTTGGTATTTCTAGATATTATAGATGGAGGCTGCCATGTTTACTGATGGTCTCTTACTAACATTTACGTAACAGTGAAATGTTAAGTTGTAGTGTACGAATGCTATCGGCGTTTACGAACTATACGGTGTGTCATAAGTGATTACCCCCCCCCCCCCCCCCCCCTGGTACTGCCGATTATCATCATTTTGGGGGAGAAAATGTTGTGCACAGCTCTACCACACATCTAATATGGTAGCCCACATGTATTAGATGTATCTCAGCGTTTAGACCATCAAAATTGATTAGGTTTTCAGAATTTTATCGCTGTTTTACTGAAGATGTGAAATTTAAAGGTACCTGTACCTCACTATGAATACGGCGGGAATTTGAGGTCGGCCATGTTTAGTGACGTCATTGTGATGTCATGCATGTGATGTTTGTACTTATTTTGGTATGTATGGAAAGAGGGGACTTCTAGCTATACCATGGTACCCATATAAGCATACTCTGCATTTGCAAACACTTTACGAGCCTCCCTATCTGTACGACACGTGACCCACTTCAAAACCGTGTTCTTCGATAATGGAAAATATTCCATAATCGACATTGAGGGCGCTTGTCGACGTACAGTGGGTACAAAGAGTACAAGAAGTGTTTGATCATGATGGTGCCAACAACTTCAGTTCAGACTCATCACAAAACTAAAGTATTGGTACGTTTATACCTTTCTAAATAATCGTTTACACTCGTAATTTATAGGGGGGTAATCACTTATGACACACGGTATATAAACGAGGCTGAATATCACGCTCGTTATAAAGGATGGAGATAGTTACGCTCGGTTACATTCTCGATATGAATATGTACAGTGCAGTATCTCAGCTATAATGCAGCCTGCATATAGATGTATTATAATAGCAAAGCATTGCATGTACATTGTAACTGTTGTACAGGGCATTGAGAGGTGTGGGTTGGGGCGGTGTACAGTTATAGTTTACGCAGTCCGCTGTTCAATATCAACTCATCTGTAGGTCTAATACTGACTGGTTCAATTATGAATTACTTACATGCAGAGATCAGTGGGTTGGTCTTGGTAGTTTAGTACGTGGGTATAATATAAACACCAGGAAAGTTGGAGTCTTCAATTCCAAACTGCTGAGTTCTCCACTAAACTTTCATTAGTAATAATATGATTAAGTCGCTTTTAAAATTATTACTTTATTCATCAATCACATTGAATGATGAATAAATGAAGTGATGAATTCATAAAGCATTATTTGATTGACTATTGACAGATGTAATAATATTGATTGATTGATTGATTGATTGATTGATTGATTGATTGATTGATTGATTGATTGATTGATTGATTGATTGATTGATTGATTGATTGATTGATTGATTGATTGATTGATTGATTGATTGATTGATTGATTGATTGATTGATTGATTGATTGATTGATGGATTGATGGATTGATGGATTGATGGATTGATGGATTGATGGATTGATGGATTGATGGATTGATGGATTGATGGATTGATGGATTGATGGATTGATGGATTGATGGATTGATGGATTGATGGATTGATGGATTGATGGATTGATGGATTGATGGATTGATGGATTGATGGATTGATGGATTGATGGATTGATGGATTGATTGATTGATTGATTGATTGATTGATTGATTGATTGATTGATTGATTGATTGATTGATTGATTGATTGATTGATTGATTGATTGATTGATTGATTGATTGATTGATTGATTGATTGATTGATTGATCAATACATCAATACACATGAGCGTTGAAAGGCGGAATATACGAAATGTATATATGAAATGCGTGCGTCTGGTAAGTTACGCCACTGTCCAGAGGAAGCCAAATAGAGTATAGTGCTTAACGGGTACGCCGACGGACAAGTTTAAGACTTTTACACTTTCGTCAGGATTAGCTCTGACTTCTTCAGGACCAAATTATTATATTTAATATAATTTGTAATCAATCAAAAGTCCTGTCTAGATTTATTATTTAAGATATTGTAATTAATCAAATGAAACATGTTCATTTGAGCGCCCATTCCTTTTTAAAGGAATTTTTATTATAGATTAGGCGTGTAAATGGTAAACAGTATAACGCTATTCACACCGGAGCTTTATCATTATGGGTATAGAGAAATAAAAGTTTAGCATCAATGCAGTATAATTTATTTCGAACAATTATGTATGCACGTCACAGGCTATTCAGTTTCAGTTTCAGTTTATTTTACCAACATTACATAATATTATACAAGTCAAAAGCAATGGCGGGAAAACCCAAAAGAGCAAAGCTCGATAAATAGCCTAGGTCACCCAATAGTTTGTTACAGGAATACATAAATATAATTATACCTTAAGTTTACTATCAACATGACGAGTACGAACAAAGGACAGAACAGGATTTGTGCAAGATAGAACCGGACAGGACATGTGGAGACAAACACAAACGCTGGCAGAGAATGGCAATTAGATAAATTACAATAATAATGTATACATGGACAATTATAGGTTACGTACTATTCAATAAAACAAAGGAATTACTTATAATTTGATAAAAGAAAGCATTTATAATTAGTCTTGAATATGTTGATAGATTTTGCATTCCTGAAGTCATCAGTAATATTATTCCAATGCAAAGGGCCTTTTCTTCTGACTGTATTCATATATGAAATCATGCGGACGATATAGTGACGAAATACGGGTAGGGTAATTGTGAATTGATCTGTGTTGTGTGAAATAATCTGCAAAAATATTGGGAAGGTTATTGATAGTCTATAGACCAACAGCTATCTACGTAATCATGGGTATTGAAGGCTTTCAATAGTGAATTATTGAAGTTATAAATGAAAGTTCATCGACAGTATCTTTGCTTGTATTGATTGCCGTTGAAAATATCAGAGACTATTAGGCTCTATGCCAAATCTATGCGCGTCCAAAAAACAAACACCCATTACAACTTTGGTGGTAGTTTTAAGCAGTTCGGATTGCATTAACAGGTGGACGCGTTATAAAAACCGAAGAACCAGTCTTAATTTGGAGCAGATTCAGCAAACAACTTAACAACTCACATTCCGGGGGCAGGTGCTTAATTGCGTAAGGTACGTACGAAAATGTGTGTCTATCTATCTGATGTACCACTTAAAAATTGAGGAGATGAGTAACTTTGGACATTTAGAAATGGGTTCTATACTTGCAAATTAGCAGGTGATATCTGGCATCCGTTGTACTTGGTGGTATCTGGAATACTTTAAACAAATTTATCATAGCCAACAAATAAAACAAGGTATTTACAAAAAACTGGTCAACATCCTAAAATGAAATTAACAGACGACACAAAGGAAATATGAAAAAGAAGATTTAGACAGTGTATGATGTATTTTAACAAAAACTCTTTGTTTTAATGCTGGGCCCACTCTTCTCTCTGAAACCCTCCATCGTCTGACTAATTTATTATATCCCATGAGGCCCCACCTGTGTATCTCAACATTTGATGAGGTCGGGTTGAAAATTAACCCGACTAAAAAAACTAAGAATGTTTTAAGGTTATGAATATTAAATAAACAAGTTTGGGGGTGGGGGGGGGGGGGATAAAAATAAAAACTTGTAAAAGTTGGAGAAAAAATGGAGAGAGGATAGGCTCTACAGGTAAATAAGAGTAAGCACATATTTTTAAAAATTAAAACAGGAACATCAAAACTTCAAATAATAAGTAACAATTTTTGAACAAGGAATAAAAATATAAGTTATGTTACATTTTATAAACATCGCCAGCTTCGGAAAATATAGCAGCTTCCGAGCAGCTTCCAAGATATATCCAACCATCCCATAGTAATCGCGACTTTCCACCACGTTGTTATCCCATAATAATCACCCTTGGACCCCGGTAGTTACATTTATAGGGACATTAAGTGGTGTTGAAAATGTTAAATGTTTAAAAATTTACTTCAGAATTCAAGATGAACATTAAAAATTGTCATTATGGTTGTTTAAACACAGTAAAACTTGATTAAAACAATATCATCGCTATTTATTTAAAAACGCCCTATATCATATGCAAATATGGTTCGCGTTATCAAGCGTACTGCAGGGGGATACGGTCGGACGTAAAATGCTCGTTGCGGCTCTACGAGCATTTTTAATCGACGTTTTCTTGTACTAAGAGGGCTATTTTTCTTAATCCTTATAGGTGTAAGTTCATGCATGTAATTCAATTATAGATATTGACTTAGATATTGACTAATCCCAGTTTTTATCATAATTGAGGGCGCAGCCTCCATCACATCTCTTAGTGCCCCTTTAATACATAACTCTCTATAAAAATATTCCACATTTCCATCTACAGGGTAGTCCTTATATGCAAATCCTCCCAGCAAACATGAGATTTTAACACCATTTCCAAAGGACTTATCCACAAGTTTATTCATCACAATAGAAAAGCATAATTTATACATCATCAACTTTCAATAGAAACTACTGAGGGTCACTTATCTGTCTTCCACCTTATAGCATGTTACACATGACTGAACTTTCGAGCCCAAACTACCTGCCATGGAGGTCACTAGCTAGCTATTCATTTTGGGTGCTAAATCTGGAAACCCTGTGCTACCTACTTTTAGACCTTTAGAGAACTAAATTTTGTTATCCCTTATTTTCACTAATCTACATTATTACTCTTAATTAGTTATCATGTAATGTGTTATTTACAAATGTTGTTCTAATCACTACATAAGACCTGTAGGCCTAATGATGATACACTTTTATGGTCTTATCATTACTTTTACTCAATTTAATGTGAGAAACTGGACTACTTTACTTGTCATGGAGGTCTCACATTATACCATCGTTTTGCTCATAAGACATCCATGTGCATCTTATTCTTAGCTGTAGGCATAATCACAAAGTGTTTATTTACCTTTGTGGCCCAGGGTTGGAAACAGGGATCATGATGACTCACCCATACATTATCTCTATAGTCAATAAGTATGACCACACAAGTTAATACAAATTATAGGGGGCGACATTTTAGCAATTTATATGGGGGTCTATTGATCTGACCGTTACATTTATATACCAAACAGAATATAGTAAACACGACGAATGTCGCAGATTTTGCAAAACTCTATCATTTGTTTTATATTATTTAAACCATTTCTCCACAATTGTAACAACATATGTGTTCATATTTTCATATCCAGATCTAATATACATTTTAAAGACATCTGTGTACAAATACTGATTCAAGATACATGAAAGCAATTCATAGACTCTACCACAAGGCCTGAATCTGAATTCAAATGTCAACATCCCAGGATGTTGACAAAAATTCCATTGAAATGGAATGGGGGCAAAGAAGATTTCTTGATGTACCCCATCATGCTTAGCGCCCCTACAGTACCAGTAGGGCTTATCACCAAAACAAACAGTGCCCAACATGTGTTAAAGTAATTAACAGCTGGAGGTCGTCTGACCTGTACCATTGTAGTACATGGTGCAGATAGGGTAAACTTGGCCACAATATGAAAGAAGTTGAATCCAAAAACTAAAACTTGTATTTATGAAAATATAGGATCTTTAAGAAAATCAAGAGAGGACTGTATTAAAGACTCATCAATTATATTACTTGCAACAGGATTTTCTTAAAGACCTTCGTTTAACATCTTTATGAACATTTCCTTGCACTGTAATGTCGATGGGAACCAGTAGACACTGGTGACAGAAATCAGTGGTCATGTGATGAAAGTGAAGCATCCTGGGGTGCATCAAGAAATCTTCTTTGGAATGGGGGCGATCCAAGACAAACCAAACATCTGTTTCATACCAAAATACCAGGGAAATGGTGTATGTATTTTCCATAATTCAAACCAAAAAACCAAATCAAAACACCGCAGTCTAAAAATAGTACATGAAACCAATACATTAGGTCATCTTGTCATCTTGTCGTTATAAAGAGCAATGGGAGCACCCATCCATAAACCTAGCCGCAGGCACTGATTTGGAGAATAAAAGATGGAAATTTACCCAGGTCTGTGTACAGAGTATTATAGGAGACATGCAGGTCTAATAATGGTGTGCATACTTATGCTATAAAATATAGAATTTAAATGATTTTAGCTCTATTTTACAGTGTTTTTCCATCGCAGATGGTATTATTCTATTTTGTGACCCCCGGTCAAGGACACTTTCATGCAGCCATTTCATCACAGCTTTAGAGTGCTGTGTTCAAGCTCATCCTATCTTTAGCACTTGTGACCTCCCACCAAGCCACCTCTTTACAATAAACTACTGTAATGAAAATATCCATCCTAGATTTTCTTCTAATAATGTTCCTGATTGGTTCTCTGACTGGTATAATAGTAGTGCTGGTCACACTCTAATGCACTCTCCCAGTGCCTGATGATGGTGTCTGGGCTCCACATGTATAATAGCTATGTATGTACATGTATATAATACAGTCTCACATGTGTAAAGTGAAACAGCAATATTGGAAAAGTAGGTCTACTCAACCCAAAGGGAGCAAAATAAATAAATGACTTGAGTAATAATTATCAGCGTGTTTACATTCCTGCTTATTCCTGGCTGTGCATAATAACATTGTGTGACACAAGTTAACCAGTACAATTAATGCATTTAGTTTCTAAGTAGTGAGTCTATGGGCCTCAGGGAACAGTTTATACTACTACTAGTATAATATGATTCGAATGAATGGATATAGGCCTACAATTATGTGAGAAAAAATGATAAACAACGGACCTAATCTCATTGATTTTTATAATGAAAAAAATTAATGAACTTTTGGCAATGATGGGTGCTAATCATTTCGGGTTCGGGATAGCATGTAGTACACCCCCCCTATTTTGTTAACAACAAGGAATGGAATTACAATACTTATTGTAAACTATTCTCATGTAACCATTCACAAATACCGGTGCCAGTTTATACTATGTTCAAGTTACTGACCATTTTATGTGGGAATTTGTGACTTAGCTCCGTTTTGAATATTGTTTAGATGATCAGTATCAACATTAATAAATACCCTCTTGCCCGAATTTGTAGTGATTGGTACAATGTGATCAGAACGGAAAGGATTATTCCAATTTTAGTTTAAAAAAAATCACAAATCCCCAGCAATGTGAAAATGAAATCTATCTAAGCCACTACTAAGTACTAATTCACCTACATGTATGACATGTATACCACTTCATTGGCTATTCAAAAGTCCCTAAACACATGTCAAAATATGGGGTGATAAACTTCTTTTACTTTATAAGTGTGATAAACTTCTTTTACTTTATAATTTAAAAAAATACTGATTTGCATTCTGTCAAAAAGGTGAAACCACCATGTCTTATGCTAAAGAGTGTATTTTCAGTTTGATAAGTCCAATGTTACAATGTATTCATGATAAGCTAAAAATTCTAATGAAAGGTTAATATGTCATCAGGATAAAGGAAAAACAATGGTTCTAATTTTATTGATTTTCTATGTTTTTATACGGAAAAAAATGAATGAACTTTGAACATCGATGGGTAGTAGTCAATTTAGGACAGCCTGTACGTATGTAAAGTAGCACACTGTGTTTATAGTATAGTTAATACAATACAACAAATACGATACATTTATCCAAATTCAATCAAGTTTAAAGTGACCATATAATTTAAATTGATTCAATAATTAGCTTTTAATCTACCTCTTCTGTGCGATGATTGTATTTTTTAAATACTCTTCTTGTTATCAGTAATATATATTGAAATTATTATTCTACTTAATAGTAACAAACATTCAGTAACATAATAACAACACTCTTATTAAAAGAGAAGATAGAGGATCACTATTCGGATTTATAGTAGAATATTGAATTTTTCAATTTTGACCTTATTAACGGGACCCAACATATTAGAAAAAATACCCAACCATTTTCCCTTTTTAAACTACCAAATGAATCCCTAGATACACAGCTAGTTAGATTAATGCAATTCAATATAGGTTATAGTATATGAATAAAGGAGAAAAAATATAAATTGTGAGGTAAAATCTAAGCACCCATCTTCAGATGCCTCTCCTCCCTGCTCTCAGTATAATTGTAACACTTCCAAACATTATAAATTTGTCTAAAGCAACAAATCGTCAGCTTAATAAAATAATTGCCTAAGTCATTTACTACTTTTGAGAAATTTCAAAAACAAATATCTAGTTTTGTCAGCTTATAAAATAATTGCCTAAGTCATATTTACTACTTTTGAGAAATTTCAAAAACAAATATCTAGTTTTGTCAGCTTATAAAATAATTGCCTAAGTCATTTTCTTCTATCGATGTAATAACTTCTTTGTTGTTGTGATGGTTTTACAACTGAAGCGTTCTTCCCTATGGCTGGTCATGTTGGAAGTTTCAAAAATTACCGAAGTCACACTGTTGGACTAAGGCAATAAAATAAATCTGCCTAAGTCACATGCTGACATAGGCAATTATCCTTTTGATTTGGTAGCACAATTTAGAGTTGAATAATGATTAAAGCACTTTTACCATAGGTGCCTCTAATAATGGTTAAGAGATAATTTAGGCAAAAATTTCAAAATGACTTAGGCAATTATATTATTCAGCTGACGATATGCAGGTATTAATCAGCTGAAAAATTCAACGCTCTGATTGGTCAATTCTCTAAAATATGAAGTCCCAGATCATAGGTTTTAGCATATAACTGAGATGTTTTCATGCAATCAAGAATAAGGATGGAACTCTGTGACCACTCGTACAAGTCTAAGACCGCCCCTCAACTGTTAGCTTTTTTGGTAGTACACAATAGCCTTCAATAGCCTTTAAGCTGTGGTTAAGTCAATTGATAATTGAGCCAGGATAAGCGTGGAGCCTGATGTTGGTGACTTCGTAAAAGTAATTTTGACTATCTTTATTCGAGCTGTAACACTTGTGTATTATGCACAACTTCTTTCTTACATAACAAAATAGCTATCTAGCATTGATAAAAACCAAAATGTTAATTGGATATGAATTGGTGGCTTTTCAATAAAATATTGGTCAAAAGTATAAACCAGATCGCACCAAATGGGTTTGAAAATTGAACACAAAATCCACTTGCGAGGAGAGTATCCCCCTCAACCTCCCCTTGTCCGCGTAAGCGCGGTGCTGCGCACCGTTTTGGTTACACCTATTAGAGCCTCCTTGGATTACACGTTTGCTAATATTCAAATAGTGGGCCCCTCTATAATTTTCTAGATCCGCGCCTGCACATGGCACCATACAATATTTGCTGCGGGCTAAAGTAATAGAAAGAAAAAAAAGAAAGAAAAAAAAGAGTTTGTGGAAAATATCTTATTTGTTCAGATAACTGCTTTGAGGTTGCGAACAATCCATTATGATATACAATATGTAGCATACTAATGTATGACGAATTTCTTACAAAATGAGTTATGCGTTAGTATGCTAAATAGCACCAATGCTGACTGTTTACACGGCTAAATGGATGCGCGACCTAATTTCGTTAGAAAACTGTTCTACAATAAATAGTTGATTGAATGGTTTTTTTAAAAACTGGAAAATGAATAGTTCGTGGTTAAATAATTGAGAGCATGGATAATAGTTCGTCGACAATGAAATTGACCTTGAATAACAACAATCGGTTAGGGACAGCAACAGAACTTGTGGTGGAATTTTATTTCTCTCTGGCTTTAACCGCTTCAAAGCAAACTATAACATTGTGTAGATTATGCAGATTCAGAGACTTAATATAAGAGAATTGAATAATCGATCGTAACCGGAAAAGACAAACAATACAATTGATTGTAAAGAGAGAGATCACCATTATTCTTTTAATCTAAATTAACATTGTTTTCAGTTACGATAATAATGTGACCTTTATGTGCAAAAGTGGTGATAGCAAAGATGATTTCAGCCTTTATTTTTATCAAGTTGACAATATGAAGATAAAAACCTTGATAACTTTAGGGGCGATATCCAAACTCTACAGTGATTTTAAAGCATTTTTCTAGCGATTTTACAACGATATTCCAACGGTATTTCGTTCTATTGTTAAAAGCATCGGAAAAAGATCGGTTATTAACTAGAAACCACTATATTATAGTATTTCTTAAAGAATATAACACAACCTTCCTTGCGCCTTTGATCTGTCTGCTTCACTAATGCAGCCATCGAGAGTACTACAATAGTTCTATTGTTAACGCCAGATAAGTAGAGAGGTTTCTAGTTAATCACCGATCTTTTTCCGATGCTTTTAACAATAGAACGAAATATCGTTGGAATATCGTTGTAAAATCGCTAGAAAAATGCTTTAAAATCACTGTAGAGTTTGGATATCGCCCCTTAATACGCAATGTATTGATTGCTTTAGAACTTGATTAATAACTAACACTGATCAGACTTACTATAATTTTGATTTTAATTTTGATCAAAAGTTTAAACTTATCATCCAAGTTGGCGATAGTTAACTTCACCTTTTCTGCTATAAAGTTTAAAATGTGATACAAATAACCTTGGTACCCTTTATATGCAATAGTATGTTGAATTTGGTTAATAATTGGCATATTATTCAGTTTATAAGAAGAAGAAGAAAAGAAAAAAACCAAGTTAATGAATGTTATCTTTGAGAGAGGTATTGATTGATTTCTTGTCTGTGTGGTCTGAATCACTCAATATGAGCAAACTTGGATATAAGTGTTCCCTGACTACTGTTACGTAATCGCTCATTTCACTAAACTATTGAACCGAATCCGAATCCAATGCAGTTTTCATCAAATTATAACAAATTAATACAGCATTATTTTGAGACACCCTGTATGATATGTTATTTTCAGGGATTTCACTGTATTTCTACATTGAATTTGTACAGTGAATAGCATATGTGACCTGGCACCACAAAATGAGAGTAAAGTAGCAAAAAATGATTTTTTTCTTTTTTCTTCTTCTTCTTCTTCCTTTTCTTCTTCACATTTTCAGAAAGTAGATGTCCTCAGGTTTAAAATGACACCAAAGTTGCTATAATAGGCCATACCAATGTGAAGTTATGATAAATTGAATTGGAGAAAAAGGCCTTCAAAGTCAATGAAGCTTATCGTCACTTGGCTCTTCAAAATATTCTGTCAAAACTTAATCGAAAGATTGTTTATGTTAAAGACCTCTTATTAAATGGCCTGTCATTGGTTCATTTGGGAATTTACAGGGTTCAAACTACTATTAATAGCTCCGGAAAGCCATGACCTTTAAGACCATACCAAATTTGCCATAGTGGATAATATTTTAAACCCGTGGAAATGACGATGTATACAAGGTAATTCCGAGACATTTTGATACAATTTTCTTCTCTTTGCGAAGAATAAAATGCCGTCTCTCAAATTACTTATTTAGATCTAAAATATTTTCTTAATACTTCGGAATGTGATACATAAATAGTTATCTTTCCGAAAATGAAAAGATCTCATTTTCGACCTCCCCTTGTCAAATCGACTATTTCAGGCCATAACTTAAAATCAGCCCCAGCGAATTTACGCTCATTTTGTCATGCCAGGTCACATTATGTGTTGTTGGGTTTGAAATTATGTGGCAATGCAAAGGATTTAACTGGTCAATTACCTGAGGAAGTCCAAACGGTCACGACGGCCCTGGCCGTAGCATTTATTTGGGCAGAAAGATGGTTCCGGTGGTTCTCTTAGTCAGTGACAGTAGATGAACTACATTAGAATATAAACCGCTAGGCATTAATATTCGCATTATATACCTTTAAGGTGTAATTTTGAAAATAAATGTGAAAGGTGTTTGAAAGAGCGGTAATTTCTTTAAAATTCGTTTTTAGACTAGGCCTGTAGGCCTAACTGGTAAACACTTATTCATTCTGGAGCTCTATCTTTCATGGGTATAGATGGTGTGACCGGTGACGTCATGTATTTACAAATGGGACACCCTCTGTTGATTCCCTCCAGGCAGAATATACAGTAAAGTTAATGAAGACAACATGAAATTTCTTTCTAATGAATTGTAAAACTCATTTATTTTTAATTTTTTGTGTGAAATGCGATAGCTTATAGCATTCCTAAGCAAGTTTAAAGACAGTTTTGATAACAATTTGCTGTGACACCACAATCTAGTTAGAAAACCTGATCTGGCCTATGTAAACTATAGGAACTCTTGCCCGGTGTGTTTTGTCTCAAATCAACAGAGGGCGTCCTAAATGTAAACAACGGTCACCTCATCTATATAATAGAGAAGAATGACAGTTTATTATCAATACATCTATTTCGAACAATTGTACCTACACGTAACAGGCTATTGATAGACCTATCTACGTAATCATGGGGTATTGAGGGCTTTATCGGTAAAATATTTAAGTAAAAAACCGAAAGTTCATCGACAGTATAGAGTCAGTATGCAGCCACGCGAAAAGCCGTTCCTTTTCTAACCCAGCACAGCGACCCGGAAGTACTCACCCGTAGCGATACGGCTTCGCAGTCATAGTTGACCTCGTGATAGCACGATGTAAATGAGCTCTTTTTTTGGGGGGGGGGGGGGGGGGGGCGAAGCCACCCTTATAGCATCAGATTGCAAAAAATTCACATTTAGGTCTTTCTAGACCTAAGTTGGGGCAGCCATGTTGTAGTCTTTGTAAATTACATATATACCTATGCAGTTTATTTTAACAGTCCTGCAGTCTGTGATGGAGTCAAAGCTATATTTGTTTAGTTGATGCATAGACTGTTGATGATTCATTCAGAGAGATGTTTATAGACTCCCCACAGAGAGACATAATAGCTTATCTTGTTTGACTACTAGGAGAAACCTCCAATTGCCTTGGGGTTGTCTAATAAGTGGTTAGTTGTGGATGTTTGAGTTTCGGGTTATATATATAATACTAATTCCTGGGTTGATTTAATGAAATGTCAATTCAATATGGATAACCATGATCGCGAATGACATTTTTATATAGAAATTCCTGGACCAACGTTTTAGACCAAGTACAATGTCATTATATACCTAGATTGTTCTTCAGACGGTATCCCCCCCCCCCCCATCCCCCCCCCCCCCCATCCCCCCCCCCCCCCCCCCCCCCCCCCCCCCCCCCTGCACAAAATCAACTTGATTGGTTTCCTGTACTATTTTTAGACTGCGGTGTTTTGATTTGTTTTTTGGTTTGAATTATGGAAAATACATACACCATTTCCTGGTATTTTGGTTTGCAACAGATGCTTCAGAAAATGGTTACAAAACATGCTTCTTTCTTTTGGATCGCCCCCATTCCATTTCAATGGAATTTTTATCATGATTATAATCACACATTTCAAACACATTTGCCATGAAATTGTAAAATAAAAAGGCATGTGATGCAAATAATATATCTAATATTATCTGTGAACTTCATGACATATTGTATATATTTTCGGTGCAAATTATTGCAATCACACAAACCCGAATTCAAGAAAAACTTGACGAAACTAAAGCCAAATCCACGGTAAGAAAGTGACTTCTGAAGAATCAGGCATCAATTTTATCCATGGTATCATAATATTCATAGTCTTTTGTAACTAGAAACATGCTTAAAATATTATAAAATTATTTAGTCTGGTCAAGTGAATGATTATAATATAGCTCCTCGAATCTTGTCTCGAGCTAAATTCATTTCGTACCGTCGTTGGGTTGTTGATGAAGTGTTTAAATCTCACGGATATAATTAGTTTCGCTTGATAGCTCAGATGGTAGAGCGTTGGCTTTGGAGAACGAGAGGTGCGGGTTCGGAATCGATCCTTCTGCTCTGCACAATTTCATATGATATTTTTTCTCGTCAAAATCATTTTCACAATTTCATCACACAAAATGCATAAATCGGACGTTTCATTGCAAAAACGGTATTTTTCCCCAAAATTTCAATTAATTCAGGGAAAACAAACTTCTCGTAAGGTTTTAGCGCAAGGTTGACATCCTGAAATCGATCTTTGCGTGGGTTAGAAATCGGCAAGGTCACTCATTGAAAGCGATACCTGCGTACCGTGGGAGGGGGGGGGGGGTGGGGCTGCTTTAGAGTTTACACACAAAACGGTCAAAACAGTGTCTTTTTTAAAGTCTTATACAGGGTGAGTCAAAAACTGCAATAGTGGACGGAAGCCATCTTGTTTTCAAATCCAAGTTGATGTTTGAAATTTTTGTTACTAATTTCATGTGAAAAAATGAAGTCAATCGCATTTTTCGTTTGCCTTTGGTGAACCGTTTTTACCCATGCACCCATTTCACACACGCTTATCCACGAAACACCCAACACAGGCATAAAATTGCAAAATGCGTCTCTCATTAACAATTGAAAATTCAGGTACATTTGTGACGTAATGGAATTTAATGCTTCATTTATTGTTTACATGGAGATAAAATAATCAATTTACATAACCCATGCAATGAATTCCTTATAGTGCTCTAGATATGAATAAAAATGAAATTATTCCCAATTTTTGTTGGCGGGATAATCAAATGTGAACATGAAATGTGTGCAATTTCAATTGAAAATCACTATGCTCATGACAAACAAGTAAATTGGGTTGTGCAGCAAAAGGTTCACCAAAGACAAACGAAAATTGCGATTGACTTCATTTTTTCACATAAAGTCAGGAACAAATATATCCATCTTGCAACGTTTACAAAGTTTCAAACTTCAACTTGGTTTTGAAAAGAAGATGGCTTCTTTCCACTATTGCAGTTTTTTTTTACTCACCCTGTATATGAAAACTATAACTCATACACTGAAAACCTAAATTGGTCAGCCTGACTAACTTAAAGCTAGTCCAGATGGTGCTCATTTTGACTAGCTTTAGCCTAGACTTGGTTGCTATTATTACCGAAACTTGGCTGAAACCGGGTGACACTACAACTGATTTCACTCCTGAAGGTTTCGCGTTCGTCCATGTTCCTCGATCGTTTGTCCAAAAGTAGTGGAGGAGTGGGTCTGCTCTTCAAAGCGAATCTCAATGTCACTGTTCAGAAGTTTGACCAATTCAAGTCTTTTGAATCCATGTAATTGTTTATCGACCCCAAGCGAAGAGCACAGGCTGTTCATTTAATGATTTTATCAAAGACTTTCAGACTTTAATGGATATGTATGTTCTTCTTCAATCAAATCTCATTGTCACTGGCGATTTTAATATCCATGTGGACATTACCAACGACTCTGAAACGGTTCAATTCAATGATATCCTCTCCTGTCATGTGGACTACTGCAGCACGTAAATGCCCAACCCATCGTCAAGGGCCAGGGATAGCACTGGGTCAAAAATGTGAGAGGTCCCATGACATTTTTCCGGACCCCGTAGTACTTCAAGAAACAAATTTAAGGGGTCCCCCAAGAAATTGAGGGGTCCTGAAGTTTGGGTATTTAAAAATTTTACTTTTTACGGGCAGTTTTAATGAATTTATATTGTGAGCAAAGGATGGATATGTAATTTACAGAATTTCTTAAGGTTTCTATTTCCATACATCGTCAATTTAAGGGGTCCCTTCAATTTTGATGGGACCCGCAAGTCTTTCCATTTGAACCTGACGCGTCACTATTAGAAAGTGAGAGGTCTAGGACGCGCAGACGCGTCACAATGCGACCCCTGGTCAGGGCCACACCTTGGACTTGGTGATTACAAGAGAAGTGAATCCATTATTGCTGATACCATTATTAAGGATGGAATAACTGCTGACCCCCTTAAATCTCCTGTTCACTTGTCACTTGTCTGCAAACTGAACATGAAGCGCCCCCTGCCTTAAAAAAGACTATAACCACCCGTAACCCGAAGGCTACATAAATATCAACACCTTCTGCTCTGATATCAGAAGTTCAGACTTGTGCACCAACTTATCTGTGAACACTGAAATACCAAATCTTGTTGATCTATATAACAGAACCTTTGCTAGCATAGTTGATGACCATGCACCTGCTAAGACGCGCACAGTACTAATAATTCAAAATGGTCGTCGTACATTTAATTCGTGGTCGCTCAACACTCACTCGTGTCGCGCAACATATCCGATACGGCTTTCCGTAAATAAGACCTAATTCTCCGTGGTATAACGACACCATTCGTCAAGAAAAACACAAGTGACGGCAGCTGGAAAAAATGGCGTCGGTCTAAGCTGGAGATTGATAGGCAATTGTAAACAGCAAGGGTTTGTCATCTCTCTCATGTGCAATTCAAAGAAGAATTATTACTCTGAGCTAATAAAAGAATCATCGACTAATCAAAAGCAGATATTCCAGACTGTGAACAAGCTTCTTCACCACAGAAAAGACTCTCCTCTGCCAACAGCATCTTCTGATGAGTCGCTTGCCAACAGATTCTCTGAATATTTCATACAAAAAATCCAAACTATTCGTGACTCATTTTCTACGATTGACATCTCTGCTTCTACGGTTGAACCAACCATTAACCATCTTGATAACTTTACTTTAACTACAGACGAAGAAGTAAAGGAAATTATCATGAACTCACCAAGCAAATCTTGCTCCTTGGACCCTGTACCAACATGGCTTGTAAAGAAGGTATTGATACCTTCATTCCTATTCTCACCCAGTTGGTTAACATGTCTTTGCAGTCTGGTTCTGTTCCTGCTAGTTTAAAGGAGGCCCATGTCAGACCTCTTCTAAAAAAGGCGGGTCTTGATAAAGAAGACTTGAAAAACTACAGACCTGTGTCAAATTTACCTTGGATATCCAAACTCATTGAAAGAGTTGTCTCCGCAAGAATATCTGACTTTCAAGAAGACACCAACTTCATGAATGTTATCAATCGGCTTACAAAAAACGCCACAGTATTGAAACTGCATTGTTAGGTGTCCAGAGTGATATTTTATGTGCATTAGACAAAGGTGATATTTGTGCCTTATTTTGTTATGCCCTTATTTTGTTAGATTTACCGGCAGCATTTGATACTGTTGATCCACAAATTCTTTTGAAAAGGCTGCAAAATAATGAAATTGTATTTCAAGCGACAGCGTACCTAGTTTTCATATGTTAAAGGCTGCATATCTGATAATATATAATTTGTCACCAAAATTAAATTAATTATTTGCTTAATTAAGTGCTAATTAGTTCATGTTTGAAGGTGCAGTTAACAGGTTTCTGTGTGTTAAAATGTATTTAAGTAATTATAAGGGGCCATATCCAAACTCCAGTGATTTTAAAGCATTTTTCTACCGATTTTACCCCGGTATTCCAACGGTATTTCGTTCTATTTCGTGGAATACCGGGTTAAAATCGGTAGAAAATGCTTTAAAATCACTGGAGTTTGGATATGGCCCCTAATATTATTCCACAACAGTTATCAGATTAAATGTTGTTTCTGAACAAACTATAATTGAATGCAACAATTATATTGTATTCTTATTAATTATCACTGATTGATTAATTAATTAATTAAATCAAGTCTAATTCATATATTGCAAAAGTTGCGATGGTTACCATGTAAGTTTGTATACATGTATGATTAGAAACTTACTTGATGCAAGGTGAACTTGTAATTCCTGATAGTGTGTACGGTATTTGGACTTTTAAAATCCACAGCATTTTGTTTTTCAAATGCATGCAAATATATAGAAAATGATCATAGATCATAAAAGTGTATTTCTATTGACATTGAATTTGACGAAGTAAACACCTTTTGTCATGAAAATAAGAGATTTATCTAGATTATAAAGTAATCCTGGGTAATTGATTATAATACTGAATGCGTGTAAGCGAAAGAGCAATATATCAACAAAATGTCGAATGTCGGTGTATGTAAAAACGATTCGTTAATGGCAGCTATATCCAATGAGCCGTAGAAAAACCAGTTGGTAGAATGCTGCTATTGAATTTGACGAAGTAAACACTTTTGTCATAAAATAAGAGATTTCTCTAGACAGGGTAATTGATGATAATACGTTAAGTCTGTTTAAGTAAAAGAGCAATATATCAAAATACTAAACGACAATAGACATGTCATGAAATATATTTAAACTATCACGCTATACCATGCATAATTTTTGTCTTTTATGGAATAGCTCCAACAATTATATATATGCCTTGAGAATAGCGCAATAAATCAACCGTCAATAGTAACTGTGCAAAGAAGCATCCTTTCAATAACGTTCTTTTTATGTCGTCCTCCTAATTTCATATGCACCATGTTATGTTAAACTATATGAAGGGTGGGTTTTAAGTCAGAAAGAAGAAAAAAGCCGGGAAAATAACTTAAATTAAATTTTGTAACTGGATTTTTGCAAAAATAAGTTTTTAAATAACGACGGACGGGCTTAGATCCCCGAATGTGGAAAATCTATCCGTTCCCCTTCTACATTTTACTATATTAATCGAAAAACCTTTAGCAAAGTTACAATTTACTACCTTGTTGAATGAATTTATATGTAAACATTCTATTTATGCACCCCCTCCCCCTCCCCCTCCCTCTCCCTCCCACCCCCTCCCCCTCCCCCCCTCTCCCCCCCCCCCCCCCCCCCCGAAATATGACGAATTACACACGCGGGTCACCTTGTTTCAAGATTATTAGGTGATTTGAACCATTTTCTGGCAATAATTGATACGTACTACACATACAAAATCATTCAACGTGGTATTGAACTCGAAGTATTTTAATAAGCTTTCGAATCAAATCGTACGCCTAAAATATCAAACGAGAACCGATAGATTTTCCACAATTGGGCATTTATTAGACTAGGCCAAACAGTATTCCTAGGCCAAACAGTTTTCAAACTGGAGCTTTATCAACCTGTTTATGGTTAAAGAGAAGAATGAAAGTTGATCATCAATGCAGTCTATTTCAAACGATTGTGTAACAGGCTTTTGATAGACCAGGTACGTAATCACGGGAAATTGATGGCATTTATATCGGTGAATGATTGAAGTAAAAAAAATGAAACTTTATCGACAGTATCTTTGCATTTTATGAATACCTTTGACAATATAAAAGAGGCTGGCTTAACAATTTATGCGCGTCCAAAAAAAACCCATCACAACTTTGGTGGTAGACTTGAGGAGTTTGGATTGAATTAACAGGTGGACGCTTTATAAAAACCGGGAAAAAAAACAGTCTTAAATGTGAGCAGAAACAACTTAATTCTCATCGCCGTTACAGGTGCTTATTTCTAAAGGTATGTACGAAAATGTGTATCTGATGTAGGCCTACCACTCATATATTGAGGAGATGAGTAACTTTGTAGATTTGGAAATTAGGTTATCATAGCCAACAAAAACACACCTTATACATGTAGTGTGAGCTGGTGAGAGTGTGCATGATGTGGGGACCGAGGTGACTACTCAGTTATATGTTCAAGACAAGAAATTCCGCATTAGGATCACGGATTGTGCCCCTGGGCTACGGCCCAATAAAAATGATGGAAATTGAATTTTAGACTTGCGTTAACCTGGAGTATGGGGTATCGAATCTTAAGGGCACCTGTGATCACTAGATTTGAGGGATGTATGGGGTAGGGCCTACCTGATCAAAAACATCTTCCTAATTGGTTATTTCATGTCTCATTATGGGATACCTGTAATAACATTTTTTGATCAACAAAATGAAGATATACATGTATGTATCAATCAAGAAAGGCTTCCACAACCTCTTTTATTACTGCTATCGTTAAGCTATACTAGATGTGTATTGTTAAAATATGATCAGCTCCTTTTGGAAATCCCCACTAGTATTACTTTACATCCCACAGCAAGATATTTAATTATAATCCCTCCATTGTTCTTTAGCTTTTGTTGTTTTCCATGGTTAATTGTTGAGGATTTTGCTTAATAAAAGTGTATTTGAGATGATCCCTTCTTGTTTGTTTTAAGGAATTCAGATCTATGAAAGAATGTCAAACAGAGAATATTGTTTGTTTCTATATGCTTCTATGATTATGCTTGCACTGCCGTGATATACGCAAATGGATCAATCGACCCATATTTCAACCTATTATTGCATATCCAGCCAATTTCAGTCAGTGGTTGAAACCTACATACTTGCATTGAATGAAGGCTTAGACTTTGATATCTGCAAATAATATAATACCTTCTATAGGTGATTGATTGTATAATGCATTTATTAATCTCCATATATTTGCAGTACGTAGAGAATTGTTGTAGAAACTTGAACTGACCTTGAATATCGTCCCAAAAAGAATTTGTGATATTATATTCATTTAAGATGTGGGATGGTTATGTGATTATTATCTATCGCGACAAATCTAACAATGATATTGAAACTGTATGAGGGGCCATAGTACAAACACATACGTGTAAGGTTAGTCGTCTAAGATAACATCTTACACGTCGAAAATGACAAATACCAGGGGCTGAAATTTTCTTGTTAGGTGTGGGGGGATGATAAGTGTGGCCCCCAAGAAATGATATTGAGCTGGTAGCATCTATGCTGCGCACCGCACTCCGAGCTATGCTCGGACAGGGGGGGTGTCCTGAGGGGGGATGTGCCCCCTCAGAAGTAGAAAAAATGTCAATTTTCAAACTCATTTGGTGCGATCTGGTGTATACTTTTGACCAATATTGTATTGAAAAGCCATCGCTTCATTTTCAATAAATATTTTGTTTTTTTATCAATGCACGAAAGAAGTTGAGCATTTTTTTATACTGATATATTCTGATTTTAGTATAGATGGTTTAAAAGCTCGAACAGGGGGATTCTGATGGGGATGTGCCCCCCGCTCAGAATTTGATTTTTTTTTAAATTTTCGTACCCATTTGGTGCAATTTGGTGTATACTTTTGACCAATATTTTATTGAAAAGCAATCACTTTATTTCTGATCAATATTGGCTTTTTAAATAGGCAGATAGGCCTATGCCAGAAAGAAGTTAATTAGTTACCTCCAAAAGATGGATTCTAGTCAACGTACGTACGCGTATGTATCCTGACCAACGTACAATCGGCTCCAAAACGTTCTTATGTCCCTCGCATGCCTCCCTGCCCGCCTTTCTTTCTCTTTTCCTTTTTTTCTCCTTTTCTTCCCTTTTTTTTTCCTTTCTTTTTTTCCTTTTTCCCCCTTTTGTCCTTTTTTATTTGGTAGATGTGAAAAATCAGGGGGGATGATTACATGACCACCCCTCCCCCCCCCCCCCCCGGGTCAAAAATGGGGGAGGGGGGATATATCCCCCCCCCCCCCCCCCCCCCACCCCACCCATCCTCCCGGGATTTCCGCCCTTGGCAAATACAGTTTACAAATAGGGTTTATTGCGTAAATAGCGTAAGCTTGATTGATATCCAATAAGGTTTGTCCTTGATTTTCCATCCTCTCCCACCCTCCACACCCCTGATTTCTTTGATTAATACTTGTTTGCAAATATTAAATCCAAAGTGTCACAATTACAAACGAATAAAGCGAGAATGTTATCTTAGGCGTGTAAGATACATCTTAGACGTCCAACCTTACACGTTCTCTATGTGTAACCCTCACACGTATACTACGTGTTACCTTACGCGTACTACGTGTAAACCATAGATTACTATAACCTTACACGTATTTATTTATACTAAACCCTAACATGTGTGCAATTGTGTGCATGTAATTATAATACTGATAAAAGAAGTGGATGATTGTAAATAACACTTGCTTGAATAAACATAATTACAACTTCATGCATAGACGCATATTCGCGCGATCAGTTGTTCAAAGTTTTGAAATCCGTTATATTGCTGCGAAACCAATACTGCAAAGCACAAATCTT
>CM069447.1:48064096-48277352 GCA_035610835.1 Ophiura sarsii | reverse complement strand
ACTCTATAAACCATGCACATTGATTACATTATAGTCATAAAGTAAGTATATGAAGTATTATTTACTTGTATAATGATATAAAATGCACTACCGATGCTACATGGACACCGCGTCTTGTAACATTGTTAATAATAAGACTATTCATACTGTTACAATTATTTGAGTGTGAATGGTTTGTCTACTTGTTCATCATATCAAGTAGATACACAGAGTGAATTGCTTGAAATTTATCTAAACACTGTTCATGTAAAATTTACCTTTTCTGTGTACTTAAGTATTACGATGCTACATGGACACCGTGCCCTAAAATATTTGGAACAGCTTGAACAGGTGCATCTTTTTCAGATCAATAGAGGATGCACTATGATGTTAACTTTTTATGTTATAAGCACACGATAAAATTAATAACATGGATTGTAAAACTACAAATTACACAAAAAGATACCCTGCCATGAAGCATAAAACATAATTACCTATGATACACATACACCATTTCTTACAATTACACAATAACAATACACCATTGATCAAAGAAACTTAAGATGTCCACTGAAACAAACTTCATGCAGTGTTGTTCTTAAAGTACCCTTTGTGATCTTAGTCTCTTTGCTCGTTTCTGATTGAATCATCCTCTATTATTGATAAAGATGATTGAAAAGTTTGATCACTTAAAAAGTCAGTTTGCAAAAAAATAATTTAATTGCCATGATGGATTTCTTTGGAAAGGTACTAGTTTTTGAAAATGATGGGTTCCTTGTCTTCATCTCCATAAATTCCAGGACGATAGAACTGTTTTCTGAATTAATGTCAAGAACCTGCAAAGCAAAACAAAATAAACCCTATGGCTTAGTATCTTCATGGAACATTGTGTATTGATATTGGAGTAGATTATTTATTCATGTTGCACTTTTTGTGTTGCAGGAAAATATTTATATTAAAATCATGCTGGAGTATTTTATTTATTATTCATTTAACATGAAAAAGAATAGCAAAGGATAGAGAACTTAAATGATTTACAATTATTTGTTTTATTTATAGTAAATAAAACTAAAATAAGGGAATGTTTATTGTGAATTCAGTGAAATGCTAATGGAAATGGTGTCCATGTAGCATTGTGTATTAATATATTTCATTAGATACATCTCTCATAATATGTCTTTTTTTCTGTAAAGTGTAGTAAAATGTAGGCAATGTTTTGAATGTTTTGGGTGATGGATAATTTCGAATGGGGTAATTGTTTTAGTCTAATTAGGCAAATTTTATGAAATGCTACATGGACATGGTGTCCATGTAGCATCGTATTGGTAAGCTATATTATTAGCATTAAAAGAGCAAAAACTAATTCATTATTAACTTCAAAGTTTATTAATGATGTGATTCTACAAAAAAATTACAATTTCAACAAACTATAACGATACCCAATGCAAAATATTGCCCATGCTATGCCCGATGCTACATGGACGCCAAATTATTATGGCGTCCGTGACTCAAAATTAATATCATAACATGAAAAGAAATTCTGATTCAGTGTTTCCCTTTCAATAAAAATGCATTAATAAATACAGACATACAAGCAACATTAAGAAATAATTACAATCGCACTTACCATTCACAAAACTATCCAATGTTTACATTTTGATGCTACATAAAAGTCCCGATGCTACAACGGGACACCAGCGACTGAAACCTTGATAAAACTAGCCCACATGTGGCAAATTCCAAACAAACCTGATAGCTATTGACCTCTATCCTTACAAAAGATATATGGAATGTTTTATTTATCTCCAGGGGGGGATTCCCACAAATTGCATAGGATGTTTATCACGATGCTACATTTTATGGTTAGGACACCATGCACACGGCACGGTATACTTTTTCATGAATATATGGAATGGTCTTCATGAAATTTATTCTCATTTGCAATAGTTTTCAATTGATAAATGCTCTTAATTTTGGAAAATAATTTAGAAATGTATGATAGAGAACTACCCCCATTCAGCAATGAAAACTCCCGATGCTACATGTGTATATTTTGTGGACACCGTGCGTAGCATCGGAAAGGCAATTTTCATGTTGCTTGGGTGAAAAATCAGTCCAGCGTGACGAGTTGTTTTGGTCAGTAAACTATGAATACATGTATCTTTTATTAATCAAATCGATTTCCAAGCAATTCTATGATAGTTTTGCTTACATAAAACTCATATTAATTGTTGTGTTTTCCATGTCACGTTTTTTAGCAAAAATGGTCTTGGACACCACCTCATTTTTTAATTTTTTTTTCTTCAAGGAAGGGTCAATTTTTTTCTTATTTTTTTCATGGCTCAATACTATAACCTAGTACTGTTTTTGGACACTAACAAATTTGATATACACATAGAGTAAAACAGTTTATAAGCTGCCTAAAGTACCAAATTCTGCTATTTTAACAAATGCCCCAACTTCATGGAATGAGCCAAATGAGTTCCATTTTTAACTGGAATATCAGTAAAATGAGAACAATACAGCCGATACCAGTGTCCAGCGCTAATGTAAACATTGTTTCTTCTCCCCTTTGCAGTTTTGAAGGAGGTACGCAGTGATGATGTAGCGTTTAAGTGTAAAGTGGTTTGTCTGATTCACCTATCTCAATTCCAACCGGCCCTCAAGGAGATAGTCAACAACCCATCCTACGCAAGGTGAGTGAGAAGGAATTGCCATGCGGCCCGTCAGCATGTATTATAAGTAAAACTGTCCAACGGTTATGCATAGGAAATGTTGCTTATGTTCAGAGGCAAGAGCACTTATAAGGGCGATTCCATGAAAATGTGACGGAGCAAAAAAACTAAAACTTGCTCCAAAAGATTTATTTTTACCTCTATGTTGTTCAAAGCTCATGCAAAGGTTCAGGAAAAAATGGTTACAACATTTGGCTAATGTTTACTATGAAAAAAATTATACTTTTCTTCACTTTTTTGAAAATATTTACTTTATTGATTTGGTTTTAATTTACGCCACTTATAATTTTAATTCTACTAGTTAGGCCCTATTTAAAAATAGCAAACAATTAGATAAATTCATAACCACCACTCTACAATAGGCCATCAAAATGTCGTAACGCGTGTTACCAAACTCATATTCAGGAAAACGTGCTAAAACCTCAATTTTTCAAGTGTTATTTATCACTATTTATGGTTCATATGTTAGTTCAATTGCCAAAGTCAAAATTAATTTTAATTTAGAAATATAATAAAGAATCTAAGGCTAGTAAATTATGGCTGGACAAAGTGTAACGCGTGTTACCGTAACACGTGTTACCGACTATTTTGCATTTTACAAAAAAGTGAGAACTTTAATTCTTGTTATTATTCTAGTTTTATAAACCTTATAAAGGTAGTTTGCTTACAGTAGTGACCAATTGATTGTAGGTTGGTTAGTTGAAATACACAAGCAAAACAAAGTTGGGATTTTTTTTAGTGCGTCATTTTTCGTAACGCGTGTTACCGATATTCGGAGCGGTCTTACATTAACATGAGCTAATATTTCATATTGGTGTTAGCATGAGGATCTAGCCTTAAGTCTTGGGTATTACAATACAAAATATGAAAACTTCATTCAAATTACTTTTACAGTTATAATAGAGTGGAGAATAAAGAATGGCGCGCTTAAATGTAACGCGTGTTACCGTGGAATTGCCCATAACAAGGTTTTGATTATAAATCTGAAAATCAGAGCAGACTGCCCAAAGTGTATGCATAGGAAGTATTACTTTATACATGCTAAAGGGCCTAATGGAGATACAAGGTTATGACAGCTCTTGGCGATTACTTAATTGTAGAACTGTACCAAATATTCAAAATTGGAAACTCTTTTCTTCTTGTCTAGCGAGTGATATATGTTTTTTTCTTGTCCAGTGATATGCTTTTTTCTTGTTCAGTGATGTGTTTTTTTGCTTCTTGTCCAGTGATATTTCTTTTTGAAAAAGCCTTAATGTCATTGAAACCTTTTTTTTCTGTTTCAGTGATTTGGTTTTTGAGAAAGCCTACTGTCAGTACAGACTTAACAAGATAACTGAAGCCTTGGCTACCATCAACAATGTGTCTGAACCAAGCCAACAACTCAAAGAACTCAAAGGACAGGTGGTAGGTAGATTCATTTTTGTTGGGGGGGGGGGGGGGTGGGGGGTGAAAGTTTGAAAATCCGGACCCAATTTTAGGGGTGTTTTTACCTCAAAAAGTGACTGATTTTACTCCTTTTTACCAATTCGGGAACCATGTTTAGGGTTTGTGATTATAAATTAGAATCATACAAAAGGTCGAAAAGGAAATGATTATAATATTTTCGTATCGCTGAGTAACATAAGTTCGGTATGCCTTTAATCTATTTTAACGGATGCATTTCCTATTCCGGTGAATCCCTCTTATCTTAACTGTCAAGAAAAGTGTTTATGATATGTTTGGCGTAATTTTAACCAATCAGGCCACGACTTATAAGTTATATCGTAGTTGGTGCTTATTATTATTTGTTACTGGCCAATAACAGCACAGATAACAGATTTTGCGTACTTACCATGCTTTTAATACGATAATGTTATGAATGAAATTTAAAATCAATTCACCTCAACTTTGTGCGAAGAAAAGTCACACACGTAAACTGACTTGTTGAAAATCAAGATTCAACATTATTTATTGCAATATTTTCTATGAATTAAAGAAAATATAAATAGAAGGAACTGTCTCCTGATTGCTTTAGTTCGAGTTTGACTCAAGTTTAGTGTCATTTTAACGAGAGAATTAGGTATCTTTTTAGACCGTATCCGTGTTATATTGTCTGACATAAATGCGGGCGATAAGTATTATTTTAAGTGGAACAACTACGCTGCAGACAGAGTTGTTCTAGGCAAATACTACTACTTCCGAACCCCTGTTTTAGTGTTATTAATATCGAATAACCCCAAAACATTCCATCCAATCCCGTGCGGTGAGTATGCCATGCACCCGATTTAGGGGCCAGTGCAACCTCTAGAGTTTAGTATTCTTTGGTTGTAATTATTATTTGTCACTGTTATTCTTCCAGCTTTATCGTTTAGAACAGTATGAGAATTGTGTTGCTGTTTACAAAGACCTAATTAAGAATTCAACGGTAAGTACGATAAGAATATTAGGTCTAAAATAGATTCTCTGTTTACCCCAATCATCGGAGGCAGCAACTAAACTCTAGCTAGGGCCAATGCATGTTCTTGATGCAATAACACAGTGGTGTACTAGTCATTTTGTACAGTATGAAAAATGACGTAAAAATGATGTTTTCTGATTGCCATGCTAATGAGTGGTGAACCCATGTATTAACACAAGATCGCCACTCATCGTTAGTGGCGCAGTTCAAAACATAATAAATTAAGCCTTTGATCACCAAAATGGCGCTCTCTGATTACTTGGTTCTTGTATGAGCCCATGCAAAATCCAAGAGGCACCCTTGTTTCATTTATTTATTCGGAGATTGTTTAATGAAGTAGCAGTGGAACTTAACAACTGTGTATTTGTATGAGACTGATGATGGATATTTTTGCGAAATATTGACTTCAGTAATTTTTATCGCCGCAAAAAACAGGCGAGTTGCTTTTTCTGGCGTTTAATCGTGAAGTGAATTTGCTAAACGTGTAGTGGTGGTTTGTTCGTGAACACGTCTTAGGCACAACAAAATGTCTGTCTCACATACATTTGGAAAATTATCGCTATGCTATGCATTTTTTTAAATTTCATTTTTAGAAAAAATAACTATGCTAAATGCAGAAACTTTCGGAGCCAATTTGTTTCTGTCAACTAGACAAACAAACAAACAAAAAGCCACAAATTGGGCTCATTACATGGGTTATGCAGCAAAAGTGTCTCCACATGCGCGGATATGTGAGACGGATCTTTTTTTTCTTTCTTGGCCTAAATGTGTAAACGTTCCCAGCACTAGTACCCATGTGATAACCCATGAGGTCTGATATTATTATCAATGTGTTTAATTTCAGGACGATTATGATGAGGAAAGAGAGACCAATCTATCGGCTGTTGTTGCTGCCATGCAGCTATGGGAGGGCAAAGAAACTGTAAGTAGCCTAGCTGCCTAAGAGCATGGGGAAACCACTCAAATATTTTAAGCATTCATTTGAATCAAAACATAGTGTGGTGCTTTTTCAACCCGATGCAGACCTGTGCTTGACCATGCTTAGGCAAAAAAACACCCAAGCCTGTTGTACAGGCCAAACGGGCCTCTCAGGTAGGGTCAGTTGGTCGGTAATTTTTCTCGGTAATGTTTTTTTAAAATTGTTGTGATAATGTGGGTGAATTGCAGCAACACCCCTGTTGTAACGGGAACAAAATTGTGAAAATTAGGGTGAATTTCATTCAACAAATGTTTGAAATTTTTTTGAAAATGTTAAAATTTTTCTTCTTTTAATTAAAAAAATGGGTCCATCTTACCCATTTTTGAAACATTTTGTGACATTTTGGAATGTCGTCTGCAAACGCCTGCTGCCGCTTGGAAAGTGTTAATATAATTTATTATTCTCTTTTATTGGTGTTTTACTATTCAATACACAGGAAGACCTGGGACTAAAGGATGACACCTTTGAGTTGTGTTACAACAAAGCTTGTCAATTGATTGGTCAAGGACATTTGAATGAGGCCTTTAACCTCCTTGATAGGGCAGAGAAGCTATGCAAAGAAGATTTGGAAGAGGATCCGGTAAGTACTGGTTTGAATGAAGCCTTTAAGCTCCTTGATAGGGCAGAGAAGCTATGCAAAGAAGATTTGGAAGAGGATCCGGTAAGTACTGGTTTAATGTCGTTGGCTGAATGCATGAAGGGTCGTAAAGTGACATTTTGACAATTTTCAGGGGAAGCAATTTTGTGCTAAAATTTTGTATTTGATTTTTTTTTTACGTCTTGTTTCTTAAAGCTGGTCTACCACTTTAGCAGTTCACCACAGACGAACTGGTCATACACCTGTTCACTTGGAGACAGACAGTACAGAGTTAACATAGAAATGTTGTAATCTTGTATAATTATCAAGAGAACTGGAGTGGCTAGTAGCAACCAAGAGTGGTAGCATGCCTTGAAAGGAAACATGTTACTATTCATGAAACCAAGCATTACTTGTTAGGAAAATAATTATCCAATGTATATTGACAAGTTTATTTGAACACAGAGGTATAATATTCAATAAAACGAGTTTAAACTGCACATCCCCAACCTGCGATTATTTGAAATTTGCGCCCGGTGTCTGTGTCGAAAGTGCTGATGGGACAGCCATTCCAATTTGTCACGTCATCGTTACTAAAACCACCTCCATCCTGCAGGAATTCAATGCATAAATTGAAAATATCAATACATAAAGCAGAGATGTGGAAATCTCGTAACTGTTTCGTCATAGCTTCGATCAATATGGCGACGTCCATCAGGTGATTTTTGTCTTCTTTATAAATCTGATTTTGCTTTAACGTGGCATTTTTAGAAACTGTAACCTACGGATGTGGTCTGTATAATAATAATGCTACATATCTGAGCGCTGAAGTTCCATGGCAAGGATTTCCTTTAAGGTGGTGGGTTGCAAACTTTTTTTGCTGTTATTGTTTTTATTAACTGTTCATTATTCAATATAATATCAAGTGTAAAAAAGGGAATACAAAACTGACCAGCTGATAGCAGATTGTTTAGAACAGCAAACAAACAATTTCTTTTTCTTCATTTGCAACATCTTTTTCACACTAATTTGTCTCCAACATGTACATAAATCCATCCGTGTTAGGCTTTTATCCACTCTGTAATATTATACAGTCATCAAAAAAAGTAACTATACAGGTAATAAATGGACTTCATACTTTTAAGATATAATTCCTACCTAGAAATATTAAATTATAAAGTTGTTCAGAAATTTGTTTTCTTTAATATGAGATTTTGCACGCTAGAATCGTTTGAATATGGAAGAAGTGACAATTGAAAATATAAGGTAAAGTCAGAATTTCATTTTCACATTTTACATTTAAACACAGGGGAGAGTATGACAGGTAGCGTGTGCGTGGCGTATTGATCAATCGGAACAATACGGCCAACTGGCCAACCTGCGCATGCATCCCCAATTGCACTACCGGTTATCAATAAGGTACCTGTAGATTGGTCCGCGTGTAGAAAATAAAAATGTGAAAATCTGACTTCAACTCAAATTTGGGAGTGTCACTTCCTCAATAATCACCCAATCTTAGCGTGCAATATCTGATATTAAAGAAGATACATTTCTCAACAACTTTATAATTTAATATTTTTAGGTAGAACATATATTTCTAGAGATAAAAGCCCATTTATTAGCTGTATATAGTTACTTCTTTTTGATGACTGTATACTATTGCTGATACGAATCTTGTGTTTTATCATATTTTTTGCGCAGGATTTGACAGAAGAAGAGATCGAAGCTGAACTAGGTTCTGTTAGGGTACAGAAGGCTTACATCCTGCAACTACAAGGGAAGACAGATGAGGCCATGAAGATCTACAACCAAGTAGTTAAATTGAGGTAAGTTTGTGAAGATTCAGTGTCTTATACTTAGAGGACTTATGGATTTTAATAGAGGTACCATTGTTCTATAATATACACTAATCCTAAGCAAAAGGTAGTCATACATTAAAGTCTGTGGGAAAAAGGAAATCACACACATAATACCTTTATTATAAACATCAATATGATCATTAATTCACCGATTTTCTACAGTCATTACAAATCATCATAAAAAATGTCAGACTTGCGGATCCGCTTGCAAATTATTAAAAGTTTAGCCACATGATTCTATAGCATTTCTAGAAAATACATCGTAAATCCGGTAGACTACCTCAGAAACAGCCCCATCAATATTGTCCTTTTTATCCGTTGTGAATGATTTGGACCATAAACCTGAAAGCAGCAACTCAAAATCAAAATGGCGACTAAAGAAAGTTAAGATTGTGACAGATTCGAGATTTTTAAATGCCGTAATTTTTTTGTTTGTTGATAGAGCTTGCGTTTTGCCATCTCACAAATTTTGTAAATGTTTCAAACTCACAACCTTAATTTAAAATAAATCAGAATTCCACAGGTTGATTGTAATTCGTTTAAGATAAAAATGGTGAAAGTGGAGTTAATGTTGTTTACAAATAACATATGCCAATATATGTTCTGTTCTCATATGTGACCATCCAGCACAAAGGGGACCCTAAAGTCCGCAGAGCATGTACTGAGATATGGCCCAATAAACATTTCAATAAACAATAGGAAACAAAGGAATTCTCAATGGATTTATCGATTTTGTACAGCCTATTTAACACACAATATGGAGCTTTATTCAATATTACAAAAAAGTTCTGGCCGACTTTACATCCCATTTGTGGTGGATGTTCACATATTGTAGAATCAATGTAAAAGATGTATATTATTTGCTTGTTTATATTTACAGACCAGATGATATTGGCTTGATGGCTGTCGCTTCTAACAACATTGTCAGCTTGAATAAGGTAAACAAATCAATTCCAGGATATTTGTTTTATATAACATATAAACATGTTTCTGTCATCTGAAATTCTCTGATAAACAAAGATAATACTTGATGTATCATTATCAAGGTCAGTCACTAGGCCTACTATCATCGGCCCTTTTTTGTCCACAAATTTCTCAAACTGTTCAATTTTGAAAAATTGGTGTTTGATTGTTGGACCCAATTTTTGGGACACACTGTAATTCAGTCTGTACTGTATCATGATGGTGTGCACATAATATAGTTTTTGGACATGGCTACTAGGAAAACAAGTTGTTGGTCAGAAGTTGAGATTTATCCTATGCCCCCTGATCATTGTAACATCCTCAGCGGCCCAGTCAGAGGGCGGCATATCTCCTGCCACAAATTTGTCTGGGGCCATATTCACAGATTCAGTCATTTTACTGCATCCAAAATAGTCACTTTTACGATGGTGGAGATGTTATGGCAAATTGATCAGAAAAAACTGCCCAGCGAATAAATTATTATGGTTAATGGGCTTCACTAGCATCTTTTCAACGTTGTAGCTAGGCCAGATTGAGTGCCGGCTAATTTTACTGAAGGCGAACAGAGTAAGTGTAGGGAACGAAGTGCAGTGGATCAGGGCCTGCTTAATGTTTTTTTAGGTTTTTTTAATGCACTTTGAGGGTTCCTGCCACATAATTTCTTATTTTATGAGGCAGTGGAATGATTCTATCCGTAAAAAAATAAATTTAAAAAAAGATACAAAAAAAACCATTTTTTAAAAAAAAATTTAGTGCTGGTCGTCTATACATTTATCTGGTAGCAAATTAAAACTGTTTTAACCTTTTTATTTGATTTACCAACGTACAGGACCAAAATGTATTTGATTCAAAGAAGAAGATCAAAGCCACCATATCGGATACACTGAATCACAAATTGAGTGCTCAACAACGATCTGCTATGGCGTGTAATAGATGCCTCATCATGGTCTACACAAATCAGGTAAGCCATGTCAAAGAAAATATTTGACGTCGCAGCCACAATGCATTGCCCCAACTCTATGCTGGTTCCCTGCATCAATGGGCTCCACACAACTCATCTATAGATGAAGGTACGCGCAAATCATGTCATCACATTGATTTGCTGGCATAAAATTCATGCATATGCATGAAATGGCGTAAAATAATCCACAAATAATGCCAGCTTCACGCTTAGAACTATAACAAATTTGTTAATTGGCACAAAATACAATGTATCTGCGCCACAGCAGCGTCCGACTTCACACACATGGTGGGATGCGCTCTCTATTGCGCCGTAGCCAGGCCAAATTTTTTGTTTTTGTTTGATTGTCCATAGATCACTTTTAAAAGTTGGGTAGGTCGGTCGGGAAAAGTTTTTTTTTTTTTTTTCTTTTTTTCTCACTTGCCCTTTTTTCAGGTACCAAAAGTAAAATGAGATGTACTTATTGTGGTAATGAGATGTACTTGTTGTGGTAACCAATAATGGGGAACAAAATCTTTAATATTTTGATGAGTATTTTTATTTTCTCAACACTTAAAAAAAAAAAAAAAAATTGATTTTCGACGAATATTTGCAAAAAAAAGAAATTTTCAAAAAATTAAAGTTTCAAAAAAAAGAAGAAAAAAAAAAGAAAGAAAAATCTGAGTCGAAATGATTAAGAGGGTCGGGCGGACGAGGACAATCAAACAACAACAAAATTTTGGCCCCATGGTAGCGCGACAATGTCATTATTTCCTGTATTTGATAACAGAGCGACAATGTAATGTGGTGTAGAGTGGATTCTTGCAGGTAATGGATAAGGTGGCGTGTGGGATTCAGGGTGCAGGGAACTAGCATACGTCAACTCCAGCCAACTAAACATTTGTTCCCACAATGCATTTGAATTTCCCCTTATCGATACTCAAATCAAACCCATCATGGCCACCATTAACTTTGTACCCAGATATATCGGTATCGTGGATTTCTATCATGCATGACACATATCGGAAAATTGATGATTCCCCTCTCTTTATTTATGTAAACAAGAATCTAACCGCTCGAAAGATGATGGCGCTATGAAGTCATGATTTTGTGCATACGTCTATGGGAACCGATGAATTGGAGTCCAGATTTACTTCGTTTTGCCAAAATGCAGTACATTTTATTTTAATCTTATTTGGCCATATTATGTGATGTGATCAAACAAAAAATGAATCAGAAGTCGCATATTGAATTTGAGATATGACCAAAGAAAGGATAGAACTTCTTTTGTTTTTATTATTATTATTTAATACCCTTCATTTGTTTGTATCTTTGGAATTAATTGT
The DNA here is from genome assembly GCA_035610835.1 of Ophiura sarsii. Classification (NCBI taxonomy): domain Eukaryota; kingdom Metazoa; phylum Echinodermata; class Ophiuroidea; order Amphilepidida; family Ophiuridae; genus Ophiura; species Ophiura sarsii. The sequence continues at coordinate 48,265,537 of CM069447.1, read as the reverse complement.
CCATTCTTAACGAGGTTTGCTGCAAAAGGTCTGGTGACAAGAAATGAACTACTTGGGTCACTGCTGCATCTTTTTTTTTGGGGGGAGGGGGGGGGGGGGGGGCTAGGAAATGAAAAAAAGAAGTGTGCATGTCTTTATTCTAGGATGAGGAAGGGAATAGACAAAAAAATCAGGAAAACAAAGAAAAAGTTTTTCAAAATCACTAGATGTACCTTTGTTCTATGATTTTTCTCCACAGTACGATCAATGCCGTAAACTGCTTCAGAATATCAAATCGAAAGACAAAGAGAGTGATATGCCGTGTCTCTTGGAAGCTGCCCTCTTGTGTCGGGAAAAGCAATACGACAAGGCTATTGAGCTGGTTGAGGTGAGTGTTAATACTGTAAAACTGGTAATTTTTGGGGTGATTTTCAACTGTATTGCATGTTTTTAAATTTGGAATTTGTAGATTCAACACATATACCTATATGCAAAAGAAATAAAGAAATATAGTCATTTGTTTTTATTTTTGCTGGTTCAAAATTTTCCATTTTTACAGTAGTGGAAAGTGGTATCGAATTAGACGAGTAACATTCCATTTTTGCCTTGGAGATGTTCAGGTTATTGTGCATAATGATAGGGGTCGCTCTCCTCAAAAAAACCCTTATTTGGCTGGGATTCGATGAGTTGAGCTTGAGTTTGTCCTTTATTTCTCATTTGAAAGATTTGATTTATTCTCTTGAAATGCTGAAAGCTTAATTTTTGTGAAAAAATTAATTTTTGTCTTTTAAATCAAAAATGATATGAGGGAAGAAAAAACACTAAAAAGCCTACCTTCCGACCCATCTAAAAATGTTCACAACATTTTAATGTTGGCCTTTTATAACAGTAATGCATCAATTTATAGAGTTCTGAATGTTTCTTTCTCAATTTTTCTGCAGAAATACATTGCTACTAAAAAGAATGTTTCCATAGCTGTGAAATTGACTGTAGCGCAGATTCATCTAATGCATGGTGAGTAATAAAGTGGTGTGAGTATTCGTTGACATTGTGCACATTTGTAACTTATGGTTACTGGGTCGAGCCTGAGCCCAGGCATCTGTTCCGAGTTATGATACTGACATTGGTTTTGTGTTATGATCAATGTAAGACAGCAGTTGATCTGGCAACCGTCAGACGATGCCGCATATGGGCTCGTTCACGAATATCCAAGGTTAAATCATGAATGCGTACGAGGTTACGTGATCAAGCGAATGGGACTAACAGTTAACAGCGGACTAAATTCAAAAATGATACTGACACTGGAGTTGATTGTCCATCTCCAGATCAACTCCAGTGTCCCAGCTGTTTTAGGGTGAAATAATTTAGTTCCAACATGTGATGAATTTTCTGGGGTCATATAATCAAAATCTTTTTTTACATTGAAATCAACAGAGATTCAAACATTACGACCATTCGTGTCCACTGTCGTCTGGCAACGATCATATTCTAACATTCACTACGCTAGCAAATAAGAAGAGGGGAAAGTTATTTATCTAGTACTGTTTGCAATACATACATATACATGAAAGCATTTATATAGCGCTGCTACCTTGAGATCGTAGCGCTCATCCGAAAGATGTGTGAACGGATACAGACCGGGATGATCCCCTACTCTTTACGAAAGAGTCTGTAACTTTTTTAATGTGCTGGGGTATTGCTCTTCCGATGCACAGGACCACCATTTCTACGTGACTTCCTAGCCACAGTATTTTTGAAGCCATTAGGAAATCGTCACAATCACTGCGCTTCACTTACACGTGCAGCCGATAGGCGCACACAAATGTATCAGCACTTAGATTGTAATATCCCCTAACAGCTTCCCGATCTCGCTTGGGTCGACGAGGCAATTGAGACTAAGTACCTTGCCCAAGGATACAAACACGTTGGCCGTAGCGGGGCTAGAACTCACAACCTTTGTATCGTGAAACCTGCACTGATTCACTGGACCACACATGCTCTACCCACATCTGTGCTATACCCACATCCTTATCATACTGAGTGACAAATGTATGACTTTCTAATGTATTTTGCTTTGTTTTTATTGCTTAGTTTATACAATCTTGTGAAATTTATCCTGGAGTAAATCCAATGACAAACAATTGAGAAGGTTGCATTTCAGCTAGAATATCCTATATAGACCATATCACCTCACTGTTGATCAACAATATTTAGAGTCCAGTTCCATTCCATGCATGGGGGAACATGCAATGCAATGTCTGTTGCATTGACTGCTGTCGTATATATAGATGACAGTTTGGTTTAGTGTGTGGTTTATAATGTACACCCCTTCAAACTGGCAGGCATTGAGGGGTTAAATGGGGGGGGGGGCGGTCCCCCCAAAATAGGGTGACAGGCGTGCGCGACACAACCACCACACCACAAGCGCCGTAAGTGAGGACAAATAATTTTGTCTGATTTGTTGATGTTGAAAATGCTGAAATTACAAGCTTTAAAATGATGTATCACTTGTCATAATTGCACAAACTTTTGTCCTCGAAAAATCAATATTTCACTATTGATTTGTAACAACTTTGTTGAGCTGTATTTGTTCTGGCGACTTACGGTGGGTTTCTTGTAGTGTGTCACAAATGCACCTTTCACTGCAAATTGTGAGCGTTTACTTTTGGACAAACTAAAAGTAAACTCAAAAGTAAACACAATTCTAAACACAAAACTAAACGTAAAAGTAAACGAAAAACTAAACGTTTCTTGCATTTTGCACCCAATAGACCTCAAAGCACGCTCCAAGTGAGTGAATACAGATGTTTCCACCATCTGTGATATAATGGGACAGTTATTGATTAGAGGCTGGGTGGAAAACAGCTTAGTTGTTCGGCTCACATAAGTGTTTAGTATTGCGTTTACTTTTAGTTTGCCCAAAAGTAAACGCTCATAATTTGCAGTGTTTCCCGGTCTGGTCTAAATCATTCTGGTTAACCCTGTATATGGAAGAAACTGAATACATAATAAAGCAGCCTCCCAACTGCCCTTTTATGGCAAAAGGATGTATCTTATATGTACTTTCCTAATGATATACTTCTTTTTAACATGGATTGTGTTAACTTGGTTCAATAATCCTCACTTAGGAAAAGGTTGCAACTTGTAAAGACAATAAAATTAATATACTGCCTTTTACCACTACATGATTTATGGAGAAAAAAGCTAACTTTGATCATGTTGAAAGGAAGTATACTGTTAGTAAACCACATATAAGATACATTCTTTTGCCATAAAAGGGCTACAACTGTCTGTTAGTTTTTATTGCCTCATCTTCTACTTATCATTGACAATTATTTGTTGACTTTCAGGTAATATTGGACATGCCTGCGATGTGCTCCTTGGTCTAGGTGACGAGAAAAACCGACCTGGTATAGTGTCAACATTGGTGGCGCTCTATGCCAATATGGATGACACTCAAGGGGCGGTAGATGCCCTGGATAATGCCGTGGATTGGTACAAGAATCACGGGGTAAGTAAGAACAAGCCTGGTTTCATCTGGGTCATATTGCACAATGATTAACCCATTGAGAACTACCTGCCGATTGGCCAGAAAGATGGAGACATCATTTGTTGCACCAATCAGAGACATTGTTTGTAGGTTTTTCGCAAAATATTGGTGATTTTTCAATTTTATTCAAAATTTTCAAAAATGTTCACAATTTTCAAAAATGTTCACAAATGTTCAATTGTTTTCAAAATGTTCACAAAAATTCCATATTTTTTCTTCCAAAATTGTCATAACATTTCAAAAACATTTCTACCAATTTGTAATATTGGTAAAATCATATGCTTTTGACAACTTAAATTTGTTCAAATATCATATATTTGTATAGGGCTCTCAAAGTGAACTGCATACATTACTACGAGAGAACACCAACTTCAAGATTAGACATGGACAGTCGGAGGCAGCTACTAGTCTCTTGGAAGACCTAAGAAAGTAAGTTGAGAATAAGAGTCAGGAGTCAGCTATTAGTCTCTTGGAAGACCTAAGAAAGTAAGTTGAGAATAAGAGTCAGGAGTCAGCTACTAGTCTCTTGGTAGACCTAAGAAAGTAAGTCAATTATAACAGTCTGAGGCAGCTACTAGTCTCTTGGAAGACCTAAGAAATTAAGTTGAGTATAAGAGTCAGGAGTCAGCTACTAGTCTCATGGAAGACCTGAGAAAGTAAGTCAATTATAACAGTGTGAGGCAGCTACTAGTCTCTTGGAAGACCTAAGAAATTAAGTTGAGTATAAGAGTCAGGAGGCAGCTACTAGTCTCATGGAAGACCTGAGAAAGTAAGTCAATTATAACAGTGTGAGGCAGCTACTAGTCTCTTGGAAGACCTAAGAAATTAAGTTGAGTATAAGAGTCAGGAGTCAGCTATTAGTCTCTTGGAAGACCTAAGAAAGTAAGTTGAGAATAAGAGTCAGGAGTCAGCTACTAGTCTCTTGGAAGACCTAAGAAAGTAAGTCAATTATAACAGTCTGAGGCAGCTACTAGTCTCTTGGAAGACCTAAGAAATTAAGTTGAGTATAAGAGTCAGGAGTCAGCTATTAGTCTCTTGGAAGACCTATTAAAGAAAGTAAGTTGAGTATAAGAGTCAGGAGTCAGCTATTAGTCTCTTGGAAGACCTATTAAAGAAAGTAAGTTGAGTATAAGAGTCAGGAGTCAGCTACTAGTCTCATGGAAGACCTGAGAAAGTAAGTCAATAAGAGTCAATGGCAACTGCTAGTCTCAACTTGACTTGTGACTTAGTTTCAAAAAGACATCATTGTACCTTAAACAAAACAATGATTTGACTTTGCTAGAGCCAACCGATGACTTGACTTGATTTGACCTATTGGATTGGATTGACTTGACTTGACTTGAGGTAAATTGAGAAAAACTTGACTTGATTTGTGACTTGTGGTTTAGTGACTTGGTCACAACACTACATTGGTGTAAGGCACAAATTGAGACCTTTAGAGTGCCTAGAATTCTTCACACTGCCAATTGTGAGTCCCTGGTTAACCCTAACACTCTTGAGTACTACATGTACAAATAACTACGATGCGGTGTGCTTGTGTCACCCGGTTTGGCAGTTTTTCGGTGAAATAATGGCCCCATAGGGTAAACACTTGGCAAAGTATACTGAGCCAAGTATGATTGACCCCCGTGGCCTAGCGGTAAGTCGTTTGCCTCTGAACCCAGAGGTCCTGGGTTTGAGCCCCAGGGGTGTGGGGGCCCCTTCGCTTTTCGGCTGCGATAAACAAATTATTATGAAAAGGTGCCTCGGGTTAGGGTTAAGATTGCTGTTTTCTGGGTCGTATTGCATACAACTTTCATCTTAAGAAGAGTTAAACAGGTTTTCAACTCTTCAAAATATGAAGAGCTCTATTCCAAAAGGAATCAAAAAAATTGAGTTCGTTGCAGAACATGAAAGAGAGTTTCGAAATCTTTAGCATGTTCGGGTCAAACATTATGGCCCTCGGTAATTTCTGGAAATGTCCGGTAATTTCCGGAAGTTTCCAGAAATTTGAAAATAATTCACTATTTTGTAAGCCAAAATGGTAGAAATATGGTTCTTTTAACATGGTAAACATTGATAGGAATGTCCTTAATGAAATGCAATGAAGAAAACGTAAAATGTATGGGATAATTGTTTTTAAAATTGAACACAGACAGAAGTGTTGTTATTTCAAAAAAATTGCCAAATTGTCCAAATTTGCAGTTTTTTCAAGAAAAAACAAAATGTCATGATTTAAAAAGTTGAAGAGGTATTTGAATGCCGTTTTCTGTTTTCAATGTGATTTGATAATGTCTTTCAGGTGTACCTTAATTGATAATAACGATTGTTTAGTAAAGTGGTTTTTGAAAATTGGTCGAAACATTTATGTTCCAAAAGGGATCAACTCCACTAGTTTCCGAAAATAAAGAATGACATAGGAAATACAGTGAAAGTAAAAAATGAAACCAAACCTGTTTTTAAGCTTACACGTATAGTAGCTTTCATATGACAGAAAATTAGCATAATCAAAGAAGTGCAACATCCTTAATTTAAAAAACGTTGCTTTTCTCCTATTTCACTTATATGGAGTTGATTCCTTTTGGAACATAGCTCTTCATATATGCTAACTTTGTTCTGTTCTCTCTTGTTCACCCTCTCAGAGCCAACCCTGGTGACATACGCACCCTTGCACAGCTCATCTCAGCTTACTCCAAGTTTGACCCAAAGAGAGCGCAAGAGTATCCTTTGAACATTTCATTTGTTGTGAAATAATACTTCACACAATTTAATGTTTGTGTTGGTTTGTCATTCATTTATAAGGAGTAATTGTATAAAACTACAACAAGGGCCAAAATGCAATTTTTGAAAGATTTTTCTTATATCAAAAACAAAAACAACCCAAAAGTTGAGCACTCAGAAATAAAACGTTTTTGCAGCGATACTAATCAATACTTTAAAACTTTAACTTTAAACTTTATCCCCATTACTACATTACAGATCTGGATGATCATGACAGAAAAATATTAAAATAAAAAGATACGGACTGTATGAAAATGTTAGTTGGCCATATGTGGTCCATGATCAAGTTGCTTGCACATATGCCAAGAATAGCATATTTATTTTTATATCTCGTGGCTGCGGTATAGTTGTCTTCCCAAGTTGAAGCCAGCTTTGTACAGCCAGCTTTGTCCCAAAGATTTTGAAACCTTTTCAAAACTTTATATCTCTGGTTAAATAATTTGCAGTATATACATAAAAATATATTTAAAACATATATTTAGATAGAGAAGACTTGTAGAATTATTGTGATAGAAGCTCTCTCTGTTTTGCAAAAATTCAGACACAAGTTTCCCGAACACTTTCATATAAAAGCGTAGTATAATGAGCTGAATAAAGGCAAGGATGCGACAAATGGAAAGAGTAGAGAAGAGAAAAAAGGTTCTCTAAAATGATTATTTTTTAATTTCAGACTTATATAATCCTTATCATGAGCATAATGTTGTTCACAACATTTAATAAGTGAAAAAAAAATTTGAACAAAATCCAGTTGAATGGAACGAGAGGAACACGTTGAAATAAAATATTAATTTAGGTTATGAAATGTCCCCCCCCCCCAACCCCCAAAAAAACCCCGGACATACCCATTCATATAGTTGATACAAAGTTACGAAGAAAATTGGACCAGTCCTTGCCTATCAACTTTTACCCATTCATTTTCTTCTTCATAGAGCACTGCATGTGATTACAGTGATGTATACAGGCTGTCCCATAATGATTAGTACCCATCGATGCCCAAAGTTCAATAATTTTTGCCATCATCAAAATCGATGGGATTAGGTCCGTTGTTTTTACATCATATTTGTCATATTGTACTATTTTATTAGAATTTTAGATCATGAATATCGGATTTATCAAACTTAAGATACACCCCATTATGTAAAACATGGTGATTTCACCTTTTTGACAAAGTGCTAAAAAAATAGTGTGTGCTCTTACAGCTTGTTTGAAAGAAACTTGTGTATTCTCATAATCTCGTGTCTACTCAATATCATCTTGTGTGTTTTTCTGTTGTAACTGTTATTAGTTATGGGTGTTCAAATCATTAATAATTCTTCTCCTTAATTAAATTTAACTGGTAAAAGAAGTTTGTCACACTTGAGTGACCCCATGCATTGTTTTATTTGACAAGTGTTTAGGGACTTCTAAATGACTAGTGGTATTTGGTGAATCACCAGTGGCTTAGATTTCATTTTCACATTGGAGAATGGATTTCGTAATCTAAACACTAAGGGACTATATAATTTTTAGCTAGTTTTAAGGAAATTGCATCCCCAATATGAACAAGAAGTCTAAGCCACTGCTAATTACCCATGACCACGTCTTTACCTGTTTAAATGTCCCTCAACTTTAGCCTCAAAACTAGCTCATTATAGAAACAAAGCTTGGGGTCGCTCATGCGTGACGATCCATTTTTACTCTTCAAATTGAATTAAAATGAAGAAGTATTAATGGTTTGAACAACAATATGATACAACAGCAGTTTAAAATAGTTTAGGAACCAAAGCTATTAGCAGACAAGAGATTGAGAGAATGTATTAGTTTCTTTCAAACAAGTTGTTTAAAAACACATTTTTTTGCACTTTGCCAAAAAGGTGAAATCACCATGTCTTACACAATGGAGTGTAACTTCATTAAAATAAGTTCGATATTCATGATCTAAAATTCTAATGAAAGGGTACAGTATAGCAAATATGATATTAAAACAACGGATCTATTCTCATTGATTTTGAGGATGAACAAAATTATTGAACTTTGGGCATCGATGGGTACTAATCATTTTGGGACAGCCTGTACAGTGCGTCCAGAAAATCGAGCAATTTTATGGTATTGTTAGTTATGTCGCCAAACCTTTAGCGTGTGTGTTATATTGAGGTGCCTCTCTTTGGTTGGATACAAGATGTATCAAAGATCAGAAATAAGACTTTTTTTATGAATTCGACTTATTATTTTAACCTTGTCCCACATGTGCTCTTAAATCATATTAGCAACTACTGCATTGTGCCCCCCCCCCCCCCCCCATTTACTCATGTTGGGTCACAAATATTAAGCATTGTAGAAAATATAGAAAATACCAAGTTTGCCACCTTAACTGGTTAAACTTCAAGACTGAGTCGAGAACTGCCACCAGTGAAGGAGTTCTCTGGTAACATCGATGTAGATGTGCTCGAGAATACACCCATCTTCATGGCAACTCGGCAGATGAGAAAGGGCGCCACCAAGACGGAACAGGCTGCAGGGGACGCCAAAGCTGCTCAGAAAGAAGCGGAAGTGGCTAAGAAGAAGAGGAAGAGAAAGAAGATTCGTAAGTTGACTGTTTCCTTTCTTGAAACACAAATGCGCAACCCTGCGCATCATGTGAAAAGAGCATGTTTGAGTTAATATTCCAATTTAAGCTATAAAGTATAGTGTTATATACAACTGCTTCACGCAGTTAGATTGACATATGATAAACAAGTTTGATTTTCTTTTTAGTTGGCTGGCGTTCGCGCAATGCATTATGGGAAGACCTTAAAATCTTCTTCGATTCCAATTCTAAGGAATTGAAAGGAAACCCACATTATCTATCGACGTTTCACAACCATCTTGTCAGGTTGTTTCTTCAGAAATCATAGATGTTTTGGATCCAGTGTCAGTTCCTAGGACCAGAGGGTTTTTGGATCATGTATGACGTTAAATCATGCATACAATCACATTGAGCGTATGTTTAAGAAACGTAACATTGTGACTGCTATAAAACCTCATATAATGACGAGGAACACTTTGGTTCATCCCAAGGACAAATGGGACATTCAGCATAAATTTTTCATAAACTCTTTCATGGATCATTTCATGATCATTGCCTTTTTAATTATACCTATTTTCTGTTTGGTAAATGGTCCCAATAAAAAAGGCTGATTTGAACTGACTTAGCTATAGAGATTTCATTTTAATCTGATATAACAGTACTTGTAATTGTCCGATTACAATTAACATGATGATTTCATCTCAAAGTAAATCCCTTTTTATCTACAATGCCTAGGTTATCTACCTAAGAACTATGACCCTAATTTTACCCCTGATCCCGAACGCTGGCTTCCAATTAGAGAGAGGTCAACCTACAAATCCAAGAGAAAGAATAAGAAGGCTGGCGTGGGTAAAGGAACGCAGGGAGCGACATCAGGTCCTAATGACATGTGAGTTATCCATTATTTCTTATAAAACTATTATTTATTATAATAAGGCACAAAAAAGGTCTGTCTCATTTGGGAAAATAGCTATGTATTTTTTTTTTAAATTAAATTGTTTTGAAAAAATATCCATTGTGTATGGTTATGCGGCAAAAGTGACATCACATAATTATGCGTGGGGTATGTGAGACAGATCTTTTTATTTTCGTGGCTTAATTATTCCTTTCTCTTCACTGTAAACATTAATTTTGTGAGGTTCATACACTTTTAAGTGTTAATATTAAAATATTACCAAGATCTGTTAGAATTGCGCCTTTTAAATAGCTCACCCCCTCCAAAAAATGTATGAAATTTGGGTCAGTATTTATTTCTGCAAAAAAAACTTTTGTAGGGATAGACAGATCTCTCTGGGTTTTTTTTTTCTTCAAAAATTCCATAAATATTTTGGTGAATTTGCACGAATTTTCAAAATGTTCAATGTTCACACATTTTCAATTTGTCAACAACAATTCGGAGAAAAAATGGGTCAATCGGGCTTGTTTATACTTTTTTGAAGTACTTATTCTCTAATCCCCTGAAATTTGGGTTAGTATTTATTTGTACGGGACAATTTGAGAACGATCTGGATCTCTCTGTGCGGGCATGTAGAACAGGGTCTTTCATGATCTCTTTTGTGCTCTACTGATTTGTTGTTGTTGATAGATATTCTTTGTTGTTATTTTTAATTTTTTATATTGATTTCTTTCTTTATTTTAGAGATAACAATTGTGTTCGCCCAAATTCACTTTCCTATTTCATTTCAATGGCTGTTGGTTTTATAATGATGAAATAGGATTTTTTGTATGCAAAATAATTACATCTTTTTAATAACCTCCACTATACCTTGATGTTATGGCAGGTTTTGACATCAACTCTATTTTGAAATTTTGTATGTGATTATTTTTTATAAATTTCTCAATGGGATAAACTAAATATCTCAGGTTTTCTGGGTGCTACGTGGCTGTAAACTAACTTAACCCTAACCCCCTGAGTGCTAAAAAATGCTAATCCAAAGTCCCTCTCCAAACGCATGCGCCGTCGGTTTTCGATGACGTAGTCAACCGAGCCTATATTATGAGTGCAGTATACTGCACGAATGTGTAGCTGAGGGCCTTGGCTTAGTGGTTGGAAGGTGGGGCTTGAGAACGAAGGGTCCCCGGATCGAATCCCGGCAGGTTCCCGGAGATTTAGTTGGTGTTTTTTCCTCGAAAATTGTGATCCCGGTCAAAAATTCTAAACCGGGGTTAGGGTTATCATGCAACAACTGGCCGCTATACGCTACTTGCACAGTACAGATGGAACCATTGAAAGCGAGGCTCACCACCCACGCACTATCACGCACTATTACGCCTCACTGCATCGTGGTTTCACTCACACGTCGGGCGCGCGCGCTGAGGGGAGAGCCTCGCTTTCATTCTAAAATGGCGATTGCGTGCAAGGAGCGTATTGGAGTAGTCTTTTGATACACATTTTGCTTGCTTTTGTACAATATAAACATTTTTTCATAACCGATCTTTTACAGGGACGCCAGTGCCAAACCAAACAGTATACCCAACTCCCCGCAAGCTGGTAAACCCGCGGCAGCTACCGCATCCCCTGGTGGCGCTTCTGCTGTACCACCAAGACAACAGAAACCATCTCAAGCCACCAAGAAGAAAGCTAACAAGAAGAAAAAGAAAGGGTCTGGGTGGTAAATGCACCCCATCATTTTCCACATTGCAATTGCATGGGAATTCTAGAGATTTAATGAGTGTTTGACCTGCAATTTTGGTTCTGGATCATTGGGAAAAGTAATCTAACAATACGAAGGAAGGATCAGGATGTTTGTGTCCTGTCTTGGGGACACGACTGATAGCGATAAAGTACTTTTACTAATTTTAAATGCATGGGGATTCTGTAGATCATATGAGTTTTAGACCTGCGTTTGTGGTTCTCGATCATTGGCAACAAGTAATCTAACAAGAAGAACAAGGAATCAGTATGGTAAAATGTGTCCCTTCTTGTAGACACAAGTGATTGCTTTTACTTATTTTAATTGCATGTTGATTCAATGGATCCCATTATTTATCATATTTCAGCGAAGGTGTGTCAACAGTTGCCTGGTTTGAAGCCATGGATAGAGTATAATGCTATGTTACTGTTATGTGGACCATTTTCTATGACACATAACAAAAAAACACCTTAGAATTGGAATCAAAGAAGATTTTAAGGTCTTCCCATAATGCATTGCGCGAACGCCAGCCAACTAAAGCTTTATTTGTCGAGCTCTTTAAGTTTTAGAAATAAGAAAAATAAACAGTGATAACTAATTTATTCATTGATATAAACTAGAATCTAAGAGCTTCAACGATGAAAGCGCTATGTAGCCATGATTGTGTTGTGTGCAATTGTCTATGGGAACCGAGACAAATTAGAGACCAGAATTAGGGCATTTTGCAAAACGCAATGCATTGTGGGGCTGTCTTTAAAATCTTCTTTGAATAGGAATGTTATTGTCACTGAATAGTGTATCTACAAATTGCGCTTGAAAAGACACAATGGAGATCTATTAGGCAAAAAAGAAACCTGAAAAAAGGCTTTGCAAAATGTGTTATCTTTTTTGAAATTTTAACATGACGCAGGCTCTGTGAAGCAAGAAAATGAAGCTGATATAGTACTTCGCAATGTGAAATTAAAATTTGAAGAAGCATAGTCCAATAAGTCCAGTTGTTTTCTTGAGTTCAAATACTGTTTTTATATTGGAAAAAACATTCCATACAAAAAAGTTATATGGTAAAATGCAAATTTTAAAGCTATGCACGCAGTCTTGTGAGACAAACTCGGTTAATAAGTGTATCATGAAATGAAAATCTAATGCAAATTGTTTTAATTAAGCCAAAATAAATAAATAAAGTTGACTTGTCCATCAAGTGACAACAATGGAACTTGCATCTTTCGTCTGTCCTAAAACTCTTAACTTTTAATATTCTAAAAATGAGTGTGTTATTGACAATTTAAGTGTATATCGCAGTTAAACATAACGGACACATTTTGCTATTAATTAACCAAAATATAATATTGAAAAAAAAAATGCACCAATGGTTTGGTTCATATTAAGTAGAGGATGTATGTGAACACTATATAGCCCCATCTATAGGGGGTGGGTGCTAAGGTTGTAAATAGTGAACAAACTCTTTCAAACTTGGCAAATATAATCAGTTGGCTTGTTGGCAAAATACAGTGATGGCTCCCTCTATTGTTGGTGATTATATTGATTATGATAATGTATATAATCACCATGATTTTGATATGAAGAGTTTAGATGCAGAAGACAATTAATCCATAGTGCCAAATTTGAGATATATTTTATGAGCAATTAATTAAAGGTGCATGTTCCGATCACTTTTTTGGGGCTAGGATTTTTTTCTTCACATCAAGATATTTTGATATCAGAAGAATTGCCATATTGTTCTCATTATGTCTGTAAAATCTTAGGGGCCAGAAATGTTCCATTTATACATTATAGGCTAAAATGTGGTGAATTACTGCCAAAGGTGGTTAACCACCAACCAGTTTGTGTAGGACTCAATGGGCAAATGTGTTGTGACCTTGTGCTGCTAAAAATAGAACCGTTGGGAGTTTATGCAACTCAAACTTTGGACTGCGACACTTTTATGGATGACTTTTCATATAAGATAGAAAACATCAAGTTGAAAATCGGGCGAGCAATCGAAACATCTACCTTTAAATCTCTTGAAAAGTGCACTCTTGAATTTAGATCAAAGATCTTTATAGGAACTCTCAACAACAAAAATACACCAATGGTTTAGTTTATAAGGTTAGGTCTCGCCAACTTGATTTTTAGTTTCCCGTAACCCGCCCGCGCTTCATTTTCATGCCCGCGTTTGAATTCGTTATTGAAATTTTGGGAAAAAAATACCGTTTTTGCAATGAAAACGTCAAAATTCATGTATTTTGTGTGATGAAATTGTGAAATGTTTATTCATTTTGACCAGAATAGCCTTTCTGTAACTTACATATATCTAACTTGACCCATTTCATTCTATGATGGTGTGCAGCGGTGTATAACAATACGTCTGACATCCACATTTTGTATAATAATGAAAGTCGTACAAATAATGAATAATGAATAATGAAATGGTTGCCTCCCCTGTTTTGAAAAAAAATGTTACGGGAAACTAAAGATCAAGTTGGCGAGGCCTTATGGATGTATATATGTGAACCTTGTGCCAAGGGGTCATAACTCAACTTGAAAATGGTGTTCATCACGTTTGCACCTGAACTTTTCATACAACTATCAATTTGTACCAAGGCAATCATTGTGGAATCAGATTTAACGTACTGTAAAAGTCAATATTTTCGCGATAAGATATTTTCACGAAAATGGTCATAACAGGCATTTCGTGATTTTTTATTTTCGCGATTTTCAACATTTGTGAATGGAAGTCAATAATTTTCACGAGTTTATATTTTCGCGGATGAGGATTGATCGCAAAATTCACAAAAATAAAAACCTCGTGAAAATTTCTACTTTTACAGTAATACAAGTTCCAGTGGTGTAACAAAGGTCTTCAATTTAGAGAGGGAAGGGGGAGAGAGGGGCAGGCAGTCTTGTTATCAGGACAGATTTATTAGTCGGGTATACCCGACTAATTTTGGTTAATATACATGATTTACCATTTCATTTGGAAACATCAGAAGGAAGAGTCTTGTGGCAGGAAGGAAGACAAATGCCTACCCCTCTGGTTTACATCCCTGCAAAGTTTGTATCGACTCAACACATCTGTGAATAACATTTGTCCATGTATGATCCTTATCGTAATCTAGATCAATTACATATTTTTCAAACAAATATTTAATAATTTGTTCAATGTTACTTTTCTTTTGCCAGGGATAGATATCATGAATAAAATCCATCATATCATGTAATATTAATTTTGTGTGTGTTGTGGCATGTTTTCTTCAATTAAAGGTGTATGTTCCGATGATTTTTTTTTCACATCATAATATTTTTATATCAGAAAAACCCCATATTTCTCATTATGTCTGTAAAATCTTTGGGACCAGAAATGTTCCATTTACAAATGATAGGCTAAAATGTGGTGAATTAATGCAAAGGTGGTTAACCACCTAACAATTTGTGTACTAACTCAATGGGCAAAATTCTTGTGACCTTAGGCTTGTGCTTCTAAAATTTGAACCATTGGAGTCATGCTACTCAAACTTCGTAATATGACAATTTGAATGAAGACCTTTCATGTAAAATAGAAAACATCAAGTTGAAAATCGGGCCAGAATTCAGAACAAAGTTAAAGCATGGACTTAAGTCCATGGTTAAAGTATGTGTTCCTATGTAGGAAAGTTCGTTGACCCCTGTACAATTCCAATTAGAAGCCGATTGAACAATTTGAAGTAGCTGAAATATCAAAGCTTTTTGATAAGGCAGCTACTTCAAATTGTTCGATCGGCTTCTAATTGGAATTGTACAGGGGTCAAGGAACTTTCCTTCATAGGAACACACACTGTAACTTTAGGTTCTCGGAGGCCCCCACGACAACTTCCAAATTAATTCAAACTTGGCACATGTTAGTTTTGTAACAATAGGAACATTTTAAGACTAGGGACAGACAAATCCATTGACATGAGGGGAACCAGACGCACCCTAATGGTTACATACTTGCGATGTTCAGACACCCGCCCATACAGTTGTCTACATAACAGTTCCTTTAATGTTTTTAATTATTTCATATAATCATCATTTAGTACCGGTACATACATGTATATAAAAAGTTATCTTGATAATTAGCAAGCTTGTTATGTCACTGGGGAAGTTAGTCAATAATTATGACAATGATGACCAGGCTTCTCGTAAGTTACAAATATTATGGGGTCCACTTAGTACAGGAAACCCATACGTTGGTGGTTTTTTTCTGTTTTTTTTCTTCCCTACCAACGTATGGGGAAATTGTATTGCGAGAAACTGTCAATTTAATTTGCTGTATGAAGACTGAAGTGAATGGAGTGCAACTCAAATGAGTTGTGGGTGAATTACAGCAAAACTGCTTTTCCGTTGATTTTCATACTAGCTACGCACCTTCATAAAGTCCTCATCTTTCTTTCCAGCCACTTTTTAAAACATGAAAATGCTAAATTATTCCATTATTTAATCATAATTCTCCGCCGTGTAAGTCCAATGGCAGAATTTTTTGACGGGGGAGATGAGCGACCCCGTCATTTGAAACGACGTTTCTAAGTCGTAACCTTTTCACAAACCCCTAAAATTCGCGGCATTTGCCTTATTTGATTAACTTGCATTAATCATCTTCTGAAGCGATTTTGTTGTAAAATGTAATTGATATTGTTATAATATGAAGGTAAGAGGACACAGTAAGTTATTTCAGCTATTTGGATGCCATTTAGTAATATACTAAGCTATTTGGATGCTATTTTGTATTATATTATATGATTTAGTAATATACTGAGTCACTGAGTCCACGGCCACGGCACGGCCTCTTTGTTTCGTGTTGCCTTGGCTCTCGCAATTAGCCCAATGATTATGGCGAACCCTAGGCTACATCCCCCAGTCATCAATATTACCGTACGGACGCTAAAGCTGTACAAATATCGGAGCCTGCAAGATAGCGACATAAGAGGGCGGCTGAGAGTTACAGTCTAGGTGAACCCTTTAATATGATTAGCCCAATGATATGGCAACAACCCCTCGACCTTTGCCATGCACTGTTAGTGCAATGCAGTGCTGTTATACAACTGCGTGTGTAATGAATACATCGATGGTATGGACGGCCGGAGACATTTTGGAATATTTCTTGAGACATTTTGGACGTTGTTGTTTGATACTGGATCATCAGATTTCAATTCTCGTAGGAAATTATATACTGGTATGTTATTTTTCAAGCCATATCGGTGTATAATTTCACCAAGAATATGTAATCTAAAACCATCATGGAATAATACAACGCTACGGCTTGAATGCCTTTGTTTGATTGACTGAGATGAATACCTCATCAAATCTCCAAATAACTTGGTAAATATTTCAAAATAAATAAGAAAAATACTTGTTGTAAAACTTGAACATTGGCCAATGTACCAAATAAAAGTGTACACCCTCCTCTATTTAGTTAAAAAATCTGTAGATTCTAACTCTTCTCAGATTATTGGCTAAACTATTTTAAAAATCATTATTCAGCTCTAAAAAGTGTCAACAATTTGTTTAAATCGCGACTGTTTGCGATGCGTAGTATTCCCAATGACTATGTATCGCTAGAAAACCTGTCGACTTCAGCCCCTTAAAAATCCACATTTATCAATAAATTTTATTTTCTGTCATCGATTGTTTTTATAATACACATCATTTGCGATAAATTCTGGAGTTTCATAATAATTTAGTCATGACTTCGACCAAAAAACGGCAATTTCACAACGTACTTTCAGGGTGGAAATGTTGGCGTATGGTATACATGCGTTGTGCAGAGATTTCCGCGTAGCTGACGGCCTGCAGATGGGTCAGTGTGTTGTATACGTACACTGCGTGCACTGATGCCCGGGACTGATAATGCTGAGCATGTTTAGCAAAGTCTAAAACCGCCGCAAATAAAATGGATAAGCCTATTTTCATTTTCAAACTTTAAACAGAAGGTACCAGTCTTTCATAAAAAAAGTTTTACATAACCTATTTCTCAATGTGTCCTTATAATATTTCTGAATGATTCGGTGTCCACCATACAACTTTAATTACCCCAATCCAACTTCTTCATCAATGTTAACCATACGTCTTAAAGGTTGTTGACCCTATTCTAGATTTAAGGGCATCATTAGTGTAATGAGAAATGGGACCTTTCATTTGATATCAAAAACACTTTTGAATCCCTTAGAGTTAAATTGTTAGGAAACATAGTAGCAACGCTGTTTGTTAATGTCTGTTCTTGAACTTTCAACAGTCTTCTATCTCCCCCGTCCAGTTTTTTTTAAATACCTTGTTTTAGACATTTCGGGATCGTATCGCGGTCCTGATATCGATTAGTCTCATACCCCACCGCAAAATAACAAACATCTATACGCTACGCACACCATTACGAACTAACGAAAATATTAATATGAGACTATTACTTGGTACTTGGTACTTGGTACTTGGTTGGATATCCTCCGTAGTACTCCGCAGGGAAGTTTTAACAGGAGGTGGGTGGTCACAGGGGGATTAAGGTTGGGGGATGCTCTGCTTGAAGGAGGTTTTTGAGGGCAGGTTGATGGTGGATTGGGGGAGTTTGTTCCAGTCGGTGATTGTACGCGGAAAGAAGGAGTTGGTAAATGGAGCCAGTCTGGTGTTGTAAAGTTTGAATTGTTGGTCGTGTCCTCTTCGTTCGCGGTCTGTTTTCGGGGCGATGTATGTCTTTGAAATGTCGAGCTGGTCGTGGTGGATCTTGTACAGACAAGTCATAGTCTATGTGCTCTTCTGCGGTCTTGCAGGCTGGTCCAGTTAAGGGTGTTTAGCATGTCTGTAACACTAGCTTCATGTGAGTAGTTTTTTGTGGTGAAGCGTGCTGCTCTACGTTGGACTTTTTCCAGCATGTTGACATTTTTGGCGCTGTGTGGGTCCCAAGCTGCTACACCATATTCCAGATGTGGTCGCACTAAGGTGTTGTACAGTTTCACCTTGACGTTTGTTGAGGCCTGATGGAAGTTTCTTTGAAGGAAGCCGAGCACTCGGGATGCCTTTGAAGTTGCGTGTTGGCTTTGTGCATTCCATTTTAGGTTGTCTTGGATATGGACGCCGAGGTACTGGCAGGTCTTCGTAGTCTTTAGTGTAGTCCCTGTCATAGTGTAGTCGTGTGCGTCTTGGTTTCGTCGGTTGGTGACTCTCATAATGTTGCACTTAGCAGCGTTGAATCGCATGCCCCATGCTTCCGTCCATTTGACCAGGTTGTCCAAGTCGGTCTGAAGGTGATTTATATCATTTGGACCATCTATTGCTCTGTAGACTAAGCAGTCGTCAGCAAATAGTCTTATTTTGCTGGAGACAGCTTCACTGATGTCATTTATGAATAGCAGGAATAGATGGGGGCCAAGGACTGTTCCTTGGGGGACTCCGCTGTGGACTTTAGTCCAGCTGGATGGGGATCCATTTATGGTCACTCTCTGCTGTCGTTTGGTTAGGAAGTTCTCGATCCAGCGTTTGGTGGTTCCTCTGACTCCATAATGATCAAGCTTGACGAGGAGTCTTTGATGGGGTACAACGTCGAAAGCTTTTGAGAAGTCTAGGATGGCGAGGTCTGTAGTACTGCAGTCGTCGAGATTTTTTGCCAGGTCGTGGACAGTAAGGATGAGCTGGGATTCAGTCGATCTGGATTTGCGGAAGGCATGCTGGGCGTCCGAGAGGATATTTAATTTGTCTAGGTGTCTCATGAGTTGGCTGTCGATGATGTGTTCCAGGAGCTTGCAGCATACACTGGTTAGTGAGATTGGACGGTAGTTGGCTGGGTCTGTTTTTGCGCCTTTTTTGTAGATGGGTGAAATATTTGCTTTGCGCCAGTCGTCGGGGAGGTCGCCAGTGTCAATTGACTGTTGGAAAATGAAGCTTAGTATAGGGGCTAGTTCGTGAGAAGCTATCTTGAGGGCGTAGTTTGACACTTCGTCTGGTCCTACAGCTTTTGTTGGATCAATGTTGCGAAGTAGCTTTTCGACCCCTTCCGTGGAAACAGTTATGTCTGGCATGCTTTCATGGGGTGGGTGGTTGATTTTAAATCATATTTAGAAGGAGTCATACTTAGGATGGGGACAGATAGTGAAACATGCAAAATACCCTATGATGAATAATACCAACTGATGACAAATATCACTAAGTATGATTTGTTGTACTAGGGTCCACTGGACCCCAATATCTACCAATTCTCAAAATTATGGGGTCCGAGAAGAAATTATGGGGTCCAAGTCAAAAATGTAATTTATGAATTGCGAGTTGTGACTTCGGAATCGGATACGGAGTGGTAAAACGGGGACTATGTGGTTGTATGCATTCAACGGACACAAGGAAAACATATGTACATGGGATGAAAACATGGACGATGGTGGAGAGTTGTACAAGGAAGACCGAGAATATTTAATATTTCATTAATAAGTACACTTCTATTCGGATTGTCATGAAAACTGATTTTTGTAAGCTTTCACTTGTAAAATTATCTTGACACACGATTAAAAATTATTGCGTCCAGGTGGACGCAATAAAGAGTCCAGTTTGAAATTTACTGCGTTTTTATCAAAAATATTGCGTCCCCAGACGCGAAAACGCAATGTAACGAGAAGCCTGAATTGATGACCCAATGGTAAATATACACAAAAAAGCAGTGAATAAAATGCATAAATCATGGTATTTCTTCATTACAAATATTTTTACAGAAACCATTCAACATCATGATACCGAAGTTTTAAACCATTCTAAAGCAATTTCATGCCATATTATTGTAAAAAATAATTTAAATGGGGGTGGGGGTGGGGTGGGGGGGGGGGGGGGGCTCAAGGAAGTCACTTTTTGAATTTTGTGAGTGCTGTAATTATTGAACTAAAAGTAAATAAAAGTTTACATTTTTGGAATGGAAATGGATCAGAGAATCAATATTTTGCGTCACTTTTTTGACCCCAAAAAGTTCAACACGGCTAATAAAAATAATGTTGAGTAAAAAATTCCCAAATTGCTAGATTATGACTTAAAGACATTAATTAAGGGAAGATTTTTGTTTTTAAAACCTTATCTAATATTTTTTTTGAAATTTTGACAAAAAAGCGCCAAAAAAGTGAAAACAAATGAAAAAAATACTTGTTTTTGTCAAAATTGACGCAAAATGTGGATTCTCTGATCCATTTCCTTTCCATAAATGTATACTTTTATATGCATTTGATTAAAAGTTCAATAATTACAGCACTCACAAAATTCAAAAAATCAAGTCAAAAACTTCCTTGAGTCCCCCCCCCCTTAAAGGTATTATGTGATCTTTCAAGGGAACGCCCTCAACATCGACAAAAAATTGAAAGTAGATTGTCTTGCAGATATACATTTCTGATCATAAATCGTACATACATTCCAAGTTACAGAGCGATACGATCCTTAATTACTTCAAAATCATGGTTTTAGATTGAAAATAAACTGTCGCGATAAACACGACAGTTTATATTTTCACTCTAAATTCACTCTAAAACCTTGATGTTGAGGTATGGAATCGTATCGCTCTGTCACTTGGAGTGTATGTACGATTTATGATCAGAAATGTAAATCTGCAAGAAAATCTACTTTCTAAAAAAAAAATCATGAATTGAGGGCGCTCTCTGGAAAAGATCACATAATATGCCTTTAATAGCAGAAACTGTGGTATTAGGCCCAAAATGCCCCTAATTGTCAATGAACCAGAAAGAGCGTGGATTCTTTCACATTCTATGCAATTTTAACATTTCAATACCGAGTCAAGTTTCATTGACACTAACAACTAATTTTCAAAATTAATTTTACAATCTTGATTGAGGTTTTGCAGGTGGATTACCCCATACCTCTTTGGACCACTTGCCCCTCCCCCCCCCCCCCCAAAAAAAAAAAGACTCAGCATTTTGTCGAGATGAACAATTATTCAAGCACGCCTGTGACATAATACATTTTACACCAAAACGTTTCAAAACATACCATCATTTGTCATGATAATTATTAATTACTTCATTTGCATAACCTTTCAGAAAATAAGGCAAAAAGGCATTTTTGTTTTTAGCCATTACACAGTTTTCTGTAGCCAGCGAGCATCTTTGAATTCACAATATTATTACGGCGTTCGCGTCCTACACGTAGACGAGGGTCTACAGTTAAAATAAGAAATGGTAATATAAATATACTTTGTTATTTGCAAATACATAAATTAAAGGCATATTATGTGATCTTTTCCAGAGAGCGCCCTCTATTCATAATATTTTTTAGAAAGTAGATTTTCTTGCAGATTTACATTTCTGATCATAAATCATACATACATTCCAAGTTACAGAGCGATACGATTCCTAATTACCTCAAAATCATGGTTTTAGAGTGAATTTAGAGTGAAAATATAAGCTGTCGTGTCACTCTAAAACCATGATTTTGAAGTAATTAAGAATCGTATCGCCCTGTAACTTGGAATGTATACGACTTATGATCAGAAATGTAAATCTGCAAGAAAATCTGCTTTCAATTTTTTTCCCTCGATGTTGAGGTGCTGGAAAGATCACATAATATACCTACCTTTAACTAATAAATCTACCGAATTGATATCCGTGATAATGATTTAATTTGTAGCATTCATGATAATATTGACCGAAAATCTAAACCACCAATGTCCCAAGTTAGCAACATGTGCCATTTTTCTTTCGTTACAACCACAACCTATGGTTTAATCATATTTCGAAAAGACCCTGAGCACACTACAAAATAGCCCCAATCAACTGCATTATGCACTTTGATGTACTGCGCATGAATATTTTTATTGTTGCATATAAATATAATATCATTCAATCGTATTATAAAAGCATATCAAACATGATTTAAACTCATCTTTATAAATCGCCCATACTATCTGTGAATTTTCAATCAGTCACTCAAGAAGGTGGCTTCAAAGATCTGGAGAATATCACATGTGAAAATACCTTCAAGTTGCAAATGTTTTGCCCTAAAGACCGTGTAGTATTTAGCCCTGTCATGAAATAACTCAACACCAAGTCATCAATAAATATTCACTCTTGTTCCCTGAACGATTGCATCTGAAGATTATGCACACATTATCCATGTGGGTGTGTGTTCGAGTTTAATTCTATACAAACACGTGGAGAAGTTATGTTCAATTATCACAATATAGTTATGTACATGTATGTGATCATTTAATATGTTGAAATTGCTAGAAATATTTACAGTTTCACTGTGTCATCTCTTTTTTAAGGGAGCACAGCACCAAGACGCTCTCCATAGACTTTACTGTTAGGAAAGGCTTTCTTAAATGGCTCTAGTTTCTATATTAGTGCGTTTGGTTCAATGAAATTTTGATATGTTTTACTCACAAGGGTATTCTACAACATATCTGAATATGAAGTAGACATCACCGTGCACTTTTTTTGATATAAGCCGCCGCATAACAACGTAGTGATATGCCTACCTAAATTCGGTCTCCGGTCTGGATATTACCGTATGTGTAAATCGGTCCGTGAAATTGAAATTGACCTCAAATCACCTAGATGAAATGTCAGAACATCAACTACACATTTCAAACACAACATATTAGTGAAAAATTATATCATAAACCGTCAAAAAATAACTCTCTTTCCCGCCAAATAGGAACTATTGTCGTTGATTGATCGCGACGATAGCGTGTCGCGATACCTATTTAGGTATGTGCTCCCTTACGTTAGTTTTGTATCACAACACCCACTACTAGGGCCATGCTGTTGTCGCAAGAGACTACCAATGCCCGTCGAATCACCGCGCTTTTCAAACAGGTGCTAGAGTGTATTTCTAACAGAGCCTCCGCTATTTACAGGCGAACATTTTATCCGGCTAGAAAGGCGGATACTTGAACGGGACTGTCTACAGACACGCAAAAGACGGATAATTTCAAAATGCTCGGCTAGAGAAAGTCAAGGGTTGTGAGCGCAATGCATTGTGTGCCGAGTTTTGAGTCGAGTCGAAATGGTGTGCAACACTCGCGACAACAGTCAAAATTCTGTGATGATCAAGCCAATAATATATTGCAATTTAATAATTTTATATAGCAATTAAAAATGTACCCTGATTTTTCACCATAATTATGATTGTACCGAGTAGCAAATTATTCTTTTCGTCCAGTTTCTTCTTCTTCCGAATTTCATTGATAACCCCGCGCGATGGCCGATCATTGTTTCAGAAGTTCAGAGTGTAAAATGTAAATAAACCCACAAATAATGGCGTACCGTACATGTGATAATGCAAAGTGGAAATAATAATAAAATTATAAATGTACGGGCTGAATTCAAATTATCATGCTAGAAATGAACAACAACTCAACACTATTCCCATCCCATTAGGCCTATAATGTAACCTACAGTTGTACGCATGCTGCGTGGCCGACAGAAACAGACCAAAAATGAGTCAAAATGTGGGGATTTGCATTGAACTCATTTTATATAATCACTTTTATAACTCAATTTCTTTTCTTCTCTTTCCCACACCTTAGGCCTATACTTAATACGAAATAGAGAGATTTGCACTTTGTGTGATATTATTATATTTCGTCAGCCTGCTTCGATAATTGCCTAACTCACTTTTCAGCAAAATTGAGTTTTTTGCATAAATCATGACTTCATTACATTATGCACATGCTGTTATAATACCTAAGTCATTGACCAATCAAAAGTGTTGATAAATGAAGAGCTTTGTTGCCAAAGGGCCACCAGACCACTCCAACATGTTACTCATTTTGCATTATTGAATTTGCATTGACAAATCCATGGAATTAATCAAATTATTGTATGGCTGGGTTCATCTGTTTCTATATGACTTGGATTAGTGCATCCATGCACGCCAATTGAGGCATCAACAATACAAGTCACATTCCACATAATGAATATCCATCCATCAATAATGCAAAATGAGTAACAGGTACACAGGTAACATGTTTCATACTTTTGTTGTTTTCTTAGAACTAGAAATAATGAGTTAGGCAATTATCGAAGCACGCTGACGATATATATTTATACAACAGATATCGCATTCTCTTTTGTTTGTGCAACAGTAAAAACTATATAGCCTAAATCATTTGTGCTTTTTTATTACATTTTTATAATATAACCCAGCCGATATTCTACCAAGGGAACGGGATGCTGTAGCTCCACGTTGGGGATATACGTGCTTGCAACCTCCCCTTTCCTGAGTTAAATACTTTTGTTTTGTGCTGGTCGGATTTTTTCTTCACAAATATTTTATCTCATGTAGGCCTAGTTTTTAAGTGTGTATTATAATGAGTTTTTATCTAATTGTTGCTTGTACATGTACATTAATTAAACTCCCTATTTGATTGGTGCTTAATACATTTTCTTGTTTTTGTGAAATGTTGTTTTGATATATCATAATGTTCTTTTATGTAGCCTACGTCTCTTTTTCTATCTGCGATCCTGGTTCTTGACATGTAGACATCTCTTTTCTGTCTGCATCTCTTGAATCATCGATTTGCAAGTATGCAAGGAGAGACTTGGAGCACCAATTGTTGTGTTTTCTCTGCTTGTATAATGTGCAATTATTTATAATATGTTATGGTTTTTAGGTTGATTATGTTGTTTTCCTTTTGTACTTATAGTTTTGTGAAGCGACCAGAGGCTCCAGGGTGAGTCAAAAAGACTGCAATAGTGGAAAGAAGCCATTTTGTTTTCAAAACCAAAATGAATTTTAAAACTTTTTAAACGTTGCACGAATGCTGTATTTAATCCTAACTTTGTGTGACAAAATGAAGTCGATCGCATTTTTCGTTTGTATTTTGGTGACCCTCTTTGCTGCACAAACACATTTACCTGTTTGTCCACGAGCACAGTGATTTTCATTTGAAATGGCACACATTGCATTTTCATATTTGAATATCCTGCCAACTAAAAAAAAAGGAACATTTCAGTTTTTTATTAAAATTTAGAACATCATACGCTTTCATTGCATGGATACGATTATAATTGATTATGCTAACTCACATGTAAACAAAAAAGGATGCATCAAATTCCAATAACATCACAAATGAACTCAAGTTTCCAAATTTGAATGAGAGACACATTTTGCGATCTGATGCATATTTTGGGTATCTCGTGGACAAACATGTAAAATGGGTGCACTGGTCAAAAGGTTCACCAAAGACAAACGGAAAATACGATCGACTTCATTTTTCACACAAAGTTAGGATTAAATACAGCATTCTTGCAACGTTTAAAAAGTTTTAAAATTCATTTTGGTTTTGAAAACAAAATGGCTTCTTTCCACTATTGCAGTCATTTTGACTCACCCTGTATTATTATTATTATATCACTCGGTCTAATTTGGATTGAACAATGAACTCATTTTAAAAACAAAGAAAGAGATGGGGAGACGACTATTCTTTTCTTCCTATATTTTTCATAATTGTTACCATACTTTTAACCTTTCCTCCCGTATTCCCATCGCGCATATATTTCATCCTTCAATAAAGTTTGATATTATATTCTTTCCATTACAGCATTGCAACGTGGCTTATACATTGTACCATACTTTATTAACACCCCGTATTTCCCTCTATCTTTCGTGCAAATTAGGCGAGACTTTGATCAAAAATTCCTCACTGTGTAAGTGTATGGGTCGTTCTTTAACATCTCCATTGAAGACATGCAGTGGTAGGGTATACTAAAGGAACTCTTATTTTGTTTGTGTGGATTGTTTCCCATATTTTGACATAGGAGAATCGATGAAAAAACCCGTACTATGGGAGAATCGATGAAACACAAAACTGGGACACAAGCCTTCCATCTAAATTTCAATTAAAGCTCGTCATTACAACGTAAGCTTTTACATACCCGCTAAAGTTATTGTACTAGTCCCATACTGATGAAAATATTCTCAACCATATTCCGCACAAAAATAATTAAAGCATAATCCCTTCATAATTGAATAATTATAGTTGCTGGTAATGAATTATAAAGCCTACCTTGTTATTTTGTGTGTTTCATCAATTTTCTTTTAATTAACATACGCTGTGCAATCAAATATTAAGTGTGGTGTCGTGTCTGTTGGACGCTTTCAAGAGTACCTGAGTGTAGTGCAGTGTGTCGTTGGTGCGTTTGTGAGTCCGTCAAGTATTGTTATCCAGAAACAGTTGAGAGTATTAATTGATAATCAGTATAAATCAACATAGAAACCATCATGAAGTTTTCCTTGACGTTGCTCTGCTTTGCGGGAGTTGTTTTAACAGGTAAGGATACATATTTGGATGCCATTATGCTCTCTCTAAATGTGAAAGAGTGAGAATAGTACAAATCACTCCAAAAGAGTAAAATTCACTCCAAAAATTGTGAAAAGTACTCAAATTGTCTCTCTTTCAAGCAGCCATTAACTTATAAGTGACCACTATTTTGGGGGCGATTTTCATTCTTTTCAATGTTTTGGCGAATGAGAGTGAGTGTTTCACTCGTAATACATTTATCATG
Organism: Ophiura sarsii; assembly: GCA_035610835.1. Taxonomy (NCBI): domain Eukaryota; kingdom Metazoa; phylum Echinodermata; class Ophiuroidea; order Amphilepidida; family Ophiuridae; genus Ophiura; species Ophiura sarsii. The sequence goes on along the minus strand of CM069447.1, from coordinate 48,238,579 downwards.
TTTAGAGAGAAAATAAATTATGATATAAACTCAAACAACTTAGAGTTTGTTTTCAATCACCTATATAGTGTATTACATGTATGTCGTGATATGTATGATCATAATACATCAATAGAAAGCTGTAATTATTTTCTTCTTTCCAACGATATCAAATAATAATACAAATTTGTAACAATCACTTGTTTTGGTACTGAGTGTTTGCGTATGTGGGAAGGTCTCAATCTCAAAATCACCACTATTAAAAGTGTAACGTAACAACAGCCGCACTATAGAGAGATGCTCTATTGACCATGTTGACTGGTGTTTTTTTAGCACAAATAGAGGGGATGTTGGCACATTCAGATTAAGACGACTTCATTGCAACAGAGATTATCGAAAGCATGATCGCCTGTATTGAAATATGTACACTGTCTGTCTCGCACGCACCTGTACGTCTTGCATGTTTGATAAGAAATGTGGATACTGCCATAAACCTGTTGCGAAATACTGGATATAGAAAAAAACGCGTCGGTGGAAATTCAAATCCCTCAAACATTTTGATCGACTTTACATTATTGGTTGAATTCGCCGACGCGATTTATGTAACAACATTTTAAAAAGTATTTCATACAACTGTTTCAATCAGTGATTAACCCACGAACACCTGGGACAATCAGTTCATGTTTTCAAATTCGATTCTAGTTTCTGGGAGTGAGGAGTTATTTCATGATCATGATGATAGTGGGCCTTTCATGATGATTCCTTTTGATCGATTTAAATCCGAGACACACATAGCTTCTATTCAAAATACCGGCTTAGCCGTTCCCTTTAATTTCAAATGTCATGAATGTCACTGAGTGGAACTAGTGATCACAGCTAGCCGGCAGGTCACGCTCTGTCCAGTGCAAGGTCATTTTTTTCTTTTCACTGATGGATAGTGCTGCTTCATGCAAGCTCAAGCTCCGAAGATTTCCGAAATCGTCCGCATCAGCTTTCTATAAAATATGCAAAATAATATTTGACCCCTATAGGATAGGGTTTCACCTCAAACTTACAGCCAACACTTTCACGAAGGACAATTTGTCTTATCATTTTCTCAATTTAAATAAACCTTTGCTCTACATGTCCACGGAATTACTGGATTTGACCTAAGGGAGCACATCAAAACTCGACCGCCGGTTTCGTGGGGTTCCGTGCGGTTGCAGCCGGTTTCTATTGTTCTAAACAATGATATGCGGTCCAACCGGGCGGAACCGGCGGTTGCCGCGCGGTCGAGTTTTGATGTGCTCCCTAAGAAACAACATGTTAAGCCTTATACTAAATATTTAATTTAACTCATTTAATTTATTATTTATTTAATGTTCTACAGCGTATTCGGAAGATTTTCCAACACCAATCGATTTCAAAGTTGGTCCAACACCTATCGATTTGGCAGATGAACCGACACCTATCGATTTCAAAGTTGGCCCGACACCGATTGACGTTGAACCCCGCGTTGATCTAGAAGTTGTGCCGACACCTATCGATTTGGAAGACTATCTGCCAAAACTCCGATGCTCAAAGTTCAGAGAAATGGAATTGGAAGACAGATTTCGTCGAGACATGGGAAAGTAAGTTTTAGGATCAGCTTCAGTCGGAGAGGGAGGGGTGGTAATGAATGTGCCGACCAAATGGGTCGCTTTTTCAGAAACATGGAGTTTTCCAAACTCAGAACACGGGTCCCAAATCGTAAAAAAAGGTAAAATCCGCCAATTTGTGTGGTTAAACACCCCCACCCGTGGATATTACAGTACAGATCGCATTAGAGTAACCGATATCAACGGAGGTCAACATACTTTCATCGGAATATCAACCCAATTACATCCCGTTGTCAGTGCATTGACAGTGCGAAATCAGCGCGCTGATTTCGCAAGATCAACGGAGTCCCTACACGACAATTGGTGCTATGACGATAATGTCAACGAACTATCATCGCGCTGTCAGTGCATTGTCAATGCTATGTCATTGCGTTGTCAATGGACTATCAACTCAAAGTCAATGGACTATCATCGCAGTTGCGTGGTGCACTCTATTGTGAGCTGTACTGTAGATCTTCCAAACCCCAACTGCGCACAAGCCCCATCAAAATCTTTTGAGTACCCGCCTCCCTGGGGTGCAAATAATACACAAGTTTTGAAATGAATCATGTTGTTCTTTATAGGGAACGTGTATTCACAAAGTACTGCAATGCATCGCCGAACTCTGTTCTCGATAACTACTGCCAGTGTAGTGTTGTGCCCCGTTCTCTTCAAGATTCTGGAGGCAAGTATTTACTTAGTGTTAATGAAGTGGGGTTTGTCTGCGATTTTTATATTGTGATTTGACTTTTGTGAAGAATTATAGAAGTTTGGACCATAGGGGAAGGCTTTAAGACAATGCTGGAAAATGGATGGTCATGAGTTTTGAATTGTCATTGTTGTGTTTTTTTTAATCAAAATATGGATTTTGATTTTCATGATTTCAATAATGCATCGTGTGTTGAGTTGATAATTTAATCTTAAAAAACAGTTTCAGTTCTTGAAAGTATACTTTGTAATCCTTAATGTTATTGTTCGACGTATTTGGTGCTCATGTAGCTTCGCACAAATACATTGACTGTCGACCAAAGAAGATATTAAAGACAGCACCACAATGCATCGCATTGCATTTTTCGCAAAACTAGTAAACAACTTTCTCACAGTTATTGAAAAACCAAAAAGACAGGGGAACCATCGATTTTTCGATACGTGTCATGCGTGACAGAAAGCCACGATATCGATATCTCGGGGTGGGTACAAACGAAACTGGTATATAGAGGGCTCAGAACCACAAGGCCTCATTTCCATTTTTTCAAAAATGAGAATTTGGTATCAAAAGTTTCAGTAAAAATTCTCTTTCCTTTACACACAACCTTATCTCCATGACACAACCACTTTCAAAGTTACCCCAACATCTCCCCAATGTGTTTAAAAATCTTCAATAGTCTTTTTCTCAAAATGGTCAAAAATGGAGATAAGGCCTTGTGTTTCTGAGCCCTCGATATCGATCGTATTGATACGAGTTTTGATCAAGGGGAAATCCAAATGCATCGCGGGGGGGGGGGGGGGGGGGGAGATCTTGAGTTGGCGCAATGCATTGTGGGTGCGACGTCAACATCTTCTTTGACTGTTTACTGGTATAGTCATCACTTTACATAGTATAGCGCCCTCTGTAATTGAATTCTAGTGAATGGACACAGATGCATTTTTAATTTAAAAAGTTTATTATCCATTTATGAAATAGCAATTTAAATTATATTGTTGTTGTCTCATCTTACAGCTTTGGTCGAGAAATCTGCCGCTAAATCTTTCCTGAGCGTCAGAGCCCAGACACGCGCCATCAACGAGGAATGCTGCAATGAGGGATGCAATCTGGAGGAGATCGTGGAGAATGCCAAAACCGCGTGTTAATAAACGTTCTCGCGTTGTATCACTCTGATCAAATTATTCCAATTCCTTTATTTCACTCGTACACCATATTTCTAATTTTGGGATAATTGTCCCCGGGGTAATGTGCCCAGTAATGCTTCACAAGTCATGATTAGCGAAATAAAGTGTATACTGCTTAATTGTTGCATATGTAATGGATCTATTTAAACAAAGACTTTACAATGCCTTGATTTAAAGAACACTTCGAATTTTGTTTTGTTTGCGCGCTTATAATTTGGAAAATGTATACGAGTCATTATCAGGGTATTAATAAAGAATAGTATAATGTAGTGTATTTACCTTTGGATTAGCATTACAATGGTAGCCATTTTGCCTATATTTGCTTGTTCTTAACGATAGGTTTAAAGACAGTAATGTAAGATGTATTTAAAGTCCATCAGCTGCCTTATGAGTATGACTGTTAAGTTGAGAGTCAACTTAACAGTCATGCTTCGTGAGATACTTCATCAATTTGCTAATCAATAAACGGAAACTAAGTTGTACGATTTGATTAACATGTGTACACGGGGGGGGGGGGGGGGGGGGGGGGGGGGGGGGGGGGGGGACTTGTTTACGAAGGTGGATATCATGCTCATGTATGCCCTCTGAAAATGAACCTTAAACAAGTATTTCTCTCATGCGCCACAGACACTTTAAACAAGTATTTTACCATTTGTTCCTACCCTAAACAAGTATTTAAAAATATAGCCACCCTAAACAGGTATTCAGCAATTGTTCATACCCTAAACAAGTATTTAAACATTTGGCTTGTTGTCATACAGACCATCAATAAGTACATTAAAACTCTTTTATGTTCTAAATTGACATTTCCATGTGTTTTATTTCACTACAAGGTTTAAGTAAATTATCAAACTGCACATGTCAATTAATTCTTTAATGAACAATTGTCATACGCACCAATTTATGAAATAAAAGACAGGAATTTGGTGTATTAAGAAAGTGTTGTTCGGTTAACTTCAGAGTAATATTACTAACAAATATTGTCTACTTTGAGCTAATTATGTATTCTAAATTGGCATGTTATCGAAAGGTTTTACATCCGGGTGATTGCAATTTGTTTACTTTTTATAGATTCCTTTTTACCGGGCGAGCGCAGCTCAGCTCAGGTGGTGGCGGTCCAGTCAAGGTCCCCGACATTATGAAAATGGGAGCCCATAAGACCGACACACCGGAGAAAAATAAAAAAAAATCACACTTCGGGGATTTTTTGTTTTGATTTTCAGGGGGATTTTTTATGTTCCTTTGATATCTTTAAAAAAATACCCTAAACACGTATTTTGGAGTCTCTCAAAACATACCCTTTTTGCCGTTTCTGATACCCCAAGCGATGTACGCGCGTACATCGCCTTTCCGTGAAAAACAATTCTTTTTACGCGTTTTTTTAAACGAGCATGATATCCACCTTCGTATACAAGTGGCCCGGGTTTGTATATGCTATAGTTTAAATTCATGCATTAACACGTGATATTTGCGGATGCGTTGCTTCAAAACTTTGGAGTCCACTATATCGTAGCGAAACCAATAGAATCTAAAGATTGCTACAATCGTCCTGAATTGTTCGTTGTTATTGTAGTTCCTCTGATGTTAAGATAAAATAGGTACTATATACAAATCAGGAACCGATCTGTCAATATTTATGAACTACTTTGTTTGTATTTCATAGTTAAATACAAATCAGGAACTGATCTGTCAATATTTATGAACTACTTGTTTGTATTCCATAGTTCAATCAGTTCGAAATTGGTGAGAAATAATATTATTATGATTATTAATCGGTTTTATCTCTCCGCGTGCAAAAATAATCCAAGCGCAATAGTCAGCATCATATTTTGATTTTCACAGACGAAGCGCTCGTTATTGCTGTTCTATGAAATGAAGAATTGTATCGAGAGAGTTTGTAGTCTTTTTGAGTGGCTTCTGAAGTCAGCCCAGTCTCAGAGAGTAGAAAGTGCGTGTTCTGACTATTATACAATCACACAAACATAATCATGTATACAGTGGATGATCGTCCGATTCACTGTAATATTTTGATATGGCATCATATTTTAAAATCTGTTATCTTCTTTCGAAATCATGGTGTTCACAAAGGGCGTGTCAAAATTGTTCTATTGGGAACATACATGAAATAAATAAAAATATTTTTAAAATAGCATGTTTTGTAAGTCCTATATCCTCTATCAAATACACTTAATCCGATTAAAATTAATCTCTAACTTTGGTAACAATGCGTCAAGAGTAAGATTTACATTTGTGGCCATATTTAAAAAAAAGAATAGGACTTTCAACAAATAAATGCATTTGAGATTCCAACGATGATTGGATATGCACACAATGTAATGTTTGTGATGGATTGTAAAGTGCTCAACAAAAGAAAGTCGTACACTTTGTTTAGGTCATTTAAAGTAACTTTCGATTATTTTTTTACCAAACAGGCTAGATAGACATTTGGATAAATCTTTTAGGCACATTTAGCACCATTTATAGCAAATTAGTCACTTTTCAAAAGTAACATTTTCAATGCACTACGCGGAAGAAAACACCAATCGTTAAAAAGCACATAATGCCCTTTATGTTCGAAATCAAATATCCCGCTCACTAACTTAAGTGTACGCCCAGCGTTAGTGTACACGGCTTCACTGTGTGATTGATTGACCGCCGGTCAATCCTGGTTAATAACAGTGTCACACACGGGGTGAACCTCACACACACCCCCCTTCCTCCCGTGTAGTAATTGAAAATGTGACTTTTTAAAAGTGACTAATTTTCTTTAAATGGCGCTAATCATGGTTCATCTTTGTTGCTAGGTGTTATGTTTGGTATCAAAATGTGCCTAAAAGATTCATCCAGATGTCTATCAAGCCTATTTGGCAATACAACGATTACGAAAAATTACTTTAATTGACCTAAACAAAGTGTATGACTTTCTTTTGTTGAGCACTTTATATATATTGAAATTACGTTGTTCGGTACAAACTGGACGAACTATTATAGACTCTTTTATTTTGATGTCATTGAACACATTCAATTACATACTAGTAGTGCAGGACTTCGAGTTACGGGTATGGTTTTGTGAGGTTAATGAGGTGGCTCTTCAATGTCAATGTACAAGGTCAAGATGTACCCCTAAATGTTAAATACTCTTCCTTTAAAGTGCTAATTATCAATTTGTGTGCAAGGTTAATGATTCCCTTCGGTTCAATGTAATAATTGATGTCACATTCAATAATGTAGCTATAATTCGTTCAATGCGAACATAGTTATATATTTATCTTGATGAGATCATACGATTTTTTTTATTACCAGGTGTTACGATCACAAGGACCAAGGCTGAAATCACCTATTCGAGTTCTCTCAAACATAAACACTAAACTTACACTGTATGTTTAATTTTACAATAATATAATGCTTTCTATTGATTTTAGAAGGATTTGATAATGTTCAGAGTCAATTAACAGAAATCAACAAAGTTATTATAATACATGAATAAATGCAAAATACAACAGATTGTAACCTGTGACCTGGTGTCGCGTCGCGATGGCGCCGAGATTTCACGGTAGTATTAATATCCACTGGCGATGTATAGTCCATCCAGCGAGATAAATATGCCGCGATATTCCACTTGCGAGAGTTCTGTTCTACTTGGCAATATTCCGCGTTGTGTGGCAGAATTGTTCTATACAGGTTCCTCCTGATGATTATAATAGACCCCAGCGTAATAATCCAGTATAAGATCCAATTCGTTGGTGAACAGACAAATATAATCCGCTTTACTGCAACACAGTCAAGTCGGCTCTCAAAATTCAAACACAATTTGTGTTATCCTATGTCCTTCACTAGAATGGCAAATTCATGTGTAGAATTCAGATTTCTACACACTATGTAAACTAGCGTTAAATCTCTCCATGCATTTAGTATAGAAATACATGTAGTAAAAGTACAATTACTTCCACAATAGCTGGTTCTTCTCAGAGAGTGTTAAACTCACACTTCTTTATTACTTCACAATAGCTGGCAAATCAGCTTTCTTCTCAGAGAGTTTCAAAAACTCCTTACTTCTCTCATCCACACCAAGTTTCATTCTGCTCTCCCCTTTGTTCTAGATCAATCTGAGAAAATGGGCTGCCACTTTGCAATATCCTTGGCTGCTTTCCAAATCCCATCTCATTAATTATTCTTTACTTTTCTGATTTTCTAAACACACTCAGGTCACCACCAGGTCAAATGTAATTTATGATTGATAAACAAAACTAAATTAAATGTAAATGACTTTATACAAATATAATCAGGGTGCCGTCACACAGGTAGTAAAGTTATGGGTAGGCTATACGGTAAAGCACAGTGTGTCTTTATATCACGTTATAATTGTCCCATTTGCTCTTTAGTTGCCCCTTTTTGATCTTGAACTGCAACCTCCTTAACCAACAACACCGTACCTGTAACTAACCAGATATCCTATAGTTGGATTTATAATTGAACGAAGACATTGAAGCAGCGTATTGTGTACATTGCGTAAAGCGCGCACAACCATAAGGGTGATCATTTCAGGTGTGATAATTTGTGATGCGTGCGTGTTGTTCGTTCAATTATTAATTGGACTACATTATAATACTAACCAAACTGAATAACGATTTTAATAACAGACTTCTCTGCACATGAATTGACACATGCCTGAGCAGATTGGCCATACTATGATAATGAAATGTCCAAAATAGATAAAAAGAAATTCTTATGATGCATTAAAGATTGCTGATCATGATTATTACACTTTTGCCTAATTTGTATTATAAATTTTGTTACGGCCCCAAAATATCATGTTTCAGATAGGACTTTTTTTTTGACACACCTTGTAGGTACCTGCCTGGTACATTGAGTCTTACATCCGTCTATAAGGAAATGGATATGCATACGCAATTCCGTCACGCCATACGTAGATCCTATCAGAAAATCTATATAAACACACTACTAATATTTGCAAATTCAGAATAGAAACACTTTGCCTAAGAGAGAACTGTATGCATCTGAATCTGAACGATTAGCAAGATCGACTACATTGTATTATGGCTATCACATATAAAATGGTGCCGTTATTGTGGCTTGTGTTGCTGCTTATGGGGATGCACAATGTTGAGTGTCGTCCTCGCAAGAGAGATTTGAATAACGATTCGATCATCATTAATCTGTTGGAAGACATCTTAGGTTCTCTTAACAAAATTTCACAAGGAGTTCAGAAAACACCACGGGATTGTTCTGTAGTTGCCTCACAGGGTCCATATATGAGTGGCCCATACCATATCACGCCATGGGATCAGCTGGACTCTTTCAAAGCACCGTGCGATATGGAGACTGATGGCGGAGGATGGACGGTGTTCCAGAGACGTTATGACGGCTCCGTGGACTTCTATCGCAATTGGGACGATTACAAGAACGGATTTGGTGATATCGACGGAGAATTTTGGCTCGGATTATCCAAGCTGAACAGACTGACCAGCAGCGGGCAGAGTTGGGATCTGAAGATTGAACTCGAGGACTTCGAAAATAACACCGCTTACGCGCAGTATGATAATTTCGGCGTTGGTGATGAATCAAGTGGATTCCAGCTCACTTTGGGGACCTACTTCGGTACAGCTGGGGACGGACTTGGCTATCACGCAGATGCTCCTTTCACAACCAAAGATCGGGACAATGATGATAACGGTAGCAACTGTGCCGTCATTATGAAAGGTGGGTGGTGGTATAAAAATTGCCATGTCTCTAATCTGAACGGTCTGTACATCGGGTCTCCACTTGAAAGTTCCGCTGCTATGGTATGGAAGTATTTTACTGGTGGGAAACACGAGGCTTTGAAGAGAAGCGAAATGAAAATACGACCTACAAGCGCCGCTCAGTGAGATGCTTTGACATTTTCTACGGTGTGGAATACAGACGAGAGACATCTGACTTTAATGAATAATGAATGATTTTGAGTTACGCACTCTTATGTTATAGTCTATGCAACCTTGAATGTTGTGACGATTAAAAAGCAATTATGGTAGCGGAAATGTTTCTCTCGCTCGGTCCTTGCACAATGCAATAGAATAGGCTTATGTATATATTTTGATTGAAAACAAAAATCGAACCCGAAAGTGTCAAAAACCTTTACGAAGGACATGTGGGCGGTATGTAAATAGAGGTTCGGGTTATTTATTTAAAGTTTTTTTCCGTCATATCGAGTACTCGATACGGTCTACATACTTGTCTCGATATAATAGTCCCTTCTGTAAGATAAACACTTATCGTTTAGTAAGTGTAAATACTTCAATCTCATTGGTTAACACGTATGAAATCTGATCCATATCGTGTAAACAAGAAAGTCAAACCACACGATATATTCCATATCGTCGATTAACCGCGTTCCCAGGACCGCGTTACCAGTTAATCGTGTAAAGCGATTGCTTTGTGTCTGTGGAAGAGTTGCTTAAACAATATGAGATGTAATAATAAACAAATAAAATGGCGGATGATTTAAACGCAAGTGACTCGATTTCTGTTACATTCTGAGGCCGAAATAGACCGCGAAAAGGTATAATCCACGCCGAAAAAAAAAATCTGCATATAACATAACCAGACATATTTTTCGCGATGATTCTATGGACAGAGGTGCGGCGCAGAGCCTGTTAAAGGGTGGTTTACTTCGAGGGATTTTATGGAGGTAGGAAGGGAAGAGAATTCAGCGCCTTGTTTGTTGAAGGGAGTTTCCTTTTTTTCCGCGAGTGTTTTAAAAATACTTTTTTTTGTGGGCCTTTGGACTAAACGATATATTCGTTATCCCCTGCATGTTCACACAATACGGAAAAATACCTATGGTTTGTGCCATATCACATTCCAAACCACAGGTATTTTTCCGTATTGTGTGAACATGCAGGGGATAACTACTAATATTATTATCCTCGGTGTATTTCCTTAAAATTACAAAGGTTAATATTGACTACTGGCATGAGAATCCGATATCGACCGCCAATGTATTTTTTCATCGAGCCTCAACTTAAATAATATCGAGCCCAGAACGTATCGAGTCTCGATGCGGTCTCGATAATGTTATCGAGTGATAATTGAACCTGTTCCCTACATTTAGATTTGCGACAAGATGACACGGTCCACAATCATTTCTTCCTTAATGCTCGTTAATAATTATACTAGGCGTCATTTACGAAGAACTGCCAAACGAGTACGATGGCTCATACGTATAATAGTAGTGATTTGTTCGTACGACTTATATATAATACAGATAATATCTGATATCACCATACGTACAAGAAAACTTAATAATTGAACTACTGAGACCATTGCAAATATTTCTATAATCATATGGAAATATTCGTCTCTCACCTGACTATTTAAATTTAAATTTTAGTCGTATTACATCTCTACGTTACTACAGTACCAGGGTAGCTCATACAACTTTTTATACTATTACTAGGATTCGGGTCCAGGCAAAAACACAACGTCATCCAACATTGGAACTCCCTGCCAAATTCCATCGAGGAAATCAATAAATATTTCAAATTCAAAAAGGCCATTACAAATACCTGGCTGATCAGGCCCTTAATGGCTGAGCAGGATCCTTGTTGCTATGTGGAGGCGTTTTGGGCTATCCCTGGTACTCTCTGGTATTTGTGCATTTCCCAAACCTGCCGTAAATATCTTGCTTTTATATCTTTTATGTGTGCTATTTTATATGCAATTTTTGATATTGTGCAATTATGTAGTATGAGTACTTAATAAAAAGAAATGAATGAATGTATAAATGAAGGTACCAGAGAGAATCGAATGAGAATAAAAACAAGTGATCATTTTGTATAAGACCAAGTAAGAGTTCGAATTATGTTTAACAAAACCGGATCAAGATAGACCCTTCATTGGTCATGTCATCGATTGATATTATAAAACTGAAGACAATGCCCTAAATCCAAGGAAAAGGAAAACCCTCATTCACATTTATATTACATTTAATATTAACATGTTTTACATTAACATGTCATTTAATTAAATGGCATGGTTGTGTGTTCCGGGTTATGTCCCATTCTTAACTAGCTTCGGAAGTTCAAACCACTTTATTTTTGAACCTCAAGGATTTCGGTACTTTTTGTGTGCAATATTAGGAAATAAACCACTGTATATAATCCGGGTACTGACGTGGAAACCAAATCCACCTTTTCTAATTCCTTCCGATTCCGATTGTAATGCCCTATTCTTAATCAGCTACAACATGATTATAATTTCCCGGATTTGTTTTTGACAGGACTGATAGGCCGGCCTACAAACCTTACTCACACATGTGTCATTTCTCTGGTACCCATGTTTAGGAATAGTTACCCCAAAAAGAGACGTACGTTTTAAGCGCTAACATTCTCACATCCCCAGTTTATATTCCGGGTGTTTCCTGCATACACTATAGTTATAATGAACTGGATAGCGGGATTCTTTTTTTCGTTGCGAACATACGAATCGTAGTTAGAATGAGCGAGATAATTCGGACAGTCAATTTGTATAAAATCGGGAGGCATGTTTAAATGAGTATGTAGCACACAATAATACCCATAAAGAAGGGGGGATTTATTGCTAGAAATCGAGTTGTCACATGAAAAGGCAAATCTGAGTACAAGCATCACCTGTTACAGACCGAGAAATCTTCAAGAAGCTCGAAGTGGAGGCACGTGTCAGAGCCGAATTGATATGCTTACGCCGCAACAGGGGAATGGTCAATGGTTAGACGAGCTGTTCGCGACAGGGCACACTCATGTCTTCTGCAAAATGGTGGCCATGTCGAAGGAAGGCTTCATTAAAAAACAACTTAATAATTATCAGCAAACAACTAAGTGATTTCTATTTTAAATTGCAAGGAAGCTAATATTTTATGTCTGACAGAAACACCTTAAGCAGAAGACCGTAACTCAGACCGCAGAGGCCTACTTTGTGAAACTAATAATATGGCAAATGTAAATGACTATCAAGAAACAAAGCGTCGTTAGAACATATTTTATTTGTGCAATATTTTTAGTATGTGAAGTATTATCATCTGACCTATTCATCTCTACAATGTTGTACTATACCTTTGGCTCATTTAATATTCCAGGAATTTGTAATAAATTACAGGCACAACAATGCCTTGCTTGAAGACTTTCACTCCATAGCATCATGCTGCAGTAATATCCATGTCTTAACTGTGTAAATGTATAAAGTGATAACTTAGCTTGTTTTGTTTTGTTTGTTTGTTTGTTTGTGTGTTTACAGACGTCTGAAAAGTTAATGAACTGAGTGATTAGAAATCAATTTGGTAACCCAACAAAGAGTCTGATGGGCCAATCTATTGGTTCACTTCATCTAACTCAGAAAACATGCATACTATACAAAAAACACAAAACAGGCAGGAGTTGAAAGTGGCAATGAAAGTGACATAAGAATAAGATAAAAGCCCTTACATAAGGAGAACAACATCGAATCTAAATTAAAGAAAAATACATTTCTGGAGGTCATTCAAATCAAGAGAACCTAAACAAAGGACTCAGAAAAATGTCAGTATGAAGGCTTTTAACGAATTTGCTTAAAACAACGCCATAACACTGTCGTGGTGATCATAACTTACTGTGCCAAGTGAGTATATTTATAAGTTTAAAGGAATTCTTGTGGCAAATCTCATTGATCAGACAAATATGCGGCCATGTATCATCATAATTGTTTAGGCCTACACTAGGAAATTTGTGCTTTTTACTGGAAACAATGGCGATTACGGCGACATTTCCATGCTCGTCAGAGAGGTAATCGACTCCATGGGCATATTTTGGAAAATCGAGCAGGCCATGTTTGACCCTTGACCCCGTATTTAAGTATAATTAAGTGCCCCGTAATGGTACACGCGAACGGAATAAGCTGTGAAATGTTATGGCGTTGATTCCGTAAGACGTCACGAACGGGTAAGCCAAACATGATATTGCCTAGACATTCAATTCAACAATAATTTATTTCAAAAGGATAACTGCTGTCCTGACAAGTAATTATTTTTAAAAGGATGGTAGCTGTCCTCACAAAATGTAATATTGCTATGTTAATTTTGCTATCTTCAGTAGATAGCAGGTGTCCATGCATGACAATTTCCACTCAAAAGTAATTATAACAACATGAAAATATCATTAAAATGGTCATAAAATGTTCCAAATGATTCAAGGTAACTATTCCAGTACATATCAAGTACGACTTAGTGACATTAATTTTGCCCTCTGAAAGCAAAGGTTCCTTATTGCACATTCTCAATAATTGTCAAAAAATGCTGGATAGATACCTCTGGAGACACAACAACATAATCCGTATTCTGCTTTCAGTGTTCAAGGACTCAGAATTATACAAGAGTGGTAATCTACTTATCGATGCCGACATCAAAAATAACACTGTCGGAGGTGGAACTATTCCACCCAACATAATCGCCACCTCGCAAAAACCCTGACATTGTGTTATTCTGGCCTACAGACAATTGAACTGTTGGTGCCATTTGAACCCAACATCGAGAAAGCTCACCGTACGAAAAACGAACGGTACGCATCCCTTGTTACCGACATTGTCGACGCCGGGTTCTCTTGCACCTTAATCGCTGTCGAAGTAGGATCACGAGGGCTTATTGATACCGACAATAAAGGCAGAATAACTCGCTTGTCCAAAGAACTTCAAACTCCTACCACATTCACTGTTATGAAGAAACATATCACAAAATCCGCGATAAGTTATTCATACTCCATTTTTAATGCCAGATATGAACCTCAGTGGAACGTTCATGAATTTATCTAGTCTGTTTTCCTTCCCGCCATGGTATTTATGTTCTTCTTTTTCTGCTTTCTTTCTAGTGTTTAATTATTTGTTGTTTGTCTTTGTCTTATCCCTGCCTGAGATCGAAATGGATCTCAGTTGTTCCTGGGCATTGTATGTTATCTTCTTTTGTTGTTTAATAAAGATGATCTATATATATAAATACATTAAATTTCCTAAAGCGTATTTAATCTAGTTCATCCTCCGAAAAAATGAAAGTAATCAACTGAAAAATGAGAAAAATGTGACTAGTTTTGTAAGCTGATCCCCATTTCACACCATTCCATTTCGAGTTACAAAGTTAAGACATGTGGCATGATGAGCTGAAGTGAGTGTCCACTATGCATTTTTCTATAATTTATCAATTTACTGGCATAGTAAACGACTCAATTTTCACATAAAAATGTTTAAAACATTGTATAATATAATGTACCACAGCATATTAAAATATAGCACAAACGAAATGTTCGAAAATAAAAATAGTAGTTTACATAGGTCTTTAACGAATCCCTCGTATTAACATCTTAACTGTGTAAATCCCTTTGGATTGGTGAACTAAAGCGGTTGGCTTTTAAAACCTGTCACATTTTGCTTATTTTTCAGTCGAGTACTTTCATTTTTATGGAGGATGTACTATATTAAATACTATTTTACAAAGACATTAATACTTCCATGGTTCAATTCACACATCAAGATCAAACGGCCATTTCAATCCGTGGACATTTTTTGATTCACCCTGTATACGGGGCACGGATAGATAATGTATAATAGAACCCTGAAACGTAATATTTCATGGGAATAGTGTTGACGTGATGGCGCTAGATGACATTCTGGTGAATCCATATGTGCCGAATTCTTCAGATAATTTCGATGTGGTCTACATGTACATCGAAATTACCAAATTTTGAAATACTACATGATATACTGCGAATTAAGGTAAACAGTTTCAGATGGTAGTTAGTATATATGCCTAAGTATTACTTTGGTGCAAAAAAACTTGATTTCCAGGAAAACTGAGGGCGCACTCCCATACCTATCTCTCGATGCCACTTTTAAAAGTCGTCGAAACATATCCCTAAGACATCCGGGTAAACCCAAATACATTTCCCATAACGTGTTTGACATGGAATCTTTTCTATTATAGGGCAGTGGTGTTAGTTATGACAATGAAAGACGCGAATTCTCTACTGAGCGAAGTTATTCCTAAAACCCCAAATGATTCAGTGTTCTGAACCTGGAAAAGAAATTGTCAATTCCTTTTCTGAGCACTGAATCATTTGGGTTTGTCTTTACTTAAACCACCAACTCCTCCAGCCCCATTACTAGCTACGCCACCTGCGATATGTAACAAAAACACCAAGTGTAACAATTTGATGCAGCAGATCAGCTCTGATGTTGACTCAAATCATTTCTTTTTTGTATTTTTTAAGAGTATACGAAATTCAACTTTGGCTACTTTTGAACTAGAATTAGACTTTCAACTAAAAAAGTGTTTAAAAATAATATAATTTATTATGCACACATTTTGTAGTTTGTCGTGGATAACATGGATGAAAATACTTTTTTCCGTTCAACTCGATTAACTATCAAAATGTTGGTTAATCGATCATTATTGTGTTTATTGAATTTTTTAATTACACACTGTAAAAATGAAAGTGGCAGAAGGGGAATTATACATACCTGAGTAGATTTTCCATAATGTGATAAATAAAACATCCACATTTGATAGAAAAAAGTTCATGATTATTTCTATTTCATGTCTATAAGTACATATTTCATGTCCAAACGACAATATTTCAGATGGGAACTTTTATTGACACACCTTGTAGGTACCTGCCTGGTACATTGAGTCTTACATCCGCCTATAAGGAAATGGATATGCATACGCAATTCCGTCACGCCATACGTAGATCCTATCAGAAAATCTATATAAACACACTACTAATATTTGCAAATTCAGAATTAAAACACTTTGCCAAAGAGAGTACTGTATGCATCTGAATCTGAACGATTAGCAAGATCGACTACATTGTATTATCATGGCTATCACTTATAAAATGGTGCCGTTATTGTGGCTTGTGTTGCTGCTTGTGGGGATACACAGCGTTGAGTGTCGCCCTAGTAAGAGGGATCTGAATAACGATTCGATAATCATTAATCTGTTGGAAGACATCTTAGGTTCTCTTGACAAAATTTCACAAGGAGTTCAGAAAACACCACGGGATTGTTCTGTCGTTGCCTCACAGGGTCCGTATATGAGTGGCCCATACCATATCACGCCATGGGATCAGCTGGACTCTTTCAAAGCACCTTGCGATATGGAGACCGATGGCGGTGGATGGACGGTGTTCCAGAGACGTTATGACGGCTCCGTGGACTTCTATCGCAACTGGGACGACTACAAGAACGGATTTGGGGATATCGACGGAGAATTCTGGCTTGGATTATCCAAACTGAACAGACTGACCAGCAGCGGGCAGAGATGGGATCTGAAGATTGAACTCGAGGACTTCGAAAATAACACCGCTTACGCGCAGTATGGCAATTTCGGCGTCGGTGATGAATCCAGTGGATTCCAGCTCACTTTGGGGACCTACTTCGGCACAGCTGGGGACGGACTCGGTTATCACGCAGATGCTCCTTTCACAACCAAAGATCGGGACAATGATGATGTCGGTAGCAACTGTGCCGTTTCGATGAAGGGTGGATGGTGGTATAGGGGTTGCCATGTCTCTAACCTCAACGGCCTGTACATCGGATCTCCACGTGAAAGTACCGCTGCTATGGTATGGAAGCACTTTACTGGTGGGAAACACGAGGCTTTGAAGAGAAGCGAAATGAAAATACGACCTACAAGCGCCGCTCAGTGAGATGCTTTGACATTTTCTACGGTGTGGAATATAGACGAGAGACATCTGACTTTAATGAATAATGAATTATTTTGAGTTACGCACTCTTATGTTATAGTCTATGCAACCTTGAATGTTGTGACGATTAAAAAGCAATTATGTTAGCGGAAATGTTTCTCTCGCTCGTTCCTTGCACAATGCAATAGAATAGGCTTATGTATATATTTTGATTGAAAACAAAAATCGAACCCGAAAGTGTCAAAAACCTATAAAATTGTACACAATTTGCTATCGTATATTTAGCTTCGTTTTATACCAAAACAAGAAATCTTACTGCTTAGTAGGCAATGACATCTTTCACTTTAAGGACAATTTTGCGTGAAGACATCCTAATTAATCAAGTTTATCATTTTAAACATGTTAAAAGTACCAGGCTGTGACATTCTACATAGTCGAAGTTATAAGGGAACAGTTGCATTTAAACGCGAACAATTATTGAGACTGTATCAACAGTAGACCATCCAAAGGCAATAAATGTGCTTTAAAAAAATGCATCACGGCATTTTTTGTTACATCTCTACATCTAGGCTAAATTAAGTGCTTAAATAGTAGGGTTTCCAATGAAGGGGGGGGGGGGTGTCAAAAATAGAAATCGATTTTTAGGCCATTTTCAGCATAAAAATACCGTTTTTGGGCAAAAATCTAATAATTGGTTTATTTTGGTGCAATTCATATCTTTGAATAATGTACTATCCACCAGTAATTAGTTTGACCTTATTTATTGTTTTTTAAGGAATAATACATATTTAAAGCTGCAAAAATGTAAAGAAAATAAAGGCACAAGGGAGTACAAAAGGGCACTTTTCTCAGTTTTATAGTTGTATTTGCCACTTATATTCGCTAGTTGCTTAATCTGTCAAGCGATGCTTGAATAAATCAGCAAACTAGTTTGACATGGTCAATGACATTTATATATAGTTTAATATCGACAAAAATATGGTAACATTCAACATTAAAGGGGTATTCAAGGGTTATTTAACACGAAGGTATAGAATCGCTATAGTGACTTAGAGTTGTATTTATGGAGTGTCTTCCGTGCACTCCCAGGATTCCCCCCAAACCTACTTTTTGAACTTCTTTTCATGGTCCTTAAACATATTTAGGGTGTTACCGAATTTAATGTTAGTATGCTAAGGGGTTATACAAAATGGCGTCCAAAATGGCCGCCAAAAGGGTCAAATTTCATACAAGAACATACATCAACCAAAATGTATGATGACAGTATAGTTTTAACTATAGGATGTATGTATTAAACTCACATCCAGCACGTTCGCATTGTTAACATACTTTGAATCCAAGATGGCCGCCTAAAACATAGTAATAGCCAATAATAACAGCATATTTTGTATCATATTCATCAAATAATTTAAGGATACCAGATGGACACCAATAACTACCAATTGGTCAGGAGAAATTAGCAAGATGGCTACCAATATGGTCAAAAATAGCTGATTGAACCTTCTAGTACATTTTCGCTAAATACCAGTATAAGCAGATAAGTTAATGATTTCATGGAGATAATTATGGTGATAATTATGGGCTTCAAAACCCTACCTTATATTGAAATATCCAAAAGGATCATCAACAGTCTCATTCGCCACCAAGTATGCATAGGTAGTTGTATGAATTCATCAATGACCTTATAAGTCAGATATCCTTTATATTACTTACTTAATTGATTGGGGTCATTACGGTATCAATCGCGGTCTGTAGATGATCAACTGGGGTAATTAAATGATCACTCGGGGTCATTAAACGATCCGTTTGGATCATTAAATGGTTATTGTGGGTCATAAAATGATCACCTGGGGTAAGAAAGCGACCGTCCGGGTCATGATATGATTGCTTGGGGTCATTACGCTATCACCTAGAGTTTTTTAATTATCAAATGGTGTAATGAAATGATCATTCAGGATCGCATTGGGTCATTAAACAACCACTTTGTGTCAATGGTCACCACGGGTTATCACATAATCACTTGGATCGAGTCAATAAATGATCACTTGGGGTCATTAAATCATCTCCTGCTGTTAGATGACAGTTGTGGCGGCTTGAGTAATCAAATGATAGATTGGGGCCATTAAAATATCACTTGAGGTCATTAATGATCACTCAAGAGTCATTACACGATCCATTTGATTCATTACATGGTCAGTAAATTGGGGTCATTGAATGATCTCCTGGGGTTAAGCTACCATCCGGGTCATTAAATTATTGCTTGGTGTCATGAAACTATCGCCTAGGGTCATTAAATGATCACCCGGGGTAATGAAATGATCACTCAGGATCGCATTGGGTCATTAAACAGTCACTTTGTGTCAACGGTCACCAAGGGTTATAAATTATCACTTGGATCGAGTCAATAAATAATCACTTGGAGTCATTAAATCATCCCCTGCGGTTATTAGATGACAGTTTGGGCGGCTTGAGTAATCAAATGATGGATTTGGGGCCATTACAATATTACTTGGTGTCATTAATGATCACTTGATGTCATTAATGATCACTTGGTGTCATTAATGATCACTCAAGAGTTATTACACGATCCATTTTATAAATGACACGATCCATTTGAGTCATTACATGGTCAATTGGGGTCATTGAATGATCACCTTGGGTTATTAAGCGACCATCCGGGTCATTAAATGATTGCTTGGTGTCATTAACCTATCCCTAGGGTCATTAATTTATCACCCGGGGTAATCACTCAGGATCACTTGGGGTCATTAAACAATTCCTTTGTGTCAATGGTCACTTAGGTTTACTACAATATCACTTGCATCGAGTCAATAAATGGTCATAGGTGTGTGTTAGCTGACGGCTCGGGTCATTAAATGGTGAGCTGGGGTCATTAAATGAACACCCAGGGTTATTCAATTATTAACATTTTCGGCGACCATCTTGGCCATTTTAAAATATTAAAAATATTACATTTTATCATAGAAATATAATGAATGCTGTTCAATAGTTTTGCGGTATAGGTATTACATACTATTTTCATAATGAAAAACCCCTGTTTTAGGTCATTTAACATCAGTTCTAACCATCTGGCGGCCATTTTAGAATGCGATAAATATTCAAAACTTTCACGGAGGTGAGTCGTTTATCTAGTTTAGCAGTTTAGAATATGGTATTACGCAATATTCGCTATTATAAGCTATTTTTACAATTAGGGCGGCCATTTTGGCGGCCATCTTGATTTAATATATGTTAGCAAAACAAAAGTACTGGATATGAGTTACTAGTGATCTAATACATACATACCATTGATAAAAAGTATACTTTTATCATACATTTTGTTTGATATTATGTCCTTTATGAAAATGACCCCAAGTGGCGGCCTTTTTGGACGCCATTTTGAATAACCCTAATAGCATATCAAAACTAGTTTTTGCATCACCCTGAATGGGCTTTAGGACCATTAAAAGGAAGTTCAAAATGTTGGTTTGGGGAGTCTTCGGAGTGCACGGAAGACCCCAAGTAGATACTACGCCTCTAATTCACTATATGATTATATAAATATATATACCATTGTCAAATAACCCTTGAATGCCCCTTTTAATGTTAAATTTCACCCGATTTGTCATCATAAAACTATCTATAAAGGTCATAGACCATGTCAAACTAGTTTGCTGATTTATTCAAGCATCGCGTGACAGATTATTAAGCAACTAGCGAATATAAGTAGCAAATAAAACGACAAACTGAGAAAAGTGACCGTTTGTTCTCCTTTATGCCTTTATTTTCTTTATATTTTAGCAGCTTTAAATATGTATTATTCCTTAAAAAACAATGGACCAGGTCAAATTAATTACTAGTGGATAGTACATTGTTCAAAGATATGAATTACACCAAAAAACACAAAAATTAGATTTTTGCCCAAAAACGGTCTTTTTATGCTGAAAATGGCCTAAAATCGATTTCTATTTTTGACACACCCCCTTCATTGGAAACCTTATTATTTACGCACTTAATTTAGCCTAGATGTAACAAAAAATGCGTGATGTATTTTTTTAAAGCACATTTATTGCCTTTGGATGGTCTACTGCAAGACTCTATGAGTATTTTTATCGAGCCTGATTTGGGCAGGGAGAGTATATAATGGGAGGGGAAATTCGAATCGCAAAACAATAGCCTCCTATATAAGGGCACATGGGCGTGAGTACGCGCGATGTGACTCGTAAAAGGAGGGCGATGCTCTGATTGACAGCACGAAAGTCCTTATAAGACACATGAGACGCGAGATGTGACTCGCAGATTTAATTTAGACGCGTGTTGTGACTCGTAAATCGAGGGCGCTACCACACTAGAGGCTTCAATCTCGGCAATGGGAATTTGTGTACAGTGGCACCGGCCTGACTTGGGCAAAATTATATCGAGACCCTTATCGAGCAGCAAGGGATTTTTGCATCATAATACCCCTTGTCTAAATAACGAAGGACATGTGGGCGGTATGTAAATAGAGGTTCGGGTTATTTATTTAAAGTGTTTTCCGTCATATCGAGTACTCGATACGGTCTACATACTTGTCTCGATATAATAGTCCCTTCTGTAAGATGAACACTCATCGTTTTAGTAAGTGTAAATACTTTAATCTCATTGGTTAACACGTATGAAATCTGGTCCATATCGTGTAAACAAGAAAGTCAAATCACACGATATATTCCATATCGTCGATTAACCGCGTTCCCAGGACCGCGTTACCAGTTAATCGTGTAAAGCGATTGATTTGTGTCTGTGGAAGAGTTGCTTTAAAAATATGAGACGTAATAATAAACAAATAAAATGGCGGATGATTTAAACGCAAGTGACTCGATTTCTGTTACATTCTGAGGCCGAAATAGACCGCGAAAAGATATAATCCACGCCCAAAAATAAATGATCTGCATATAACGTAACCAGACATATTTTTCGCATTGATTCTATGGACAGAGGTGCGGCGCAGAGCCTGAAAGGGTTGTTTACTTCGGGGGATTTTATGGAGGTAGGAAGGGAAGAGAATTCAGCGCCTTGTTTGTTGAAGGGAGTTTCCTTTTTTTCCGCGAGTGTTTTAAAAATACTTTTTTTTTGTGGGCCTTTGGACTAAACGATAAATTCGTTATCCCCTGCATGTTCACACAATACGGAAAAATACCTATGGTTTGTGCCATATCACGTTCCAAACCATAGGTATTTTTCCGTATTGTGTGAACATGCAGGGGATAACTAATAATATTCTTATCCTCGGTGTATTTCCTTAAAATTCCAAAGGTTAATATTGACTACTGGCATGGGAATCCGATATCGACCGCCAATGTATTTTTTCATCGAGCCTCAACTTAAATAATATCGAGCCCAGAACGTATCGAGTCTCGATGCAGTCTCGATAATGTTACCGAGTGATAATTAGACCTGTTCCCTACATTTAGATTGGCGACAAGATGATACGGTCCACAATCATTTCTTCCTTAATGCTCGTTAATAATTATACTAGGCGTCATTTACGAAGAACTGCCAAACGAGTACGATGGCTCATACATGTACGTATAATAGTAGTGACTTGTTCGTACGACTTATATATAATACAGATAATATTCTGATATCACCATACGTACAAGCAAACTTAATAATTGAACTACTGAGACCATTGCAAATATTTCTATGATCATATGGAAATATTCGTCTCTCACCTGACTATTTAAATTTAAATTTTAGTCGTATTACATCTCTACATTACTACAGTACCAGGGTAGCTCATACAACTTTTTATACTATTACTAGGATTCGGGGCCAGGCAAAAACACAGCGTCATCCAACATTGGAACTCCCTGCCAAATTCCATCGAGGAAATCAATAAATATTTCAAATTCAAAAAGGCGCGGCCATTAAAAATACCTGGCTGATCAGGCCCTTATGGCTGAGCAGGATCCTTGGTGCTATGTGAGGCGTTTTGGGCTATCCCTGGCACTCTCTGGTATTTGTGCATTTCCCAAACATGCCGTAAATTAGCAAGTATCTTGCTTTTATATCTTTTATGTGTGCTATTTTATATGCAATTTTTGATATTGTGCACTTATGTAGTACGAGTACTGAATAAAAATGAATGAATGAATGAATGAATAAATGAATGAATGGCGAGCTTAAAGGTACCAGAAAAGAATCGAATGAGAATAAAAACAAGTGATCATTTTGTATAAGACCAAGTAAGAGTTCGAATTATGTTTAACAAAACCGGATCGAGATAGACCCTTCATTGGTCATGTCATCGATTGATATTATAAAACTGAAGTTAGGAAAATAATTTCGACAATGCCCCAAATCCAAGGAAAAGGAAAACCCTCATTCACATTTATATTACATTTAATATTAACATGTTTTACATTAAAGGTAGATGACCCGACCACATTCCGATTTTCAACTTGAAGTTTTCTATTCTACATGAAAGGTCATCCTTAAAAAAGTCGTGTTCCAAAGTTTGAGTTGCATAGCTCTAATGGTTCTTATTTTAGACGCACAAGATGCTGTGAACTGTACCCATTGAGTAGTACACAAACTATATCGGTGGTTACCACCATTCGCGGTAATTCGACGTTATTTCATCGATTTCTCCGTAATTATACCAATTTAGGCCGTCAAATTTCAGTATGATGATGAGAAAAATACGAGCTTTCATATGATATGAAAATCTCCGTATGTTTGAAATAATTCTGTGTTACGAAAATGTGATCGGGTCATCTACCTTTAACATGTCATTTATTAAATGGCATGGTTGTGTTCCGGGTTATGTCCCATTCTTAACTAGCTACGGAAGTTCAAACCACTTTATTTTTGAACCTCAAGGATTTCGGTACTTTTTGTGTGCAATATTAGGCAATATACCACTGTATATAATCCGGGTTATGACGTGGAAACCAAATCCGCCTTTTTCTAATTCCTTCCGATTCCGATTGTAATGCCCTATTCATAATCAGCTACAACATGATTATAATTTCCCGCATTTGTTTTTGACAGGACTGATAGGCCGGCCTACAAACCTTACTCACTATTGTGTCATTTCTCTGGTACCCATGTTTAGGAATATTTACCCCAAAAAGAGACGTACGTTTTAAGCGCTAACATTCTCACATCCCCAGTTTATATTCCGGGTGTTTCCTGCATACACTATAGTCATAATGAACTGGATAGCGGGATTTCTTTTTTTGTTGCGAACATACGAATCGTAGTTAGAATGAGCGAGATAATTCGGACAGTCAATTTGTATAAGATCTGGAGGCATGTTTAAATGAGTATGTAGCACACAATAATACCCATAAAGAAGGGGGATTTATTGCTAGAAATCGAGTTGTCACATGAAAAGGCAAATCTGAGTACAAGCATTACACCTGTTACAGACCGAGAAGAAGAGGCAAGAAATCTTCAAAAAGCTCGAAGTGGAGGCACGTGTCAGAGCCGAAATGATATCCTTACGCCGCAACAGGGGAATGGTCAATGGTTAGACGAGCTGTTCGCGACAGGGCACACACATGTCGTCTGCAATATGGTGGCCATATGTCGAAGGATGGCTTCATTAAAAAACAATATAATAATTATCAGCAAACAACTAAGTGATTTCTATTTTAAATTGCAAGGAAGCTAACATTTTATGTCTAACGAAAACACCTTAAGCAGAAGACCGTAACTCAGACCGCCTAATTTGTGAAACTAATAATATGGCAAATGTAAATGACTATCAAGAAACAAAGCGTCGTTAGAACATATTTTATTTGTGCAATATTTTTAGTATGTGAAGTATTATCATCTGACCTATTCATCTCTACAATGTTGTACTACCTTTGGCTCATTTAATATACCAGGAATTTGTAATAAATAACAGGCACAACAATGCCTTGCTTGTAGACTTTTTCACTCCATAGCATCATGCTGCAATAGTATCCATGTCTTAACTGTCTAAATGTATAAAGTGATAACTTAGCTTGTTTTTGTTTTGTTTGTTTGTTTGTTTACAGACGTCTGAAAAATTAATGAACTGAGTGATTAGAAATCAATCTGGTAACCCAACAAAGAGTCTGATGGGCCAATCTATTGGTTCACTTCATCTAACTCAGAAAACATGCATACTATACAAGAAACACAAAATAGGCAGGAGTTGAAAGTGGCAATGAAAGTGACATAAGAATAAGATAAAAGCCCTTACATAGGGAGAATATACATTTCTGGAGGTCATTCAAATCAAGAAAACCTAAACAAAGGACTCAGAAAAATGTCAGTATGAAGGCTTTTAACGAATTTGCTTAAAACAACGCAATAACACTGTTGTGGTGATCATAACTAACTGTGTCACGTGAGTGTATTTATAAGTTTAAAGGAATTCTTGTGGCAAATCTCATTGATCAGACAAATATGCGGCCATGTATCATCATAATTGTTTAGGCCTACACTAGGAAATTTGTGCTTTTTACTGGAAATATTGGCGATTACGGCGACATTTCCATGCTCGTCAGAGAGGTAATCGACTCCATGGGCATATTTTGGAAAATCTAACAGACCATATTTGACCCTTGACCCCGTATTTAAGTATAATTATGTCAGATAGCAGCTGTTCCATGGGCATATTTTGGAAAATCGAGCAGGCTCACCTACTTATTTTATTCACTTTTTCGTGAGAAAATTTGATAATCTTTCATAAAAAAATCACTCTACAAGGTCCAATTTTGCAATTTAGTGGTCTAAAACAGAGTTCTATATCAGTGTTTTTTGGACATATCCCTATGGAGCCCTATTTAGTAGTGTGACCCCTTAAGGGAATTCGGCCATGTTTGACCCTTGACCACGTATTTAAGTATAATTAAGTGCCCCGTAATGGTACACTCCAACGGAATAAGCTGTGAAATGTTATGGCGTTGATTCCGTATGACGTCACGAACGGGTAAGCCAAACATGATATTGCCTAGACATGGATGATGGATGGAGTAGGCCAAAGTGCATGTACTCAGTAACAAATATACCTAGACATTCAATTCAACAATAATTTCTTTCAAAAGGATAACTGATGTCCTGACAAGTAATTATTTTTAAAAGGATGGTAGCTGTCCTCACAAAATGTAATATTGCTATGTTAATTTTTCTATCTTCAGTAGATAGCAGGTGTCCATGCATGACAATTTCCACTCAAAAATAGTTATAACACCATGAAAATATCATTAAAATGGTCATAAAATGTTCCAAATGATTCAAGGTAACTATTCTAGTACATTTCAAGTGCGACTTAGTGACAATTATTTTGCCCTCTGTGTAAAAGCAAAGGTTCCTTAATGCACATTCTCAATAATTGTCAAAAAATGTTGGATAGATACCTCTGGAGACACAACAACATAATCCATATTCTGCTTTCAGTGTTCAAGTACTCAGAATTATGCAAGAGTGGTAATCTACTTATCTATGCCGACATCAAAAATAACACTGTCGGAGGTGGAACTATTCCACCCAACATAATCGCCACCTCCCAAAAACCGAAAATAAAGGCAGAACAACTCGCTTGTCCAAAGAACTTCAAACTCCTACCACATTCACTGTTATGAAGAAACATATCACAAAATCCGCGATAAGTTCTTCATACTCCATTTTTAATGCCAGCTATGAACCTCAGTGGAACGTTCATGAATTTATCTAGTCTGTTTTTTCCCCGCCATGGTATTTATTTTCTTCTTTTTCTGCTTTCTTTCTAGTGTTTAATTATTAGTTGTTTGTCTTTGTCTAATCCCTGCCTGAGATCGGAATGGATCTCAGTTGTTCCTGGGCATTGTATGTTTATCTCTTTTGATGTTTAATAAAGATGATCTGTATATATATATATATATATATATAAAATTATAACGAAGGTAAAACCATCCAATGGAAGAGTGCTCAACCCTAAAGGGGAGCCTTAGTAAACAAAAATGTAAGATTTGATTTTACATTGCTTTACAGTACTGTTTCGTGGGGGCCTGAGAACAGACCCTCACTCCTCAGAAGCTAAATGTATAATGGTAGTGTCACACAATGGTACATATTATAATACATGTTCACAGAAAGTGATTAATATATATGTCAAAGATTATGTCAAACAAGTCAAGTGGAGAAAGTCATGGTAATGTCAAAAGTCAAGTGAAGAATAAATCCATTGTTGTGTTAAAAAATCAAGTGTAGACTATATCCATGGTTACGTGTATGTCAAATGTCAAGTGATTAGGCCAAGTATAAATAAATAACATGTTTATCGTCCCCACCGACTATTTATAATATAATATTGTGTTGTTATTTTTCTTTTCTAAAATAACAATTATAACAATTGATAAAGACGACCAGCATGCCATTCACCATATTTGGCCTTATAAATTCATCTATTGGTATAATTGCTCAACAAGTGTTTTTTTCTGTGTCGACAAGCACTGGTGAGTTCATTTCTTTTGTTGAGCGAAGAGAGGTGTGGTTTATGTATAAGGAAGAATTTCTCTTCAAGACATAAGTTACAAGTTTTACTAATTGTAGAGTATGGCTTAGCTCTGCTCAATATAGTCCATGTGATGGAATGCTGTATTTGTTTGTCCTTTAGTTTCCAAACATATTCACTTAAAGTTGTTGCATTTCGATGTTCTATATTCCTGAAGCTTGAGGTGTGTCCATTGAATCGCGTTTTGAAAGTATTTTCAGTCAGACCAACATAGGTTTCCTTAATAGGGTTGTCTTGTCGCGCAACTGTGGCTTGGTATATTACACTGCGGGTAAGGCAGTTGCCATTAAGTGGGCACTGCCGACCACGCTGACAGTTGCAGTTGTCATCGGTGTGCGGGTTCGAGTCTAGTTTGTTCATAACACATTTGTTATGGGATGAAATTGTTTGTTAAATATTGGGCATACAGCTGTAGCTTAGTTTGACAGTATTTTTATTTATTAGTTTATGGAGTTGATGTCCGGGTGGGAAAGATTTGATGAGAAGGTTGAAGAATTGTTTGCCGATGTTTGTTTTTACGTTGTCACTATATGGTGGATTGAACCATGTGATATTTCGAGTTCGGGTGCGTTTTTTCTTGGTGCTGGGTTGGTGATATTTGTATTCAAGTTCGTAGTTATAGCCGCTTTTGTTAAGGGCATCTTGGTAAGCAGGTTTAGCGCGTTCGAAGACTGTTTTGTTTGATGATATTCTCGACAGTCTTTTGTTGACACCCTCTGGGATATTTTTTATGATTGAGGGTGGATGATTACTGCCTTTATGAACATATAATGGTGTGTTGTTTGGTTTCATGAATGGCTCATATGTTCCGGAACGTAGGTCGAGGGTAATATCTAAAAAATCCACTGTTTTCTTGTTGGCTTCTATAGTGATGCGCAGGCCGTTTTCTGAAAATACCTGGCATATTTTCTTCTTTATTATTTCGATTTGTCTTGGTCTTGCTCTGCAGACAGCTAGACCATCATCTCTATACAAACCTACATTGATGTTAAGGTGTTGGAGTTGTGACAATATATAAAGACTAATTAGTTCGCAAGTTTCGGCACCGTCGAAGCATCCCATGGTTACATCAAAATCGGGATTTGTCCGTTTGCACCACGGTGATTCGTTGCTGTAAAGCATGGCTTTTTTGGTGTGGAGTATAGTATGGCGCTCATGTTCTGAGATATCATCATATCTGGAGGCATAATCCAAGGCTTTAATTAACAGATCTTGCGATATAGAGGGGTAAAAGTTACAGATATCAAAGCATATGAACGAGTGATCCTTTTTGTTTTCCAAATAATTGTACCAAGATATGACTTCGTCGGTATTTTTCCATTGGTTGAACTTTGTAGCATTGATTATTTTGGAATTGATCCGTTCAAGTGTTTGTTTGCTGATTTTCCTAATCTCTGATTTACATGGGTTAATCAGTCTACAAGTTGGTTTATTTTGGAAGTTCGGTTTGTGGTCTTTGAGGGTGATGAATGCCTGACTTTTGGCCGTTTTGTTAATCCGGTCGCTGAGGTCCAAACTAGTAGCGATATGTTTGTCCTCTGAAGTGATGCGATCCTCTGTTGATGCCGGTGCTTTCTTATAATCCTTAGTAATGTTCTGTTTTAAGAGGCTGTTGTATTGGTCGGGTTTAAGCTTGTAGAAATTGGTTGTCTTGTCCGCTGCAACAAATAATGTTGTGTCGTTTTTAATGTTCTGTGAATCTTTGCGTAGCTGGTTTTGAAAGGCTTTGTTGGTGTTCTCAAACTCAATGTTTTGTACAATGTCCAACATGCCATCCTCGAATTCCTTCAATTCAGGTATGTATAAATTTCCTAAAGCGTATTTAATCTAGTTCATCCTCCGAAAAAATGAAAGTAATCAACTGAAAAATGAGATTAATGTGACTAGTTTTGTAAGCTGATCCCCATTTCACACCATTCCATTTGGACTTACAAAGTTAAGACATGTGGCATGATGAGCTGAAGTGAGTGTCCACTATGCATTTTTCTATAATTTATCAATTTACTGGCATAGTAAACGACTCAATATTCACATAAAAATGTTTAAAACATTGTACAATATAATGTACCACAGCATATTAAAATATAGCACAACCGAAAATTAAAATAGTAGTTTTTATAGATCTTTAACGAATCCCTCGTATTAAAATCTTAACTGTGTAAATCCCGGCCCGCAATGAACCATTATATACCCTGCTCAAGTTCGTTACAGCGTCAAACGATCTTTACAGATCAGTGACCACACTACTGTGCATTAGACTTTTGTAGTCTGTAGTAGACAAGGGGCAGTCTCTACGTTATTTCCATTGGTCAAGGGGCAGTCCTTTGGAGGTTCTATTAGAACCAAATTTATATATAGTAGGCCAGTGGCAACCTACGTGTTCAGTTGAAGCGGCAATCCATCTGAACGGCTCTTTTCAGAGCCACCAATTCTTTCACAAGTAGGAAAGGGCACCTACTCTCAAATCATCGGGCAAGGGGCAGCCCAAATGATGATAACAAGAGACGTGGCAATCTCTATGTTTTGTTTAATATTATAATAATTTGGTCCTGAAGAAGTCAGAGCTAATCCTGACGAAAGCTTGACAGATTAAAACTCGTCCGACGGCGAACACGTTAAACTTTTAACTTATATTATGAATACCCGTCGTAAAAGCCTTTCTCACAATTTGTGTAAATCCCTTTGGATTGGTGAACAAAAGCGGTTGGCTTTAAAACCTCTCACATTTTGCTTATTTTTCAGTCGAGTACTTTTTTATGGAGGATGTACTATATTAAATACTATTTTACAAAGACATTAATACTTCCATGGTTCAATTCACACATCAATATCAAACGGCCATTTCAATCTGTGGACATTTTTTGATTCACCCTGTATATGGGCACGGATAGATAAGGTATAATAGAAGCCTGAGACGTAATATTTCATGGGAATAGGGTTGACGTGATGGTGCTAGATGACATTCTGGTGAATCCATATGTGCCGAATTCTTCAGATAATTTCGATCAGATGGTAGTTAGTATGCCTAAGTATTACTTTGGTGCATAAAACCCGATTTCTAGGAAAACTGATGGCGCACTCCCATACGCATCTCTCAATGCCACTTTTAAAAGTCGTCGAAACATATCCCTAAAGACATCCGGGTAAATCCAAATACATTTCCCATAACGTGTTTGACATGGAATCTTTTCTATTATAGGCAATTGTTTTGTGAACAATAAAAGAGCGGAATTATCTACTGAGCGAAGTTATTCCTCCCAAAACCCCAAATGATTCAGTGTTATGAACCTGGAAAAGAAATTGTCGTAGAATCCTCGACAATTCCTTTTCCGGGTTCTGAGCACTGAATCATTTGGGTTTTTTCTTTACTTGAACCACCAACTCCTCCAGCCCCATTACTAGCTACTCCACCTGCGATATGTAACAAAAACACCAAGTGTAACAATTTGATGGAGCAGATCAGCTCTGATGTTGACTCAAATCATTTTTTTTTTGTATTTTTTTAAGAGTATACGAAATTCCACTTTGGCCACTTTTGAACTAGATTTGGACTTTCAACTAAAAAAGTGTTCAAAATAATATAATTTATTATGCACCCATTTTGGAGTTTGTCGTGGATAACATGGATGAAAATACGTTTTTGCGTTCAAGTCAAACAAGTATCAAAATGTTGATTAATCGATCATTATTGCGTTTATTGAATATGTTTAATTACACACTGAATAATGATTTTGAAAGTTCTCTGCACATTATATCAAAAGTGGCCGAAGCTGAATTATACATAGGCCTATCTAAGTAGATCTTCCATAATGTGATAAATAAAACATCGACATTTGATAGAAAAAAGTTCATGATCATTCCTATTTCATGTCTATATGTATATGTTTCATGTCCAAAATACTATGTTTCAGATGGGATCTTTTTATTGACACACCTTGTAGGTACCTGCCTGGTACATTGAGTCTTACATCCGCCTATAAGGAAATGGATATGCATACGCAATTCCGTCACGCCATACGTAGATCCTATCAGAAAATCTATATAAATAAACTACTAATATTTGCAAATTTAGAATTGAAACACTTTGCCTAAGAGAGAACTTTATGCATCTGAATCTGAACGATTAGCAAGATCGACTACATTGTATTGTCATGGCTATCACATATAAAATGGTGCCATTGTTGTGGCTTGTGTTGCTGCTCTCGGGGATGCACAGCGTTGAGTGTCGTCCTCGTAAGAGGGACCTGAATAACGATTCGATAATCATCGATCTGTTGGAAGACATCTTAGCTACTCTTGAAAAAAATTCACCGAAAACACCACGGGATTGTTCTGTCGTTGCCTCACAGGGTCCATATATGAGTGGCCCATACCATATCACGCCATGGGATCAGCTGGACTCTTTCAAAGCACCGTGCGATATGGAGACTGATGGCGGAGGATGGACGGTGTTCCAGAGACGTTATGACGGCTCCGTGGACTTCTATCGCAACTGGGACGACTACAAGAACGGATTTGGGGATATCGACGGAGAATTTTGGCTCGGATTATCCAAGCTGAACAGACTGACCAGCAGCGGGCAGAGATGGGATCTGAAGATTGAACTCGAGGACTTCGAAAATAACACCGCTTACTCGCAGTATGATAATTTCGGCGTCGGTGATGAATCAAGTGGATTCCAGCTCACTTTGGGGACCTACTTCGGCACAGCTGGGGACGGACTCGGCTATCACGCAGATGCTTCTTTCACAACCAAAGATCGGGACAATGATGATGTCGGTAGCAACTGTACCGTTTCAACAAAGGGTAGATGGTGGTATAGGAGTTGTCATGTCTCTAACCTCAACGGCTTGTACATAGGATCTCCAAGTGAAAGTTCCGCTGCTATGGTATGGAAGTATTTTACTGGTGGGATACACGAGGCGTTGAAGAGAAGCGAAATGAAAATACGACCTAAACACGCCGCTTAGTGAGATATTTTGAAATGGTCTACGGTATGAAATATAGGCGAGAAACATCTGACTTCAATATTTAGTGAATAATTTTGAGTGTGAGTGCCCTCTAATGGTATAGTCTATGTAACCTTGAACATGTTGAATAATATGTTGCGACGATTAAAAAGCAAGTTTTGTCTCGGAAATGTCTATCTCGCTCTTTCCTTGCGCAATGCAAATTTTAATTGGAAACAAATAAATTCGAACTTGAAAGTTTCCAAAACATTGAAAATGCTACACAATTTGCTATCGTATATTAAGTGTCATTTTAGATCCAAGCAAGAAATCCTACCGCTTAGTAGGCTATAAGCGTAATACCGTGTTTGACAATTACTTATTTATTTTACTTTGAGGGGGGACTCAAGGAAGATTTTTTAAAATTTTGTAAGTGCTGTTATTATTGAACTATTGAACTTTTTGGAAAGGAAATGAATCAAACATTCTAAATTTGGCATCAATTTTGACCAAAGATGTTGATTTGTTTGAGAAAATCACAAAACAAAATCACTTTTTGACCCAATTTTTTTAACAAAGCTAAAAAAAAAAATGAATAAAAAAATGCCCAAATCGCTTGATGATAATGATGTAAAGACACTAACTTAGGGACGAATTTCTCAATTTTTAAACTAATCTAATATTCAAATCAAAAACTTCCTTGAGTCCCCCTTAGGTCAATTTTGCGATTATTAATTAAAGTTTACAGTTTAAAAGTACCACGATGTTACATAATACATGCCAACAAAGTCAGGGTTATAAGAGAACATTTCCATTTATACTCGAAAAAATGATCGAGACTGTATGGAGACTCGATGATTTTTTTTATCGAGACTGATTTAAAAAAATATATATCGAGACCCGTATCGATCAACAAGGCATTATTTATCTTGCAGCATAACATCCCTTGAGGCTCGCTGGATTTGGTTTGAACAGGACTGTTAGCCTCTGACCTTCAAACCGTACCTACTATTATGGGTCATATCTCATTTCATATGGGTCATATCTCATTTCCTGATGATCTTGACGACTCATGACGCTTTTTGCAGTATTGGAGTTGCCAGTTGATTTATCATCTGGGGATTTTTTGCCAGATGATAACAGATCAAAAACGTGAGTGAGGTAGTACTGCCCCTCGTCGCGGTTCATCGTAGAGGTCCCTCTCTTTCTGATCTCGATGGCCTCTCTGATCCATCTTTTATATCGGTCTTGCTCCGTGCCTATAATCCTAGGCAAACAATCCCCAGATGATAAATCAATTGGCAACTCCAAGACTGCAAAAAGCGTCATGAGTCGTCAAGATCATCACAATCAAAAGTGTTGATAAAGGATACAGACGTATCCAAAACGTAAACGTGAGTAGTGTAAAGGTACTCACGTAAACGTGAGTACCTTTACACTAGATCAGTAAAATGAACATTCCATATCAGATTATAATCAACGATCCTTATGAACCTTTTTGGTAATATTAGTGAAGATGATTACTGATGTTAATAAAAAGTGCAAACATTAGGTAGGGTAGCCTGGTTGATTTTCCAAACGACCGCCCTGGAGAGACTACATGTTCGACGAGCTTGGAAATAATAGTCAGTATGTAAATAAGCGATGACCCAATAATCATAATTATTAACAAATCTAAAAGGTATATTATGGTTTTTTTCTCTCCATGGAACGCCCTCAATCCTGAAAGCAGATTTTCTTGCAGATATACATTTCTGATCATAAATCGTACATACATTCCAAGTAACAGGGCGACCCGATTCTTTAAAATTACTTCAAAATCATGGTTTTAGAGTGAAAATAAACTGTCGGAGTCTGCGCCGACAACTTATTTTTACTCTAAATTCACTCTTAAACCATGATTTTGAGGTAATTAGGAATCGTATCGCTCTGTAACTTGGAATATATTCATGATTTATGATCAGAAATGTAAAACTGCAATCAAATATGCTTCCAATTTTTTCGAAGATTGAGGGCGTCCCCGGAAAAGATCACATAGTATACCTTTAAGCATTTACACAATCGTTCTTACATTCAAGTCTGTGAAATTGAGGATTTTGTCAAGCATACTTTGCCTGCTAGTTTAGCAACACACTTATGGGTAGGGGATCCTATTTAGTGTAATCCACTCTATACGTGGTTTGCTATTTTCCCCGGAAAAGGGTGTATCCTTGGTGTAAGATATTTCATGTATTTATAAGTTAGACTAGTGTCCAGACCTATTACGGATTAAAGCTGTATAATCCTTTAATCCCTCAATAGAGGATTTGGTGCTAGGTTAGTTTCGTGCTGTCTTACACCAAGGATAAACCCGGAAATGGTTTATATCCGAATCCGGTGATTGAACTACGGTTAGGGCTAGGATACAGGGTTTGGATAAAATAAAACGAACATAGTGTGCCATATACAAAGCCAATTATTTCCATTATTGAACATCCACCTTTTTAAAGTTTCTAATAAAATTTGATAAGTTTCTAATCAAATTTGATTTAGAATATTTCATGAGTACATGCATGCACATAATGATATTTGATTTGATGGGGGCCGTGTCTAAGAAAAGCACTGTTTGATGCATGGCGGCTGTGTCTATATAGAAAAGTATTGTTGGAAATGTCCGTAAAACTACGGACTCCATAAATAAAATAGCCCGTATGTGCCAACAATAAATCTGATTATTGGTCATAAAGCATTATTTACAATACTAATTAGAGTGTCAACCAACCATACCCACCCAAATACTTAACACATACATGTAATATGACACACCCATATACAACCGTATACACCTATTAAACTGATGTTAACCCTAACTCCCCTGAATGCTAAAAAATGCTAATCCTAAGTCCATCTCCAAGCGCATGTGCCGCCGGTTTTCGAAGACGTGGTAAACTGAGCCCATATAGTGAGCGCAGTAAACTGCACGTGCGCGAACGAGTAGCTGAGGGCCGTTGCTTAGTAGGTGGGACAAAGGGCTGAGGGCCGGAAGGTCCCCGGAACGAATCCTGGCGATTTAGTTAGTGTTTTTCCTTCGAAAATTGTGATCCCAGTCAAAAATCGGGGTTAGGGTTAAGAAGATTATCTGTTTAATTTTGCTGCAAGAATACTGAACTTTATCTTTCGCCTGACAGTAACATTCTAGGACTTGCAAATTTGTGTCCGAAATATTACTGACATTTCTAACAATGAGGTTTCATCCGGCCATATGATAGCTATATCGGTATTGGAGCACGTTGCCACGCAATTGAGTACCACCAAACCTCTACCATCCCTTACATAAATCATTAGCGCTCCATAATCTTCAATAAACGTTCAATGACAGCTTATATTCCTATGGTTAAAATATATAGCATTTTTAGCCTTGAACGCTAGTCGGACGCTTATAGCCGTTCGATAACCGTTCGATAAGTGCTCGTAGGAGCCTAAATATTTAAATGAGCTTATCGTTCAAGCCAAGTAACGCTTAGAAAGGACGCTTAGGCGAACGTTAACGAACGCTAGCCGAACGCTTATAACCATTTGGTAATCGTCGACCGCTTATAACCGTTAGATAACCGTCCGATAAGCACTCGAAGGAGCCTAAATATTTAAATGAGCTAACCGTTCAAGCCAAGAAACGCCTAAAATGAACGCTTAGGAGAACGTAACCGTTGCCCGCATAAAATAACATTTGGTACGAGCCGAATAGCCAAATTGGGAATTAAGCGTTCGACCATTATGAACGCTAAAGAAACTAAATGAATGAACCGGCCTGGTGAAAATGTTGTGATTTTCACTTGTACACATTAGTGATATGAAAATAAGTATCTGTTTAAGTGTTCCCTCCCCGAATTCATTGCATAGAGGTGACAGCCTTAAACAATCTGTGCAAAACAGCCCGACACAGGCAGTGGCGTGTTGTACTAGTTTACCATTTTTTTACTTAGTAAACCCTATACACATTATTCTTAATTGGTGATTTCACGTCGAAGAAGGAGACTTCCAACTGAGCATACTCAGAGCAAATAGTGTTCCGTTAAACATTAAAATCTCCTCAACACACTGCAATGTGAATGAACTGTGAACTTCTACATTCTCCTAGATAATGTTACCAGAAAACATTTCATTTCAAACAAATGGTAGTAAATGGTTTATATGTTGAAGTAAATTTCATCATGGCGTATTTCATTAATGTTGTTATTAGGTCAAATATTGAAATTGTTCATGAACAATCATTTATTATTTTATGATCAGTGCAAAGTTCACCTACTTTTAAAAACTACAGCACTCTCGTCGTGGCTATAAATCAATGTAGCCTCGTTTCCAGTTCACTTTATTCCCTCTTCGACGTAAATGCGCCAATTAAGAATAACATGTATTCCTTACCTTAACGATTTAAGGTTTATTTTAACCCTAACTCTAGCTCTAAACCCAACCCTAAACCTTACCCCGAACCATAACCTAAATCTAACCTAGGGCCATAAGTGGAAAAGTAGTGACGTCTATACAATTGGAAAGATGGCTGAATATTATGTGGCAGGCCAATTGAAGTAATAAATTGCTATTATATAAAACATAACCTATAGCTGTTGTATTAAAATGCCACTGATATGTACATTTCCACACTGCTTTTACATACCAACCACGAATGCAATCTTCATTATAATACAAGCAAGCTTAGGTATCTGAATGTAAGCTTACTTGTGTTAAACTAAATGTCTTCATCATAACACAAGATAGCTTACATTCGGTAATCGCTATATCTATAAAGCATAGACTGAATT
The DNA here is from genome assembly GCA_035610835.1 of Ophiura sarsii. NCBI lineage: Eukaryota > Metazoa > Echinodermata > Ophiuroidea > Amphilepidida > Ophiuridae > Ophiura > Ophiura sarsii. The sequence goes on along the minus strand of CM069447.1, from coordinate 48,201,136 downwards.
CATGTTTATTACCTTAAATTACACACACCATTTGTTCCAAGTTGTAGTAGTAACATCCTTAAGTTTCAGAACATATGAGTCCCTCCAATAGTGGAAAAAAGCCAAAGCCTGACACTAAAAGTGGCAGGGTTGTTTTTGTCAGATGTTATTTGAAAATTGACCTTTGACCTCGAACGGTAAGACATTTTGAATGCTTATATTCAAGTTAACCGTTCACTGACACCTTAATTTCTGATTCATAGCGATCGCTTAGCGTTCGCTAACGTTCCAAGAGTACTGTTGGAGGCTCGAATACCTTTAAACCGCTTAAATAACCATTCGAACAATAGTGGAACAGTTATGGAACGGTTATTAAGTAATCATCTTTGGTAAGGGTTGTATGCGGCATATCCACCGGTAAATAATTCTGATAATACGACCATAACACCTTACAATGACTTTATCATAACTAAAGTCTACATGTAATAATATGGGTGGAGGGAATCGTTAGTAAATCTTTATAAAAGTAGAATGGTGTCGAGTTTTGTCCTATTACAGATTCGCCTGACACTGTTTAACACCTACATGTAGTACGAGTTGAGACATGTAACTGAAACCTGATATATAGAGATTGTCGATACTCTGCTCACGTTGGAGCCATGCACCAGATCAATTAATCCGCAAATATATATAGCCTTATCAAAAGTATTCACACTTGTATGTAGCCTACAGGTTGAATAAAACAAAATGTGCACTGATTAAAACGGTCCATTGACCTTGAACCGTGTACTAAACTATTGTTGTTGTTTGTATAAAGCGTATTTAAAGGTATATTATGTGATCATTCCAGGGAACGCCCTCAACATCGAAAAAAACATTAAAAGCAGATTTTCTTGCAGATTTACATTTCTGATCATAAATCGTACATACATTCCAAGTTACAGGGCGATACGATTCTTAATTACCTAAAAATCATGGTTTAAGAGTGAAAATAAACTGTCGGGATAACACGACAGTTTATATTTTCACTCTAAATTCACTCTAAAACCATGATTTTGAGGTAATTAGGAATCGTATCGCTCGGTAACTTGGAACGTATGTACGATTTATGATCAGAATGTAAATCTGCAAGAAAACCTACTTTCTAAAAAAAAAATCATGAATAGAGGGCGCTATCTGGAAAAGATCACATAATGTGCCTTTAATGTAGTTCATCTTCCGAAGAAAATGAAAGTAATCAACTGAAAAATGAGAACAAATGTGAATAGTTTTTTTTCTTCTTCAGCTGACCCCCTTTTCACACCATTCTATTTGGAGTTACAAAGTTAAGACAAGTGGCATTGAGTCTACACTATGCATTTATTTGTAATTTATTAATTTACTGGCATGGTAAACGACGCAATATTCACATAAAAGCGTTTAAAACATTGTAAAATATAATGTACCATAGCATATTAGAATAAAGCACAAACGAAATTTCCTGATGTCAGTCACATTTGCGAAGAGAAATTCATGACACGTTCACGCATTATATGTTCTGAGTCTATTGCTTCTACTGCTAAAGTTTTTTAAAAATATAAAATGATATGTAAGCGTTCTTGGAATTTGAAATAAAACTAGTAGTTGTCTTTTTTGATATATAGGTCTTTAACGAATCCCTCCATTGATATGTCTATAATGTCTGAGTAGATTTTTCCATAATGTGATAAATAAAACATGATCATCCCTATTTCATGTCTATATGTATATGTTTCACGTCCAAAATACTATGTTTCTGATGGGACCTTTTTATTGACACGCCTTGTAGGTGCCTGCCTGGTACATTGAGTCTTACATCCGCCTATAATGAAATGGATATGCATACGCAATTCCGTCACGCCACACGTAGATCCTATCAGAAAATCTATATAAACACACTACTAATATTTGCAAATTCAGAATTGAAACACTTTGCCTAAGAGAGAACTTTATGCATCTGAATCTGAACGATTAGCAAGATCGACTACATTGTATTATGGCTATCACATATAAAATGGTGCCGTTATTGTGGCTTGTGTTGCTGCTTATGGGGATGCACAGTGTTGAGTGTCGTCCTCGCAAGAGAGATTTGAATAACGATTCGATCATCATTAATCTGTTGGAAGACATCTTAGGTTCTCTTAACAAAATTTCACAAGGAGTTCAGAAAACACCACGGGATTGTTCCGTCGTTGCCTCACAAGGTCCATATATGAGTGGCCCATACTTGATCACGCCATGGGATCAGCTGGACTCTTTCAAAGCACCGTGTGATATGGAGACTGATGGCGGAGGATGGACGGTATTCCAGAGACGTTATGACGGCTCCGTGGACTTCTATCGCAACTGGGACGACTACAAGGACGGATTTGGGGATATCGACGGAGAATTCTGGCTTGGATTATCCAAACTGAACAGATTGACCAGCAGCGGGCAGAGATGGAATTTGAAGATTGAACTCGAGGACTTCGAAAATAACACCGCTTACGCACAGTATGATAATTTCGGCGTCGGTGATGAATCCAGTGGATTCCAGCTTACTTTGGGGACCTACTTCGGTACAGCTGGGGACGGACTCGGCTATCACGCAGATGCTCCTTTTACAACCAAAGATCGGGACAATGATGATCACGGTAGCAACTGTGCCGTTCTTACGAAAGGTGGTTGGTGGTATAGAACTTGCCATGTCTCTAATCTGAACGGTCTGTACATCGGGTCTCCACTTGAAAGTTCCGCTGCTATGGTATGGAAGTATTTTACTGGTGGGAAACACGAGGCTTTGAAGAGAAGCGAAATGAAAATACGACCTACAAGCGCCGCTCAGTGAGATGCTTTGACATTTTCTACGGTGTGGAATATAGACGAGATACATCTGACTTTAATAAATAATGAATGATTTTCAGTTAGGGAAGACGTCAAAACTCGACCGCCCGTTGACCGCCGGTATCGGGCGGTCCCGCCCGGTTCTTTCAGGTCAAATGTTTTACTGGTATATGAATATTCGCGCATGCAACACTGAACAACAGCCGGTTGACTTAATGCTGTAACCGGACGAATTTACACTTTCCATCTGTTACTTTGCGGTCATAATAGCTATCTCTATAATCGTACCATTCATAGACTTTCGGTATTGATTTTAAAAAGTTAATTGAGCTATAAACAGATTGAAAAAGCCAACCCCAGCGAAAATCAATAGCTGTATTGTACTGGTTGTCAACTGAGACTTAAGAGCCCATTACTTCAAGATGTTATTGCTCACGCGTGTGACGAGGCACTATCAACCGGTCGTGTTCACCAGAGTGTAACTATTTGACCTTATTATGTGTGTATATTATAACAGACGACACGTTTTGTGAGAACCGGGCGGAACCGGCCCTAACCGGCGGTTGCCTGGCGGTCGAGTTTTGACGTGATCCCTTACGCACTCTTATGTTATAGTCTATGCAACCTTGAATGTTGTGACGATTAAAAAGCAATTATGGTAGCGGAAATGTTTCTCTTGCTCCTTCCTTGCACAATGCAATAGAATAGGCTTATGTATATATTTTGATTGAAAACAAAAATTGAACCCGAAAGTGTCAAAAACCTTTACAATTTTACACAATTTGCTATCGAATATTTAGCTTCATTTTATACCAAAACAAGAAATCTTACTGCTTAGTAGGCAATGACATCTTTTACTTTAAGGTCAATTTTGCGTGAAGACATCCTAAACATATACATTCTAACAAAGTCAAAGTTATAAGGGAACAGTTGCATTTAAACGCGAACAATTATTGAGACTGTATCGAGACTCTATGCGTATTTTATGGAGCCTGATTTGGGCAGGGAGAGTATAATGGGAGGTGAAATTCGAATCGCAAAACAATAGCCTCCCATATAAGGGCACATGGGCGTGAGTACGCGCGATGTGACTCGTAAAAGGAGGGCGACGCTATGATTGACAGCACGAAAGTCCTTATAAGGCACATGAGACGCGAGATGTGACTCGCAGATTTAATTTAGACGCGCGTTGTGACTCGTAAATCGAGGGCGCTACCACACTAGAGGTTTCAATCTCGGCAATGGGAGTTTGTGTACAGTGGCACCGGCCTGACTTGGGCAAAAATATATCGAGACTCTTATCGAGCAGCAAGGGATTTTCGCATCATAATACCCCTTGTCTAAATAACGAAAGACATGTGGGCGGTATGTAAATAGAGGTTCGGGTTATTTATTTAAAGTTTTTTCCGTCATATCGAGTACTCGATACGGTCTACATACTTGTCTCGATATAATAGTCCCTTCTGTAAGATAAACACATATTATTATCCTCGGTGTATTTCCTTAAAATTCCAAAGGTTAATATTGACTACTGGCATGGGAGTCCGATATCGACCGCCAATGTATTTTTTTATCGAGCCTCAACTTAAATAATATCGAGCCCAGAACGTATCGAGTCTAGATGCAGTCTCGATAATGTTATCGAGTGATAATTGGACCTGTTCCCTACATTTAGATTTGCGACAAGATGACACGGTCCACAATCATTTCTTCCTTAATCCTCGTTAATAATTATACCAGGCGTCATTTACGAAGAACTGCCAAACGAGTACGATGGCTCATACGTATAATAGTAGTGACTTGTTCGTACGACTTATATATATATATAAACTGCTCACAAAAAGTATCGAAACACTTAGAAATGATCCAATATATAACGGCTCGAAAGGGTATGCATTAATCGAAGCAAATAACCAAGTGCATAATTTTGTTCCGCATATTTTGACACCTCGATCGATGACATACAATGTTGCGGAGCGGAGTTATTGTCATTTCAATGGTCGTGGGTCCAGTTTCAAAAGTGACAATCATCCTATACAAAGATGTTTGCATTACTGTTTAGAAAGATCAGATTCGTGATTTTCAATAGGGATGAGTGTCACCTTTGAAACTGGACCCACGATCATTGAAATGACAATAACTCCGCTCCGCAACATCGTATCTCAACGAACGAGGTGTCAAAATACGCAGAACAAAATTATGCACTTGGTTATATGCCTCGATTAATGCATACTCTTTCGAGCCGTTATGTATTGGATCATTTCTAACTGTTTCGATACTTTTTGTGAGCAGTTTATATATATATATAATACAGATAATATCTGATATCACCATACGTACAAGAAAACTTAATAATTGAACTACTGAGACCATTGCAAATATTTCTATAATCATATTGAAATATTCGTCTCTCACCTGACTATTTAAATTTAAATTTTAGTCGTATTTCATCTCTACATTGCTACAGTACCAGGGTAGCTCATACAACTTTTTATACTATTACTAGGATTCGGGGCCAGGCAAAAACACAGCGTCATCCAACATTGGAACTCCCTGCCAAATTCCATCGAGGAAATCAATAAATATTTCAAATTCAAAAATACCTGGCTGATCAGGCCCTTATGGCTGAACAGGATCCTTGTTGCTATGTGGAGGCGTTTTGGGCTATCCCTGGTACTCTCTGGTATTTGTGCATTTCCCAAACCTGCCGTAAATTAGCAAGTATCTTGCTTTTATATCTTTTATGTGTGCTATTTTATATGCAATTTTTGATATTGTGCAATTATGTAGTATGAGTACTTAATAAAAAGGAATAAATGAATGAATAAATGAATGAATGGCGAGCCTAAAGGTACCAGAAAAGAACCGAATGAGAATAAAAACAAGTGATCATTTTGTATAAGACCAAGTAAGAGTTCGAATTATGTTTAACAAAACCGGATCGAGATAGACCCTTCATTGGTCATGTCATCGATTGATATTATAAAACTGAAGTTAGGAAAAGAATTTCGACAATGCCCCAAATTCAAGGAAAAGGAAAACCCTCATTCACATTTATATTACATTTAATATTAACATGTCATTTAATTAAATGGCATGGTTGTGTTCCGGGTTATGTCCCATTCTAAACTAGCTACGGAAGTTCAAACCACTTTATTTTTGAACCTCAAGGATTTCGGTACTTTTTGTGTGCAATATTAGGCAATATACCACTGTATATAATCCGGGTTATGACGTGGAAACCAAATCCGCCTTTTTCTAATTCCTTCCGATTCCGATTGTAATGCCATATTCTTAATCAGCTACAAAATGATTCGATAATATCCCGGATTTGTTTTTGACAGGACTGATAGGCGGCCTACAAACCTTACTCACACATGTGTCATTTCTCTGGTACCCATGTTTAGGAATATTTACCCCCAAAAGAGACGTACGTTTTAAGCGCTGTGTGTTTCCTGCATACACTATAGTCATAATGAACTGGACAGCGGGATTTCTTTTTTCGTTGCGAGCATACGAATCGTAGTTAAAATGAGCGAGATAATTCGGACAGTCAATTTGTATCAGATCTGGAAGCATGTTTAAATGAGTATGTAGCACACAATTATACCCATATTGCTAGAAATCGAGTTGTCACATGTAAAGGCAAATCTGAGTACAAGCATCACCTGTTACAGACCGAGAAGTAGAGGCAAGAAGTCTTCAAGAAGCTCGAAGTGGAGGCACGTGTCAGAGCCGAAATGACATCCTTACGCCGCAACAGGGGAATGGTCAATGGTTAGACGAGCTGTTCGCGACAGGGCACACACATGTCTTCTGCAAAATGGAGGCCATGTCGAAGGATGGCTTCATTAAAAAACAACTTAATAATTATCAGCAAACAACTAAGTGATTTCTATTTTAAATTGCAAGGAAGCTAACATTTTATGTCTAACAAAAACACCTTAAGCAGAAGACCGTAACTCAGACCGCCTAATTTGTGAAACTAATAATATGGCAAATGTAAATGACTATCAAGAAACAAAGCGTCGTTAGAACATATTTTATTTGTGCAATATTTTTAGTATGTGAAGTATTATCATCTGACATATTCATCTCTACAATGTTGTACTACCTTTGGCTCATTTAATATACCAGGAATTTGTAATAAATTACAGGCACAACAATGCCTTGCTTGTAGACTTTCACTCCATAGTATCATGCTGCAGTGATATCCATGTCTTAACTGTGTAAATGTATATATAAAGTGATAACTTAGCTTGTTTTTGTTTTGTTTGTTTGTTTGTTTGTTTGTTTACAGACGTCTGAAAAGTTAATGAACTGAGTGATTATAAATCAATCTGGTAACCCAACAAAGAGTCTGATGGGCCAATCTATTAGTTCACTTCATCTAACTCAGAAAACATGTATACTATACAAGAAAACACAACATAGGCAGGAGTTGAAAGTGGCAATGAAAGTGACATAAGAATAAGATAAAAGCCCTTACATAGGGAGAACAACATCGAATCTAAATTAAAGAAAAATACATTTCTGGAGGTCATTCAAATCAAGAGAACCTAAACAAAGGACGCAGAAAAATGTCAGTATGAAGGCTTTTGACGAATTTGCTTGAAACAACGCCATAAAACTATCGTGGTGATCAAACCTTACTGTGCCAAGTGTGTATATTTTTAAGTTTAAAGGAATTCTTGTGGCAAATCTCATTGATCAGACAAATATGCGGCCATGTATCATCATAATTGTTTAGGCCTACACTAGAAAATGTGTGCTTTTTACTGGAAACATTGGCGATTACGGCGAAATTTCCATGCTCGTCAGAGAGGTAATCGACTCCATGGGCATATTTTGGAAAACCGACCCTTGACCCCGTATTTAAGTATAATTAAGTGCCCCGTAATGGTACACGCCAACGGAATAAGCTGTGAAATGTTATGGCGTTGATTCCGTATGACGTCACGAACGGGTAAGCCAAACATGATTTTGCCTAGGCATGGATGATGGATGGAGTAGGCCAAAGTGCATGTACTCAGTAACAAATATACCTAGACATTCAATTCAACAATAATTTCTTTCAAAAGGATAACTGCTGTCCTGACAAGTAATTATTTTTAAAAGGATGGTAGCTGTCCTCACAAAATGTAATATTGCTATGTTAATTTTGCTATCTTCAGTAGATAGCAGGTGTCCATGCATGACAATTTCCACTCAAAAATAATTATAACAACATGAAAATATCATTAAAATGGTCATAAAATGTTCCAAATGATTCAAGGTAACTATTCCAGTACATTTCAAGTACGACTTCGTGACATTAATTTTGCCCTCTGTGTAAAAGCAAAGGTTCCTTAATGCACATTCTCAATAATTGTCAAAAAATGCTGAATAGATACCTCTGGAGACACAACAACATAATCCGTATTTTGCTTTCAGTGTTCAAGGACTCAGAATTATACAAGAGTGGTAATCTACTTATCTATGCCGACATCAAAAATAACACTGTCTGAGGTAGAACTATTCCACCCAACATAATCGCCACCTCCCAAAAACCTGACATTGTGTTATTCTGGTCTACAGACAAACGGGTTGTTCTGTTTGAATTGCCGGTACCATGTGAACCCAGCATCGAGAAAGCTCACCGTACCAAAAACGAACGATACGCATCCCTTGTTACCGACATTGTCGACGCCGGGTTCTCTTGCACCTTAATCGCTGTCGAAGTAGGATCAAGAGGGCTTATTGATACCGACAATAAAGGCAGAATAACTCGCTTGTCCAAAGAACTTCAAACTCCTACCACATTCACTGTTATGAAGAAACATATCACAAAATCCGCGCGCGATAAGTTCTTCATATTCCAATTTTGATGCCAGATATGAACCTCAGTGGAACGTTCATGAATTTATCTAGTCTGTTTTCCTTCCCGCCATGGTATTTATTTTCTTCTTTTTCTTCTTTCTTCTAGTGTTTAATCATTAGTTGTTTGTCTTTGTCTAATCCCTGCCTGAGATCGGAATGGATCTCAGTTGTTCCTGGGCATTGTATGCTATCTTCTTTTGTTGTTTAATAAAGACAATCTATTATATATATAATATAAATTTCCTAAAGCGTATTTAATCTATATAGTTCATCCTCCGAAAAAATGAAAGTAATCAACTGAAAAATGAGAAAAATGTGACTACTTTTGTAAACTGATCCTCAGTTCACACCATTCCATTTGGAGTTACAAAGTTAAGACATGTGGCTTGATGAGCTGGAGTGAGTGTCCACTATGCATTTTTCTATAATTTACTGGCATAGTAAACGACTCAATATTCACATAAAAATGTTTAAAACATTGTATGATATAATGTACCACAGCATATTAAAATATAGCACACACGAAATTTTCGAAAATAAAAATAGTAGTTTTCATAGGTCTTTAACGAATCCCTCGTATTAACATCTTAACTGTGTAAATCCCTTTGGATCGGTGAACAAAAGCGGTTGGCTTTTAAAACCTGTCACATTTTTGCTTTTTTTCCAGTCGAGTACTTTCATTTTTATGGAGGATGTACTATAATAAATACTATTTTACAAAGACATCAATAATTCCATGGTTCAATTCACACATCCGTGGACATTTTTGGATTCACCCTGCATATGGGGCACGGAGAGATTGGCGATAAAAATAAAATAGTTTCAATAGAAGGTATAATAGAACCCTGAGACGTAATATTTCATGGGAATAGGGTTGACGTGATGGCGCTAGATGACATTCTGGGGAATCCATATGTGCCGAATTCTGCAGATAGTTTCGATGTGATTTACATGTACATCGAAATTACAAAATTTTGTAATATTACATGATATACTGCGAATTAAGGTAAACAGTTTCAGATGGTAGTTAGTATATTATGCCTAAGTATTACTATGGTGCATAAAACCCGATTTCCAGGAAAACTGAGGGCGCACTCCCATACGCATCTCTCAATGCCACTTTTTAAAGTCGTCGAAACATATCCCTAAAATAATCCGGGTAAATCCAAATACATTTCCCATAACGTGTTTGACATGGAATCTTTTCTATTATAGGGCAGTGGCGTTAGTTATGACTGTTCCTGGGTGAGAGGGGGGGGGGGGGGGGGGGGGGGGGGGTGAGGGGGGGGGTTGTTTTGTGAACAATAAAGACGCGAATTATCTACTGAGCGAAGTTATTCCTCCCAACACCCCAAATAATTCAGTGTTATGAACCTGGAAATGAAATTGTCGAAGAATCCTCGACAATTCCTTTTCCAGGTTCTGAGAACTGAATCATTTGGTTTTTTTCTTTACTTGAACCATCAACTCCTCCAGCCCCATTACTAGCTACTCCACCTGCGATATGTAACAAAACACCAAGTGTAACAATTTGATACAGCAGATCAGTTCTGATGTTGACTCAAATCATTTCTTTTTTGTATTTTTTTAAGAGTATACGAAATTCCACTTTGGCCCCTTTTGAACTAGAATTGGACTTTCAACTAAAAAAGTTTTTAAAATAATATAATTTATTATGCACACATTTTGTAGTTTGTCGTGGATAACATGGATGAAAATACGTTTTTCCGTTCAACTCGAACAACTATTAAAATGTTGATAAATCGATCATTATTGCGTTTACTGAATATGTTTAATTGCACACTGAATAATGATTTTGAAAGTTCTATGCACAATATATGAAAAGTGGGCGAAGCTGAATTATATAATTATACCTGAGTAGATTTGCCATAATGTGATAAATAAAACATCCACATTTGATAGAAAAAAATTCATGATTATTCCTTTTTCATGTCTATATGTATAATGTTTCATGTCCAAAATACTATGTTTCAGATGGGACCTTTTGATTGACACACCTTGTAGGTACCTGCCTGGTACATTGAGTCTTACATCCGCCTATAAGGAAATGGATATGCATACGCAATTCCGTCACGACATACGTAGATCCTATCAGAAAATCTATATAAATACACTACTAATATTTGCAAATTCAGAATTAAAACACTTTGCCAAAGAGAGTACTTTATGCATCTGAATCTGAACGATTAGCAAGATCGACCACATTGTATTATCATGGCTATCACTTATAAAATAGTGCCGATATTGTGGCTTGTGTTGCTGCTTGTTGGGATGCACAGCGTTGAGTGTCGCCCTAGTAAGAGGGATCTGAATAACGATTCGATTATCATTAATCTGTTGGAAGACATCTTAGCTACTCTTGAAAAGACTTCACCGAAAACACCACGGGATTGTTCTGTCGTTGCCTCACAGGGTCCATATATGAGTGGCCCATACCATATCACGCCATGGGATCAGCTGGACTCTTTCAAAGCACCGTGCGATATGGAGACCGATGGCGGAGGATGGACGGTGTTCCAGAGACGTTATGACGGCTCCGTGGACTTCTATCGCAACTGGGACGATTACAAGAACGGATTTGGCGATATCGACGGAGAATTCTGGCTCGGATTATCTAAACTGAACAGACTGACCAGCAGCGGGCAAAGATGGGACCTGAGAATTGAACTCGAGGACTTCGAAAATAACACCGCTTACGCGCAGTATGGCAATTTTGGCATCGGAGACGAATCGACTGGTTTCCGGCTTTCTTTGGAAACGTACTTCGGCACAGCTGGGGACGGATTGCGTCATCATGCGGGAGCACCTTTCACAACCAAAGATCGGGACAATGATGATGCTGGTGGCAACTGTGCCGTTTCACAGAAGGGTGGATGGTGGTATAGGGTTTGCCATGTCTCTAACCTCAACGGCCTGTACATCGGATCTCCAATTGAAAGTTCCGCTGCTATGGTATGGAAGTATTTTACTGGTGGGAAACACGAGGCTTTGAAGAGAAGCGAAATGAAAATACGACCTGAAAGCGCCGCTCAGTAAGATCTTCTGAAATGGTCTACGGTGTGGAATATAAGCGAGACACATCTGACTTCAATTTATAGTTATTGGTTTTGAGTTACGCACTCTGTTATTGTCTATGCAATCTTGAATACTAATAGGATGTCCCCGAATGATTTTTACCGCGTTCTTAGGCAGTCCAATTCTAACGCCTGCAATTTATGGGAAACATGTTTTGTGTTAATTTCATCAACATATCTTCATCTGTTCCGATATGGCATGACATTATCAAAAATCGATGAAAACCTGTTTTTCACTTTCAGGGTATTTCGATCGATAACACGATTAAAAGGCAAGTTTTTGTCTTGGGTATGTTTCTCCAGCTCTTTCATTGCGCAATAATATGTGTATATATTTTGATTGAAAAAAATAAATTCAAGCTCTAAAGTTTCCAAAAATACTACACAATTTGCTATAGTATAATAAGCGTCATGTTAGACCCAAGCAAGACAATTCTACCACCTAATAGTAGTATAGACGTAAGCGACGCAGTAGTGTATTTGATAATGACATTATTTTAATTTAATGTCAATATTTTGCTTGAAGACATCATATTAATCACATTTAACATTTTAATAGTACCATGAGGTAACTTTATAAATGCCAACAAAGTCAACGTTATAAGGAAACAGTTCCAATTATCGAGGCTGTATGAGTTTTTTTATCGAGCCTGATTTGAAAAAAAGAATATCGAGACTCGTATCGAGCAGCAAGGGATTATTTGTCGAGAAGCATACGCTTTGTCATAATGTAACAACATGTGGAGCAGTATGTAAAAAGAGCTCCCGTCGTATCGATATGATAGAACCTTCTGTAAGATAAACAAATATTACCACATTATCCTTGTTGAATTTGCTTTAAAACTCCAAGGTTATTATTGACTATTGTCATGGACGCGTATCGAGTCCGATATCAAGCGACAGTGACTATATTGAGCCTCAACTTTAAAAACAAATCGAGCCCAAAACGTATCGAGTCTCGATGCAGTGTCGATAATTTTGTTCGCTTACGAAAATACAAGCGATCTCATTTTCCTGGATCATTTGATGTTTGGTGGTTTCTAAATCGTAAATTCCTTGTTTGTAGCATCGTAGAAAATGCTAAGGATCATTTAATTTGAGTCACGCGCAATTTATACTTTAGGGAGCACATCAAAACTCGACCGCCCGGCAACCGCCGGTTCCGTGCGGTTCCGTGCGGTTGCAGCTGGTTTCTATTGTTCTAAACAATGATATGCGGTCCAACCGGGCGGAACCGCACGGAATCGGCGGTTGCCGCGCGGTTAAGTTTTGATTTGCTCCCTTACGCTCTTTCAATTGAGCCAACCGATCAAAGTTAAGTTTTTCGGCTCTTTAGCGAGTGGCGAGCCGGCAGAATAGATTTTGAATTAGAATTGAATTGTTCCGTGCTTACTGAAGACATACGGGAGAGTGGGGCTTGCGGCTTCGGCATTGTAGTTCTCGCTTGCACTGCTGAATGTTGAATCCAAAACCATGCATGGATAATAACTCAGCAATTTCTACAGAAAATAACCGATAAAATACTGTAATTGTACCGTCTGTCAAATCTCAGATTTCAATGTAATAACCGTGAAGGCTGACATTACTACACCACAACATAGCGGTTTATAAGCACTTTTTCTACGCTAAGTGGGCGACAATAGAGGTGTCATCGAACACAATGAAACTGATATAGTTGTCCTGTTTATAATTGTCTATCTTGATTTATTCAAACAATGTTATATAAAACACAGGGTAGATTTATTCAGTGTATATAACGAGTCAACAGAGGGAATGTGCTGATGAAATATGGGCGATGCCTTAATGCTGAGAATCACCACCGAAATGAGACGCTACCATTGGAGATTGAGAAATATTATTTAGAGTTATGCAAACATTTTGCATCATTTAATTGATTAAGGTATCCACCATGTTTCAGGCATCATTTCTATACTTCAAGTTCATCATTACAAATCAATACAGGGTTCTATAGGCCTAGAGTCCAAGATCTTAAATTTGGGCCTTCAAAAGCCTATTCATCATCGAGCGATAAATCAGACTGCCTGCTCTCGAATAACCTTATAACTGAGAAATTCAACATGATCTTTGAGTGGTTTGATTCATCGATGTTGAGTTCCGGGACGACACTTACAGGCCGAGGTCAATTGGCGAAGATCATCGAACCAGCTTTGACCTTTTGCCAGCAAAACCGGACCGAGATAGACCCTACACTGGTACATGTCATCGATTGATATTATAAGACTGAAGTAAAAATAATAATAACGACAATGCCCCGAATCCAAGGAAAAGCAACATATTAACAAGTTTTACATTTATATGCCATTTAATGGCATGGGTATGTCCCGGGTGCGTATTTTCTTTATGCAACTATAATGGGATGCATAGACGACAGATGATGTACACATAGATGGTATCGCTGTACGGAATAAAGCATAGTAACACAATGGGATGCATCCCGTTATGGTTGCAGAAAGAAATTAAGCGTCCCGGGTTATGTACCATTCTAAGATAGTTACGGAAGTTCAAACCACTTTATTTTTGGATCTCAAGGATATTGGTACTTCTGTGCAATGTTAGGAAACAAACCCGATATATAATCCATCCGGGTAACTGGGTGACGTGGCTACCAAATCCGCCTTTTTCTAATTCCTTCCGATTCCAATTGAAATGCCATATTCTTAATCAGCTATAAAATGATTCGATAATATCCCGGATTTGTTGGACAGGACTGATAGGCCGGCCTACAAACCTTACTCACACATATGTCATTTTATCATTTTCTGGTACCCATGTTTAGGGATTGTTACACCCCAAAAGAGACGCACGTTTATGCGCTAACATTACTCACATCCCCAGGCAATTTTTAAAACATTTCACACATTTTAAACAATTTCAAAATTGTCTTTAAAAAATTGTCGGTCGGCCCAAAGAACATGTTTTGTTTGTGGCCTTAGGGTGGCATACAGGGTGAATAAAAAAAAAGTGTGCACGATTTAAAACGGCCATTTGACCTTGGTGCGTGCTTTGAACCATGACATTGTTGTTGTCTGTATATAAAGGCGTTGTTAATCTAGTGTATCCTCCCAAAAAATGAAAGTAGTCGACTAAAAAATAAGCAAACTGTGACACGTTTTGTAAACTGTCCGCATTTGTTGTCATTCCAATGGGATTTACACAGTTAGACATGACTATTACTGCAGAATGATGACATGGAGTGAGAGTCTACAAGCACGGCATTGTTGTGCCTGTTATTTATTACAGGTTCCTGGTATATTAAATGAGCCAAAGGTGGTAAAACATTGTCGAAATAAATAGTTCAGATGATAATACTAATAACACAAATTAATAATATTGCACAATTAAAATGTTCTGAAGACACTTTGTTTCTTAATAATTTCACTAAAAAGTCATTCACATTTGCCTTTAGGTTCACAAATTATACGTTATGAGTTTACGGTCATTTTTAAGACATAAAATAAAATGTGAGCTTCCTTGCAATTTAAAATAGAAATCATTCAGTTGTTTCCTGATATTTATGGTGTTTTTTAATGAAACCTTCCTTCGACATGACCACCATTTTGCTGAAGACATGTGTATTCCCTGTCCAACATGTTGCGAACAGCTCGTCTAACAATTCCCCTGTTGCGGTGTAGGGATATGTCACTTCGACTTACTTATCCCAGGTTGAAAGAATGATTTTTCAGGAACATTTTGACAATTAATGTGATGATAATGACCGTTTTAGCAAAACCAATTTAACTGTGGGTACATCCCATTGGAATGGCGAACAACGCGGTCATTTTACGAAACTTGCCACAGTTTGCTTATTTTTCAATCGATTACTTCCATTGGGGAGGATAAACTAGATTAACAATGCTATGTGTAAACAACAAACATTCCATGGTTCAATACATGCATCACGGTCAAATGGTCGTTTGAAATCGTGCACAATTTGTTTTGATTCACCCTGTACACATACACTCAGATAATATTGGTATTAGAGGCAATATAATTCATTATGAGGCAATATAACCTGATTTTACCGGATGGCATGGTTATTAAATCCACGGCGTCTTTCCGGTAACCTCACATTGCACCATCCATTACCAGCTATGCATTTCGAGAGGGTTCCTTGTATTTGTTTGGTGCGGGCATTGGTGGTGAATATAGTTGGCCTTAACATTTTAAATGCTAAAAGTTTAGATTACAACTGCAAAGGCTACTACTAGAATTATTGTAACTTACAAGTTACACAAACCTATCATTTACATTAGGTCAATTATGTAGGTCCACGTTAAATCTAAACACAAGCCATGAACTTTGAATATCGTACATTATTTGTATGATCACTAGTAGGTTTGAATTGACATACTTCTTTTGGAAAGCCATAATTTTGACAAATAAACCATTTTCGAAATCTTATGACAGTTTGTATGTCAGAGGTATCCTTTACTAACGTGTGTAATTTAAAAATCGTTGTACACGTGACTGTGGATAACACTGGATTCATAATAGCGCTTTAACTTAAATAATGAGGTCGTACTAAAAATTATATTGAAAGATGAGTATCGATTGGCCATCAACTACAAGGGCGGATGCAGGATTTCTCAATAGGAGGGGCGCCAAAACGGGGCGGGGGTCAAGGGGGCAGAGTTCCTTATACGGCCATGTGTTTTGAACTGACCACCCAAAAAGGGTGGCGGCGTTGCATTTTTGGTGACGAATCATCCATCTCTCTCTATTAACTCAACAACTAAATGTGGTAGAGCTATGGTTTAGGTGTCATTTTAAAGCCTATTTATTTAGCTAACCCATACCAGGTATTTCTATAACTGTTTGGCTGAGATATGATTGATTATATTTCGAAAGTCAGGGGTGGCGGCGGTGGCGGTGGCGTTGTGTACAATCTCTATGGGGAATATAGAAAATGTTCCCAATTCTACGTTCAAATTACAATAACTTCCTCATCTCTGTATGGTACAAACATGATTTTGCTCTCATTTTATAGATTGTTTTATATTCTATAAATTTCTGTTTCAACAAACGTGTCAACTATTACGTAACAATTGTAATCACGATTCGATTGCATTGTCCTTGGCTTTTCCCCTATTCACTACACAGTGAACTTGCCCTAATTCATCGGTTTTACATACATGACTGTAACAACAGAATTATTTAACCGATGATAGCAAAATTATACATTTTTGGAAAGCGCTCAAATAGGGGAATTCAAAAATCCCGCTTAAATCAGGAGAGGGTGAACAGCCAAAAAAATATATGTGAACACTCTAATAAATATGAAATGTAAACGTTTGCGCTCATTTACTTCCCTATACAGTATATTTCAACAAGTTACCCTTGATAACCATATGTTCTGATGGGTAAAGAGATTGTGCACAACGCCACCGCCACACCCGCCACCGCCGCCACCCCTGACTTTCGAAATATAATCAATCATATCTCAGCCAAACAGTTATATAAATACTTGATTTATTCACACAGTGTAGCTAGATACATAAACTTTCAAATGACACCTAAACCATAGCTCTACCACATTTAGTTGTTGAGTTAATAGAGAGAGATGGATGATTCGTCACCAAAAATGCAACGCCGCCACCTTTTTTGGGTTGTCAGTTCAAAACACATGGCCATAAGCACGTTTAATTTTAGGACTCATTGATCTGCACGCACGTACGCTTGCACCGGCACGGTTGAGTAATTATTCAAGGCGTACAATTGGTGCAAGAGTTTAGTTAAATGCACGTTAAACTATCCCGATACCAATGTTTAAAGTTAGACACTTATCAGTGGGTTAGACCACAGATGGTAGAATTTCATCTGTGGTTAGACGCGTTTTCAAGTTACACAAATGTTCGAGAATTGCGTTTAGTTATGAAAAAGCGATAAACGCGCGTTTATAAAATCGCACTTAAATACGCATGAGAAAACGGCCCACATGATGACTTTGTTCAAATTTGATACTTTTATTTCTTTTGAGAAGTTGTGATCGCATCAGTTAGATAAATTGCGATGCCAACCGCTTTTTTAATATAAATACTAATATGTGTTCACCTATGGATTTAATAGTCCTAAATAAATATACAATTATTTCGGATTACAACTGAAGCCATCTGAACCTGGTAATTATCTTATGCATTTATACATATACGATAGAAAACGATAAACGAAATAAAAAATAATTAGTAAGTAATTATTAGTTTTATCGCTAACGTGTCAGTCATTGTCAACTTCGTTATATTTTGTAATTACCCGTTGGCATATATGCGGGTACTTAAGCATAGCCTGTATAATTTATTAAAATAAACTAAAAAATAATCAAGAAACTGTATCCGAGCTTAGCCATCACGGGAATACTTTAAATTGAAATAATACATGTTATGACACTTGTAATCAAGACAGCAAGATGAAGACGTCTATCATCCTCTCATTGTTTAATTTATACTTTTTGTTGGTTTGCACTTGTGGATTTCGTATTAAAGAAGAAGATGGTTTGCGGCCGCATAAGAAAGCAAAGGTAGGTGGTTTAGTTGTTAATATCGCTGTCAATAATTGTAAATTATTGTGCACGGTCAAAACGTTAATAAATATACTAATTTTCCAAAATTGTTTTAGCTCCAAATTACAAGTACTAAATTAGGAATAAATTCCTAATTCATAATATTGGAGGGACTCTAACATTAGTTCATTTTCCTCAAGAAATGTATGTAGGCTACCGAATACCAAAGCAACGTGCAATTTTCAATGTTTAAACATAATAAGACAATTCTTCACAATTTTATTATAATATTTTTAAAAGGTTCATACTTTGGAGCTATACTTTTGCAATTATGAGCATGTTTATTTTCTGGTAAGTTATTTCTGTAAGCACTTTATAACGTTTACAGACATACGTTTGGAATTTCTTTATAATAAGTATAGTATTTCCATAATTATGCCCATGCTACATACATGTTATTACATGTTATTTCTAAACTATATTTTGGTGTCATTCATGGACGTTTGGGATAGCGTTACGGTTTCGCGCCACAGTTTCAAAACTCGTTTTATTTACAAAATGCTCCAAAAAGCAACTGGCATAGCGGCTGTATAGCGGTTATTATTATGTCTGTTGTTTCTTGATTTCATTGCCGTTAGCAGGATTTTGTAAGTGAGGCAGACTCTCCATTCCCGAATAACTTCTTAGAATGTCCCAGCCGAAAAACCCCAAACCAAACCAAACAACAACAATACTAACAAAAAACCAAAAAACAGCACTAATTATAAAACCCTGTCATTCGAGTTTGAAGAACCTTTTTTAATTTTTATTCTTTTTAATAATAAGAAAGAGGCCCTTCGGATACAATATGGAAATATGACGCCAGATTGGATAAAAAATTAACTTAAGTAAATTAAAATGCAATTACCCCGAAATACCAGTTAATCCATGACAAGCCATAAAGGGGTCAAATACAAACATAAAACATGCAGCGACGTAATACGTGGATAAGAACAGTGTTGAGCCCAACTTATTACTATTACAATTGCATTAGTGTTGTCATTTAGGGATAAGTACTGATATATTTGTCGAAGATTATGATTGATAATGCATTCGCAAACACTACATTTTAATGATCGCACGAGTTCATTCATGAATGCAACAACGTGCTCGAGGGAGGTGTAGGACGAATGCATACAATTGTTTCATCTACTATTCTGATGTCTAGCTGATAGGGAATATGTAGGCCTATTGAGCATAATTTATTACCATACAGTGAACCCAGTGTACCATTATTATCATTTTATCATGACGAACGTAATTAGTCTTTAACTTTCATTCTTATACTGTATTTATGTTGCATAGAACGTAGGCAGAGTTGGAGCGGAGGCTAGGGCAGATATAAGCATTTCATGTAAGTTTAAAAGTTCATTTGATTGAGAATGTCTTTATTTCATTAAGTGAAAAAATAATATTTCCGGTGATCAGATTTAAATGCGTATTAAATCAATATTGATGATTAAATAGATGCCTTTAGATTAAGTTCAAGATGTTTCATGTATATGTCTTTTATGATTTATGACTTGACTTCAAATGTGTATTTCCTTATATATCAGCATGCTCTTCACCCGTTGCCCTGGGCATGGAGAATCGAGGCATTCCTGACAAAGATCTTACTGCATCCAGTTGGCTCTACTACCGACTAGATTTTTACGGGCCGCAATTTGGTCGTCTGAATCTGTCGCCAGATATAGGGCTCTGGATCAAGGATAGCAGCGACACGGCCTCTTGGATACAGGTATATCCTCTAGATTACACATCACACCACTAAATGATTGTAGTCCTTGCCGACGAAAATCGGATTTTCTCTCTATTTTAGAAGCCTGTGGCCATATCATAACCATAAGTAATCAGGAAAGGTACTTGCCCCCAAATGATTGAAGTTGGAATATAATCCAGATTTTAGGACTATCTATTACCACAGTGCTAAAAGAGATCGTTTCAGTCCATTTTGTATGTTTTTGAGTTATTTTGATCGTACATGTTCTGTCAACACTGCTCAATTTTTGTTGATGATAAATGAGAGCGATACACTAGCTGTCTAAAATCGGGAGGTCATTTCTTAGAACTGTCAGGGTTACCCTTCAATGATAACAAATATCATGAACTTGAAGAAAAATGTAAAGTCGAAAAATCCATTCGCTTTATAAGCGATACAATGTACGTTATGTAACACCCCTCTAACATGTAAAAGTATAGGGGCCTATACTTCGTATTTAGTGGTGTGGAATCGTTATTAAACAATTTTCTGAACAGTCTGTTTTGTATTTGGTAGCCCCGTGGAAAGTGTTAAAGGAATACCGTTCTATTCATTGAACCATGCATTATATGGTAGGAAAATAATTATCTAATGTATATTGACCATTTTTATTGAACACAGAACTATAATGTTCAAGTAAACGAATTTAAACTGCACATCCTCAACCTGTGATTATTTGAAATTCGCGCCCGGTTGTCTGTGTCGAAAGTGTTGTCTGTCTCGAAAGTGCTGTTGGGATTTTAGTGACGATGATATCACAATATTGTTATGTCATCGTTACTAAAACGGCCTCATCGGCAACAGGTCGCTGGACGGTATCACGCAGGAGTTCAATGCATAACTCGATAATATCAATACATGAAACAGAGATGCGGACATCTCGTACATGTTTAGTCATAGCTTTGATCAAAATGGCGACGTCCATACATGTGATTGTTTTTCTTTCTAAAGCCGATTTTGTCTTTACGCGGTACTTTTAAAAACTTAATGCTACATATTATCAGAGCGCTAAAGTTCCATGGCACGGATACGAAAATCCTGTTAATACATTAACATTCAATACCCTCAAATTAGGTTGATTTACAAGACGATCTCAGCGGAACAATAACAGGACTTCAAACACAAGGTTCTGCCGGAGCAGACAAGTATGTTTCAGCCTTCAAAGTTCTCTCCGGGCTGGACGCATGTACCTTGAACTATGTCGTAGACTCTAGCGGGACACCGGAGGCAAGTTATTTTTCTATCTGTACCAATAAATGTGTTGTGACGTTCATTATATCAATAGATATTTCATATTCCATCTTCATACCTTACTTTGGCCACACGGGTTTTCTTAACATTTAGGTTTCGTCGAGCATACTGTAAACAGACACAACCGTAGCCATGGTAGCCGCGAATGTACTTGTCCCGGTCTCAGTTCAAAATGGGTGGTTCTTACAAGTCATGTGTTTTTCCCTCATTCTGATGTTTCTTCGGGCTAAGTGTTGTCTCAATATTAGCAAATTAACTTATATAAAGCGCCACACAGTTTAAGGGTGAGGAGGCTATTCGCTTTTAGTAACCCATACTTCTACCAATCATCTATATATATCATACTTCCGAACCACGGTGCGCCTATGTACTTCAGTCTGCACGGTCTGAAGGAGGCATGGTGACGAAGCTGTGTCGGTGTATCGTATTGAACTCACGCTCAAACGATCCACCACGAGAACTACGGTGCGCAGCAGTGTTAAGACGCTTTAATCGACTGCGCCACCTCGCCTCTCTAACTCAATTGCACATGTTAATATTTTTTTACACAAATGCAAATGCAATTAATTGCATAATTAATATAAGGTATTAAGTCAAAACAATACCCAATTTATTATATGAATACAGTATCTGCTGTATACCCTTATTAGGGAACTGTAGCATAAAATAATGTTCTTCGGACGAATGGAGGGTCCCACACATCTAACGCCCGATAATGTTACGATCCTCATTTAGTCATACCCATTTCTGGTCCTGCGAAATTTTACTAGGACTATAACGGGTCGGACATTTTCTATATTTTGACATGTTTTGTGTGATTTAGTGAGCCTTTTTGCCTGACACATTTAGAAAATATTCCCGGGCAGAAACCAATGACCGCTAATTTATGATAAGAAAATATGACCGTCCCTATTTTATACAACGCCTTAGTATATATATTTGAGACTAAACCGTTTGATTGTCCCACGGAGTTATCCCACTATAATAGGCCTCCCATTTTGCAAGGCTGTTGGCTTATTTCTCGCTTCACATGGAAATTATACATTTTCAAAACGAAATGTAAATTATATTAAAAATAATTAAAGTTAACAAAAAACTTCAAAATTAAACAATTCTTAGGGAACAGTTCCATGTATACTCGATAAATGATCGAGACTGCATCGAAATTCGATACTTTTTGGTCTCGATATTTGTCAAGTTGAGGCTCGATAAAATAGACATTGGCGTTCGATATCTAGCTCGATACGAGGACCATGCCAGAAGTCATTAATACCCTGAGGGTATTTTAAGCAAATACAACAAAGATAATGATAAGTATCATGTCCATCACATCGAGACTGGTTTCTAAGCCGTATCGAGCAGTCGATACGGCGGGACAATGATACTGCATCACTTGTCCGTTATATTTAGGCAAGGTATAATATGCTGCTCGATAAGAAACCCCTTGTTGCTCGATATAGGTCTCGATATTTTTTTTCAAATCAGTCTCGATACAGTCTCGATAATTTTAATCTTATAAATAAACTAAATGTTTCAGATTTTTACGGCAAGCAGTAGCGCAGTTACAACGCACACTTTCCCGCAGCCAGTACAAGCGCGGATTATACGGATAGAACCAACGACATGCAATGAATACTGCGCCTTACGATTCGAGGTGATTGGGTGTCCAGGTAAGTTTTGTTTGTTGGGGTGGGGTAGGTGGACGGGGGTGGGGTGTTTGTTGGTTTTTTGTGGGGGGGGGGTGTGTGTTTAAGTTTACTTGTTTGTGTTAGGGGCGTTTTGTGGGGTTTGTGTGTTTAAGTTGTTTGTGGGTGTGTGTCTGTTATACGTCGGGGTGTATGTTGGGTGTGTGTCGGCTGTCTTTCTGCCAATGTTTTAACATTACGCAACAAGGCCTGCTTAGCAGCGCTATAAATTGTTGCCCTAAAAACCGGCACCAAATTTAAATATTCGCCTTCCATCAAAGCTGGTTGCTATATGACATAATTCTCGTGTGCAACCAACCGGCTGTATTGCAACGCCCATTGAGTAGTTTAAACGCACGGCGTGGATGTAATTTGCAACATAATGGAAACTCACCCATGCAGTTACCAAGAAGTACCGCTCGAATTTAAATATACAACCAGGCAATCCTCTCGTAGTAATTGATAACAATAGGTTTACCAGACCGAATTAATAGCGCTCCTAAGCGGGCAATTTATGTCATGATTTACTGTTTATTTGCTTATTTTTTATTTTTATTTTTTTTACCAATAAACCACTGTGAGAAGCGTGATGTTCCCCAATACCTACCCGAATCTGAGAGTAATTCAGTAGAAGATATTGTATATACTGTCCTCGACAGCCTCGTCTTTCATCAGTATGAACCTTTCATCCTGATCAGTACTGAAATGTGTGATTTAACGCGTGTCAATACGATACTTCAAACCAACAACCAATCAAAACCAAAAACCAACAATAACATGTTACTACTCCCTTTTGGATATCATGAATATCATAATGAAATGTTCTTGTTTACCTTTTCGTCCTTTTCGTATCTACTGTCTTTTGTGTTAACTTATATTTCTGTGAATGTATTCTGTCTTTTCAACTGTAATAGTTTGTAGTGTTTAAGTGTTTGTTTAAGGGGGTGCCACAACGCCAGGATTTTGCTTTTAGCTGTTCCTCTGCCATCATATTACGTGTTACATTGTCATTTTATATTGTCTATGTTGATATGATGGAAAATAAATATTTAATAATTGAATTGAATTGAGTAGTATACCGTAAATATATATAAAGTATCAGACCTGAATGTCCTAGGCCCACATAGCATATTCTACAAACAAGGACACATGGAATAACATCCATATGACCAGCAGAATGCAGCTACAGACATTAAAATTATGTGCAGTATATTAAAATACATAGGGTCGGACATTTAACATCCAGACTTTGGTTGAAATATTAACTATTACGATTTCAGCTTTACGGTAGTCATTTTAGCTGGCCAACATTGTAAACAAGTGTTGGGCGATGAACATAAATACAGATATCACAAAGTATACATTTACGGTGCATTGGTGATGAGCGGTATCTGTCAAAATAAATCGTGGATACTATTATGTACAGGACTTGACGCTCAGTTGCTGCCTGATTTTTAGGACACCGCTGTTTTAATATTGATAGATTCGTTTACAACAACACATTTGAATGATGTTTGTATTGTATTTTTTCCTTCAGATTCAGCTCTCGTGTCGCCAGGTATGTAAAGTAGTAGTAGTAGTAGTATGAAAACTTACCCATTCCAAGATGTGTGATGATTGGGTAGATCTAATCACTCAGGACAGAGGGACTAATTTCCACTACTTCCTTTTGAAAACCATGTTGTCTTTGTTTTATTACAAAACAATATTGACTTATATTCAAATAAATAGGAGAATCATTTTATACCTTTGAAAGACTTGCAATATGACATTTCACATTCCAAATAGAGGTAGATGTGTTTAAGTTTAAAGAATGAAGTAGGCGTCATACACCGATTCAATTGAATAAGGCCGGTGCGATTAAACTCCTCACAAAAAGTATCCAGACACTTAAATATGATCCAATAATTAACGGCTTGAACGGGTATGGATTAATCAAAACAAATAACCCAGTGCATAATTTTGTTCTGCGTATTTTGACACCTCGATTGTTGAGATGCGATGTTGTGTACCGGAGTTATTGTTTCAAAAGTGACAATCATCCCTAAAGACAATAGATGCAGGTTTGCATTTACGGGGTGAATCAAAAAACATTGTGCACGATTTGAAACGGCCATTTGACCTTGATGCGTGCATTGAACCATGAATTTTCTGTTGTCAGTGTAAAGCGTTGTTAATCTAGTTTATCCTCCCAAAAATGAAATTAATCGACTGAAGAATAAGCAAACTGTGGCAAGTTTTGTAAACTGACCGCGTTTTTCGCCATTCCTATGGGATTTACACACAGTAAAATTGGTTTTGCTAAATGGTCATTATCACTCACATTAATTGTCAAAATGTTCCTGAAAAATCATTCTTTCACTCTGGGATAAGTAGTTAATCGTCTGATACCAAGTTGTCAAATGAAAAGGCAAATCTGAAAACAAGCATCAGTGACTGGCGATGGTGCATCACCAGTCAACCTTGATATCCCTGCGCCGCAACGGTGCTCCATATCATCATGCTTCAGTAATATTCATGTCTTAACTGTGTAAATCCCATAGGAATGGTGAAAAACGCGGACAGTTTACAAAACGTGCCGCAGTTTGCTTATTTTTCATTCGATTACTTTCATTTTTTGGGAGGATGAACTAGATTAAAAACGCTTTATACAAACAACAAACATTTCATGGTTCAATGCACGCATCAAGGTCAAATGGTCGTTTCAAATCGTGCACAATGTTTTTTGATTCACCCTGTATTGTTTTGAAAGATCAGGTTTATGCTTTACACACGTGTATAAAAATGCAACATATACTCAGAAAATGAAGATAATGTGTTCCTTTCACAACACATATTTATTGTTTTCATTCAACTTCATCTTTGCCATGACTTTATCTTTATCTTCAGTACCGGATCTCAACAATCGAGGTGTCAAAATACGCAGAACAAAATTATGCACTGGGTTATTGGCTTCGACTAATCCATACCCTTTCGGGCCTTTAATTACTGTGTAAGTGTCTCGATACTTTTTTGAGGAGTTTAGTCCGTTACGCATGGCTACATGGATAACCTATTTAGTCAATATTCCAACATAACATCCAGGCGTCGTACATATCAATTTTACATACCAAACCAGGGCGCAATTGTCCGTAACATATTTTCACCCTATATTTAAAGTATTAATTTGAAAGTTAGATGACGGTTTTTATGTAAATTATAACCCAATTGAAAAAAGTAATCGAAACACAAAATTAATAGAAGTATAACAATGTGGATTGCCCGTTGGGGCACGTCTCACTTATTGTCAAAGTTAAAATTAACACAAGTCATACATTTTCGTTCTATATTCTAATACGCAGATCCGGCCCCGCTTGAGTATGCAGGTAAGGTGAACGAATTGAGAGGTCAATGATTGTGAATCCGTTGTGCCTGTGGAAATTCTTAACATTTTATTTTGGTACCGAGACATTTCCAGCGGGGCGCAGCCCTGAGGGAGATCCCCGGGCTCTAAAGAAAAATGTTAAGAATGATCACGCAATCCGATACTGCTACTGATTAGTCATTTAACCTCATTCATACACGTAATAAGCCTATTAATAATATGTGTTTTGCAGAGTAACTTGTTTCAAAAAATAATAAAACAAGATATTGGCTTGTTATCGATTATCTTACACATCATCATAACATATCGAGTAGCGGTCATTATTGTGGTTTTCAATAACTGATCTCAAGTTCGCGTAATCACAAAATAGCGGCATCTGATTGGTATAATAGTATTAATACACCTGACATGGTAGTTGAACACTACCTTTGTCACTCTTTAAACGTTTTTGACGCGTGACGGCAACAACATATTGGGAGTGTTTGCAACACACACTCGGTCGGGGAGGAGAGAGGGGTCCCGTTCCCCATAACATTTACAAAAAATGACAGGTGAGCTGAGCCCCCCCAAAAACACCCCAAAAAAACACCACAACACAACAACAATAATAACAACAACCCACCCACACACCAAAAATCCAAAGAAAACCTGTCAACTGGACCATCTGAATGTTTCATCAATTGAAAATGGAAGCTCAATTTGTTACACAAGATGACTTCACGAACGTCTTTGTGTACCATTTTAGTTCAAAAACTAAACATGATCGCTCGCTTTGCGCGCATATTTCAACATGTTTGACTATTATAAAACAACAATTGGGTTAGCCCCCCCCCCCCCCCCCCCATTTGTTTTTGCTTCCATCGCCGTGGTTTGTCAATCTGACACCACTCAATTTTCTACGTGTGGCTGCAGGATTGAATTAGGAAACCTACCAGAATTAGTAATGGCCACGTGTGTACGTTTGTAGGATAGAACCTACGTTTTCAACCTTAGGACAAAAAGAAGGAAGGAATTTCCACCCAGACTTATTTATAATAGATTTATTTATGCACTCACATCGATATTTATCTCCACAACTATTAAGTAGTACCTACAACTGCCAATTACTCTATTAAAACAACAACTCAACTCACAGTAACTAGCTCCTAAATATAAATACACCTAAAACTTGACAATAACTGTAAGTTCAAAACTATTAATCAATATTCACACAAAAGTTGTTCTAAAGTTATTTTCTCACCGGTAATTTCTCACAAAGTAATTTCACCAAGTTTCCCCTAAGGTTAATTCTCCCACCAGTAATTTCTCACAAAGTAATTTCTACCAACCAGTATTTTTGTTGTTGTAACTCCTCGTAGCATTAACAGGTTAAAGCTGAAAGATATAAGAAAGAGATAATGTTAATGTTAATGACATATTAGTGGGAATAGTATCAGCATGGGTAAGCGATTGAGACCTGTATTTGGTCACGTGCGTCCTACAACCCTCCCTGGCCATGGTGTCATTGTCAGTTATAATCGGTATGCACTCTCACTCTTCTCTCTCTTCGGCCTACATACCCTTCGGCCCTGCTGCTCTTCACCCTATCCACTCTTCGGCCTACATATCCATCGGCCATGGTGTCATTGTCAGTTATAATCGGTATGCACTCTCACTCTTCTCTCTCTTCGGCCTACATACCCTTCGGCCCTGCTGCTCTTCGCCCTCTCCACTCTTCGGCTCTCCACCCTCTCCACTCTTCGGCCTACATACCATTCGGCCCTGCTGCTCTTCACCCTATCCACTCTTCGGCCTACATACCTTTCGGCCCTGCAGCTGCTCTTCGCCCTAGGTTTTCTATGCATCTCGCCGTATGCTGACAAAGTTATGAGAAAATCGGTGGTTTTTACGCACTGCGCACGCTCAGATCAATTAGCCGCAGGATCTAGAACTGTGCTCGAAGAAATGTCCATACTAGGGAGAAACCGGGGCAGGAAGTTCCACCAATGATATGGTAAATTAAATACAATTAATCTAATATGGTGAATTAAATATTAATAATTTACGATGCATAAATCCTATTCCACTACATAGGCAAACAGCTGTCTCATTGTTCTTGAATGATGACAATGAAGTGGATTTTGATGTGTACAAACGCATTTATAAAGTAAGCATTTTTGTTCTTAACCTTTATTTCCTCATGCACAATTAATAACTATTGTGAACAGTGTGCTCGATTCCCGAAAGGTTCGGTATGGAGAACGGTGCCTTATCCGATTCCCTTATAACATCGTCGTCTTATGACGGTACCAAAGCCATAACAATGGCCAAGCAGGCTCGTCTCAATAATGACAGATGTTGGTCAGCCGACAGGTCTTCAGATATGCCGTGGATACAGGTTCGCCATTCATATAACTGATTAAATAGGTGGTGGTGGTGGTGATGGCGGAGGTGATGGTGATGGGGATGGGGATGGTGGTGGTGGTGGTGGTGGTGGTGGTGGTGCTGGTGGTGGTGGTGATCGTGACGGTGATGGGAATGGTGATGGTGATGGTGATAGGGGATGTAGTGGTGGTTATGATGCTGGTGGTGATAGTTTGGGGAGTTGGTGCGGTGTTGGTGGCCGTGGTGCTGGTTATAGTGGTGCTGGTGGTGGTGGTTGTGGTGGTGGCGGTGGAAATGATTTTGGTGGAAGTGGTTTTGTGGTTGTAGTGTGGTAGCATTATTTTTGGTAACTGTATTGGGTTGGTGATCTTGGTGTGGGCCTATAGCAGTAACGGCAGCCAAAGTTAAATCATTACTAATAGAACTTCATTATATTAAATTAAATCCCGCTTTTAATGATCATAGGTTGACCTCTTTGGAACTACCGATAACGCTGTTAGTGGTATTATCACTCAAGGAAATCCGCGTAAATCTCAATGGGTTACTTCGTTCAGCGTCCAAGTTGGTGATGAAGAGTGTTCACTGCAGTACATAATGGGAAGTGATAACACCCCACAGGTTAGTCTTATCACAAATGACATTAATTTAAATAAAAGGCGCGTTCCCACTCCCGTCGTTGCGCATCGGCGGCCGACATTGGTGGATACAAGTTGACAATTGCTTTGTATTTTGTGGGCAATTGTGTATTATTTGCTTGTATTTTTTAATTTTTAAAAAATCTTGTAAAGCGCTTGGAGATCTAACGTATCAAGCGCTTTAATAAAATACTGTATATCATTATTATTATTGTTTCAACACGCCGATATCCGTCGATCCGTTTATCCCGGTAACTCGTGGTCGTTTTGTCCACTCATTTTATTAGAGACGCGTACTTAAACACCAGTAAGGGATTTTGAATTCAGCTATGTTTTTTATTGATTTTATAAGGTTATTTGATGTCTGGTGTGTTTTGAAAATAGTTTTTTAACAAAGAAAACAAATAGAAAACAGAGAGGAGAAGAACAATTGTTCTACTAGTGGACGAACATTTCAAGTAGGATCGGGCGGTCGGACCATGGTCGGACGTACAGTCGTTAGGCTTGCCATCGATACGGAAAAAGGCGTTCAATCTTAAGCTCAGGTTTCTTTGTCAAAACAAAATTAAAGTGTTTATTCAGTCACATTCATGATGATTACGATGACGATGACGATGGCGAAGACGAAGCCAGCAAAGATGCCTCACGGGCAGGAATACAGCACTTCATCTTCATTTAGGTTTACTAAAGTAATTTCTCATTATTTTACAGGTATTTGAAGCCAATTCGGACAAGGACAGCGAGGTAACGAACATGTTTCCGACTCCCTTGAAAGCACGTTTCGTAAGGATGTACGCCACTCAGTGGTATGGATTCCCAGCTCTTCGATTCGAAATACTAGGGTGTTTTCTGTAAAAGAAACACAACTATTACTCACCATTTCGTTTTTCTTGGTATAGTGTTATTGTTTATTGTGACCATCCACCACAAACCCAGTGTAAAGTCGCCAGAGCCTTTTCAGAGATATGGCTCAATAAACTCAAGACAATTCAATAAAAAACAAAGGATTTTCAAAGGGATTTTTGATTATATAAGTGTTTATTTACAAAACAATAACTACATGTCATATATCATTTTTAAGTAGATTATAACTAAATCAAAATTTCCATTTTGAAAAATGGCGACTTCACACTGGATTCGTTGTGGACGGTCACATTTTATTTTTAAATTTCCTATAAAACCATAGAAAACAATATGGAATCGACAATGATCCATTACTTTCTTTCCAAAATATCCTAAATAGCACATACCACTCACAATTGGCAACATTCTAAACATAGTATAAAAGCGCTGGTAATTTCACCAATTCAGGAAAATTCATAAAGATCGAGGTACATGAGTTAGGTAGTAAATGGTATGTGAGAAGCAAGAAGTGAACCTTTAATACTTTACCATCTCAATCAACAATACATTCTGTTACGTAATGTGTTTTACTAGTTCACTTCAAAACTTTCCCCGATTTTATCCAGGTGCAAACCACCTGAGAATTGATCGTGCATGTTTGAATATAATTATAAGCATCACGTCCCATTTGGGGTTATCGCAATTGGCAAATATCGATACCCCATCCCGATCCACGTGTAGCCAAAAAGGCCCCACGCTCGATCTCTTGCTCTCTTTCTCGAGCTTGCTACTCACATGACAAGACATCTTGGACAATGTTCTCCAGCAGTTAATTTCTGGCCCAATTAAATTACTACAAGTATGATTTTATGAATAAACTTTAAGTTCGACATCGACATCTGTGCATCTGAGTTTCATTCGTCTTCTGTTCAGTTCTTCACCCTCGGTTTACGTTACCATTGTAGATGGAGGATTTCACTAAATAAACCCTCCTACAGATATACCTATTGAACATTGTCTAGAAACGTATTCATGTATTGGGAGACTGCTATGTTATTGCATAATAATGAAAGTCGTTTATTTGCTAAACTATTCAGCATTGGGCTATTTCCTTCTGGGTATGTTATTGCATAGAAATGCATTAAAAAGCACATACTCTTAGTTTGGGAGAAAAATGAGGGCGCTCTTTGGGACAAATGACTGAGCTTTATTTTAGTGTCTTAACCCTCAGGCGTTGTTCATTATTATACAGGCTGAGAATTGTCATAATGAGGACTGTAGTACTCTATGTGAACCGACTAGAACCGACTAAAACATGTCTATAATACTAAAATTGTGAAACATAAATTGCAAAATTGTAATTGATAGTTTATTTTAGTGAACTTAACCCTCAGGCGTTGTTCATTATTATAAAGGCTTTGTATTGATTGTAATAATGAGGACTTTTTGAGGACTTTTTGGTACTTTATGCGAACCAACTAGAAACAGCTAAAAATGTATATTAAAATTATGTGAAAGATAAATGGCAAACTTATAATTCGTAGTTTATTTTAGTGTTTTCATGCAATAATATAACGGCTGGGTATTGTCAAAATGAGGACTTTTAGTACTTTATGTGAACCGACTATAAACAGTTAAAACATGCCTATACTAAAATATGTGAACAATAAATTGGAAATTGTAATTCGTAGTTTATTTTAGTGACTTAATCCTAGGTGTTTTTCATTATTATAAAGGCTGAGTATTGGCAAAATGAGGACTTGTTAGGGGCCATATCCAAACTCCAGTGATTTTAAAGCATTTTTCTACCGATTTTACCCCGGTATTCCAACGGTATTTCGTTCTATCCCCGGTATTCCAACGGTATTTCGTTCTATTTCGTTGGAATACCGGGGTAAAATCGGTAGAAAAATGCTTTAAAATCACTGGAGTTTGGATATGGCCCCTTAGTACTTTATGTAAACCGACTAGAAATAGCTCAAACATGTCTATACTAAAATTATGTGAAACATAATTTGCAAAGATGTAAGTGTTAGTTTATTTTAATGTCTTAATCCTCAGGTGTTGTTCATTATTATAAAAACTGAGTATTTTCACTAAGGGTCCATATCCAAACTCTCAGTGCTTTTAAATCGTTTTTCTAGCGATTTAAAAGCGCTTTTCCAACGGTATTTCGTTCTATTGTTAAAAGCATCGGAAAAAGATCGGTGATTAACTAGAAACCTCTCTACTTATCTGGCGTTAACAATAGAACTATTGTAGTACTCTGGATGACTCAATTAGTGAAGCAGACACATCAAAGCGCGAGGAAGGTTGTGTTATATTCTTTAAGAAATACTATTTATAAGCTTTTTAAATCCGATCATAAAATGTTTACGTTCACCGCCGATCAATGTATCTGGTCGTCTAGAAATATGAATTAAGCTACCGCTCCATCACTCTATTCATCTATTGTTTGGCGCAGTATTGCCAAGATATTGTGAAAGTAGCCCATTTCCCCCTTCATTCCATTGAAATCAATGCTGAAAACATTTTGGCGATAGGTCACGTAACATATTTGTACAATGGATGGGTGATGACGGAGGGGCGTAATATATTGACCATCGTGTTTGGAAGTATTATACAATATAATACCTATGTATTATACAATATATAATCCAAGTCATTAGTTTAGAGAGGATATTGTTTCCGACTTTTGTCCTTTCGATTTTAGCCTCCGATTTAAGAGATATTTGTATTTTGAACCCTATGTAATGTTTTTCTTCAAAACGTTTATGTATAGCCTTCATTAGCTCAAACGTCAAAGCGCCGGCTTCACAATCATGAGGTCAGTGGTTCGAATCCTGCGGATGGGGATGATTTTCTTTTCTGTTTTGTTATTACACTGTTTGTTTTTATAAATTGACAGGATTGCTTATCGTTCGCTATATTTATTGAATGTTGAATTCTTTTGCAATTTCACTGCGATAAAGAATGTCCTGTAAATATAATTGTGTTTACTACTCCTAGGCTTACATTGAATGGCCCCTAGCTAGTCTATGAACATGATCTGCAAAGGCCAATTGTTATGTAAATAAGAAGCCAGTCGGCTCATGTCCTTGAATCGATTTTCCTATTTCCTACACCACCGCAACATTATTTCAATAATAATAATACAGGCAAATTGATTTGTATTACATAACGGCTGGCATTTACTTTACAAGTTTAGCTCAATCGATAATAACACACAACGAGTTTCTATTGTATTGGCCTGTTGCATAGGACTAGGACAGTTCGGTGGTATACCGCGGTTCATTCACATTTCATGATGCCATGCACACTAAACAGTCAGTGGAAAATTAAAATGAAATCGTAAATAATTCCACATTCCAAAATAAACTATAATTGAACAATAATGAATAATTATACGAAATGATAAACAATATCGAAAACTAATTTTAAACAAATGTATATAAACGATTAAAATAAAATTTCAAAACGTGATAGGATTCGAACCCACGACCTCCGGTTTACTAGTCCAATGCTCTACCGCTGAGCCAACTATGCGTTATGTGAACGCAATAACAAACAAAAGTAATATGGTTCAACATACCACTCTTCTCTAAATTAGATGTTTAAAATGCTTTATATTTCTTAATCTTTGTAGTTTTAAGATAGTTTCTCGCTCAAAAGTTGATTATTTACTGTTAAAGAAAGTAATTCTGATTTAAATGTAACGAATAACACTACTTTTTGAAACAATTCTAGATATATTATATTTCGTTTGTACAGCATTTTGTCGATTTATGTGCACACTTTTACGACTTAGTATTGCATCATGGGCTTTTTGCCGGGCACGCGAGGACTTGGGAGCGAAGCGAGTCATGTGATTTTTGTCCAGGACAAACACTTGAGATGTACACGCCCCTTTAAGAATCGGTTCACAAAGTACGGGATTTGTTATTCGTTAAATCTAATAAATCATAGACTCATTTTTATAGACAACAACACCGTGTTGAAAAACCCGTGTGTATTTAGGGAATAGTTGAATGAGAACTATATTTGGGTATAAAGCGCTGAGGATTTCAGGAAAATCGAAATAGCTCAGTTGGTAAAGATTTGGACTCTCAATCAGCAGGCCGTACGTTCGAATCTTTGTGGCGGTTTATATTCCTTGTGCTCTATGCTTAGAGCGGTCGAGTCTGGGTAGAGGTCGGTTAGGGTTTTAAGTATGCCGAAATATAATATTTATTATTGTTCTCTCATTATACGTCCGTTCGGGGTTTTCGTTTATATTGACATAATTTTAACGTTATTTATTTATTTTGTATTTACTTTCTTAATTGTTGATGTTTATTTAATTATTTATCAATCAATTAATTATAAATAGGCCTTAATATACTATTTTATTGATATAATTATTAATCTATATATTATTTATTTACATTAATTACTTAATTTCTTCATATTTATTATTTATTTATTATTTATTAGGTCACGTTCAGAGTGTATGCAACATTCTTAAATAGTCTAAAAACGCAGAAAAATGACACTATTTAGGGGAGTAAGATTCATAATGCTACTTGATTACACACATTATGCCTATACCAGAAAACAATAACACGTTGTATGTTTAATGGCTCCCATATTGTTTAGTATTGAATGATAACATTATCCATACTTGTACCAGGGAGGTGTCATTGACACCTCCCTGCTTACTCTAAAATCATCCACGGCTGAACAATAGTCTTTAAAGGCCACTTCAAGGAGGATTATTCTTATGACGTTAACGAGTGGATTACGATAAGCCTAGCAATGAATAGGCGGCTACAAACATATCGTTTGAGTCGGGTTTGAGGAGTGTCGCGATTAGCCTCTATCACCTGCCATGATAAAACCTGGCACTTTTACCCGGGGGGGGGGGGGGGGGCACTCAACTCTTTTTTTGGGTAGGGGTGTGCCGCCCAGGGTCTCAAAAAGGGGGCTAAAGAACTGAACTGAGTGGATTTTATGACGAAAATAGGGTCTTAGGAACAGATTTTTTTCCCAAAAAAATAGGTCTTGAGAACTGGCCTATAGTTCAATTTTCGATTTATTTTGGTTTAAGAACGCAAAATTTTCGAAAAATTGGGGCTTTGGAACACAAAATTGGTGCTTTGGAACGCAAAATTTCGCGATTTTTGAATTTTCAATGAAAACGGGGTCTTAAGAACTGATGCAGGCTCGAAATGGGGGGTCATAAGAACTAGCAGCAGAGGGTGAAAAGGGGGTCTTCAGCGCGGCACCTAACTATACCCTTTTCAAATGTCAGTGCCCCCCCCCCGGGACTTGTACTAGAAACCCGATAGGTGTACAATCTGGCAAATGGGTCGCTCTCTACGTCACAACAGGGGTCGGGTGAACACTGGTCAGCTTAATAACACAATCGTCCTCGTGCTTTCATGTGTCTGCTTCACTAATTGGGCCATCAAGAGTACTACAATAGTTATATTGTTAACGCCAGATAAGTAGAGAGGTTTCTAGTTAATCACCGATCTTTTTCCGATGCTTTTAACAATAGAACGAAATACCGTTGGAAAAGCGCTTTTAAATCGCTAGAAAAACGATTTAAAAGCACTGAGAGTTTGGATATGGACCCTAACATTATTTGAAACTTAATTGCAATTTTTTTTATCTATAACATACAAAGTTAGGTGGGTCTTTTCTAGTGTGATGAGCTATTTTTCGATCTAAGTATTGTATCATTTTTGTTTCAGTTGTTACTGTAGTCCATGTATGTTAAATGTTGATATGGTTAATTCAAGGAATGTAACATTATCTGTAAACTCAATATGAATTCGTAGAGTGTTATGTTTTCGCATGTCATTATAGAAGGTGTTCTTGTGTCGAGGCGTCATCGTTTTCTGACTATGTTAATTATGGGTACATTCTATGAATAAAAGTAGTGAATATTAAGGCAATTATCGTATCTTTGTTCTTGTGTAATCTGTTGATTAATACATTGCATGGATATGAAGACATACATGAAATTACAACATACACATTCAGCCAAAAATATGATCATTTGTTTAACTCTCGACGCATTCTCCATCAAAAGTGAGGACACATAATTATGGCGACGCTTAAGTTTAATCAAGTATAACATAGTTCAATAGGAAATAAAACAATACTCATTTTGAAGCTGCTTAAGGGGGGTGTGGACCCTCAGGTATAGCCTCCGTAAAACTGCCGTAACTTCTTCATTATTCATTTAATCTACATAAAGGTATACATTTTTGTGCAGAAAAGGGTTCAATGAATCCAACCATGCATCATGAAAATGACCAATTTTGAGAAAAATTATTAAAAAAACCTTTTTTTTTACCCATTTAGGATTGGAAAAGATAACTAAAAATATATTCTGTCAAATTTTGTCGTTCTAGATTTATTATAATCTTATTAAATTCTTTAGGAGTTTTTTTAAATTTATTTTGAATATCTGAAAAAAAACCAATGAAGGAGTTACAGCAGTTTTACGGAGGCTATGCTGAGGGTCCACAGCCCCCTTAGTGTTTTTCAAGCTCATAGAAGTCTCAAATTTCCTTGGGTACAAGAGGCAATTGCGATAAGGAAGCAGGGTTAGACAATACACTAAGAACGAGGGGCAATATGATCTAATTCAGATGATTGATGATCTAATGATTGCTGACTAACCGGGCTGACTTTTAATATACGAGAAGAAACACTGCAACTAAGCCACCAATATCACGTGTTGTAAGCAGCAGACCGTCACTTGACAATAGGTGTTTAGAAACAAAACGTCAACACACACAAGTAAGTGGTCCTTGATTATCTAAGAAAAATCCCATCAGGTCAGAAGTCACAAACTGGTCCAAAAAAATGTTTCACTTCTAATAATGTTGAGGAATGCACCAAATCTGATTAAACGGGACAAAACTTAAGTTTTACATACTTAATGACCCACAAACTATATATCGTTGAAAAGCTTATGATTCAAGATTTTTAATTTTTGCAAAAAAGAATCAAATTATACAGGGTGTGTAAAATTTGTATAGGGTGGAACATAAAAAAGTTGATAGTTTTTGCTCCTCACAAAATATTTTGATAGTTTGTACAATTAGGGTTTAGCTGAAGATAGTCACCAAAATCAGAACAACCGCAGAAGGTGCTACCAAATTTGCTAAGAATCACTTGCCCAAAATGTTCACAGGAAAAGTACAGGGTGTCTAAAATGATGATGAAATAATGCATAAAATGAAGGTTTGTATATATTATTCTATGAAATTAAGTTAGCATGGACTATTTAATTTAAAAGAAAATAGTTATCAAAATGAACTACACGAATATCGTTAAAGTTCCTTTTATTTTTAAATACAGGGTGGTCCAAAATATGTCTAAATAGCAAAATTTTCATAAATCTATGAACAATTCTGTGAAGAAACACTTCTGGCTTTTTTAGTTAAATGTCTTACTACCCAGGGTAGAAAAGGACCGAAGAGTCACACAAATGAAATAGAGAGACTGCGATTTGGCCATTGTTTAATCAATAAAATGAATAAAACTGTGTGTTTTTTACATTAAAACACTCCCTGAATTGAACATCATATTCTAGTAGAGAATGTCTAGATAACAATTCAATATTATTATTCATAGTAGCAGGCACATGTTATTAACACATATGAGAAGTTTGAAAACTTTCCTATGTATAATTTTAAAATGGCATCAATTTCAAAAGTTCTAGTTTTCCACTATTTTGTGTAGAAACCTATGGGCGCCTCATCCACCGGCTCCTCATCCACCGCTCCCACCCTTGACTCACTCGACGTTTAGATTGAGAACTTCACTGTTGCTAAACATGTGGGTTTAATTCTTTTTTTATTCGGTAGCTGGATAAATTGTCTTTAATATGATACCAAAAATGTTATGTTTTTTTGACAACTTCTATTTAAAATAGAGACACGTATCACGATTTTAAGGGTTTTTTGAAACGATCCCACCTCATTTGATATACCTATTAGTGACCTGTGACCATCAACCATATTTCTTTGGTTTGGATGACGTTTGAGGCGATCAACATACGCCTCCACACCCAACTCGTTTATCACTTTTCACGAAACAGGCGTTTGCAGATGACAGTTCCAAGATTTTACAAAATGTTTAAACAATGTCAACATTATTGAATTTCATCACCATATTTGGTATCAGCGTGAGAAATGCATTAAAATAAGTACACACATGCCTAGTATTAGATCAGTATATATTGGGATAGACTCTGAAAGTTAGGAACATTTTCTTTTTGTAATGAAATGGTGACGCCACAATCTCCCACCTGTTCACAATGAGCTGTTTTCATGTGAAACTACAGCCGAGTCAGTCGGTGGCGTAACTTTGGGTCAGAGTGCCCCGGTCGAAAGTGGATTAGGTGTTCCTGACTAGAATATTATTAGCAGCATTGGACGATTCAGGTATATCAGTTGCCAGTAAATTGCAACTGCAGCACTATTGCGAGGTGGTGACCTTCACCAATAGCTCTTAAATCCTTATAATCCATACCAGGCGAATAATCATACGTTATAATTGAATATTATAATTACAATAGTAGAATTAATCAAGAGAGACTGATTGAAATTGTGGAGTAGCTAGTAAAAATCCTCTACTACACGTTTTCAGTGGGGACTTACAGTGCACGATCCATATGGGTATTGAGATGATGTTCTCTCTTAAGCCAATAATTCTAATCAAGTTCAACAACCCATAGCCTAACGGTGAAAGCTGGATTCGATTCTAATAGTCTGAACTTTGTGTAACAAATTCCTACAGGAAAGCAACAGAAATGCCATCACAGTTGTTTTGCCTGGTAACAATTCCAAGAAGTTTGGGTTTCATGACATGCTGCGGACAACCATCTCAAGTTGATTGTAGACCACAATGTTTTCAAAAGAGATTGGATTTGAATGAGATGAACTTAGCTCGGTGGGGTGACTCCTAATGCGCTCTTAGTGAGCGCGCCCGTGGGCACTTGGGATCGGGCTAAGGGGTTTCCAAGCCTGGATACCATTTGGACACGATAATAAAAACTAAAAACAATATTTATAGCAAGGAGAGGTCCATTCGCCTAACGCCGATTCCTACCTAAGTCTTCCCTATCAGTACTACGTTTTGTATCTTGTGCATGACACATGACCATGCAAACCATTGGTCAGGGGCACCCGATCAACCTTCATCCAGGTCACCTTGACCCAAAGTAACGCCACCGCACCATTGTTTCAATAGCACCTCCCGTAGCGTATAATATAGAATAGAAACACCACGAATGTTAGTTGATGAAGTCCCCAATTCATTCTTTTGCATGTATGTGTAGAAGTTTGTAGCAACCGAATTACGTTGAGAAATAAAAAAAGCCTATCATACGTATCCAATCGCAATAACTGTTCGTTCTTTGTCTTTTGCATACAAAAATAAGACTATAATAGTAAAATGACTCAAACTGTTCGGTCATGGATGAATTTTATCGGTTGAAATAATTAAACGGATTGTATCGCTATTAAATCCACCTCTGAAATGGCAGAAATTGCAGTTGAATAAACAGGTTCAGGAGCCAGTGCTCCGCAGCATGGTAAGCCCGATCATGCCTGTCACGCGTGTTTTGACGTACGCTTGTGCCAAATACGATCCACGCAGTGTTTTAACACTTTCCACGCGGCTATTGAATTAACAACATATAAAACAGATTTTTCAGAAACCTTTCTCAACTCAACTTTCAAGGTCTTTTTTAAGGATTACTGAACCAATACTAGGTACGTTTGTACTTATTTGAATAAATTACTCATGGTGATTCCAAATATATTGATAAAATGTCGTCTGCCGATGCCAGCCGCGTGGAAAGTGTTAAATACCTGCGCCAAAGTACACTATTTATGAATCTGAGACATTTGTTTGGGGCGAATCTGACAAACATATTCTTGATGTTATAAATAGATAAAATATACTTCTTGAATTTAAAATTCCTAGTCTTTCGTTTGGTATTTTTGGCTTGTTTGCTTTAAATTGTTTTTGTTTAATGACGTACAAGTTGACCTTGTACTTTTACACAATGGATGGAGAATAGAAAAGCTAGACAACTAATACAAATAATACATTAAATACTTTAATTATATTTTGAAATTAAACATATATGATTATGACAATTGCTGGTTGATATTGTTACTTGTATGATTACA
Source organism: Ophiura sarsii (assembly GCA_035610835.1). Classification (NCBI taxonomy): domain Eukaryota; kingdom Metazoa; phylum Echinodermata; class Ophiuroidea; order Amphilepidida; family Ophiuridae; genus Ophiura; species Ophiura sarsii. Next base: position 48,160,706 of record CM069447.1, on the reverse strand, counting down.
CGTCCCATAACATGTCACTACTGGCTGTTTTAATCTGTCAGTTTCGTCAAGTAATTCATAGTACAATATTGTGTTTACTCTCTATTCTTGATATAGAGTCAAATGAAGTGACGAATTTATATCACTCTTCGTCCTCCTCTTAACTCGATATGAATATGGCACCATTGCCTGATCTGCCAAACCCGTAGATTTTTCGCCGCATTAAGAGTGCGCACCACAAAATTATATTTTAGTACAGCCTATACCCGTTTGTGTTCTTAGATTATGATAGACCCTAAGGTGAGTCTACATTTAGCGGCCAAGAAAGCCTTAGAAAGGTATATACAAAGTACAAAGTGTTTTAAATGAACTAAATGTTTTTTAATTTGACATTGAGGTTGTTTCCTCGATGTTAGACAAAAACATATCTATTTCTATTTATCGTCTGGCATTATTTTACATGATCTCTTAACCACAAAAAGCAACGGGGAACTCATTTGTAGATTTGAACCAGGGACCACCGGCAAAAGGGTTAAGGATTCTCCACTACACCATGACTATTCACGTATATAGGCTGGGTCCATTATTTCATCGAAAACCTTCCACGCCGGGATATAGAAACAGGCTGGGTCGTGGTATTTTGTGATATTTGGTAGGGTTAGGCTTAAAGAAACCAAGCTTGAAAAAAAAAATGAAAACACTTGCTTCGAGGCACCCCACATTTTCAGAAAATAATTCCGCACGGCGAAAAGTGACCTTAGATATCGCGACCCCCCGGATTTGAACCAGGGATCTCCGGCAAAAGGGTAAGGGATTCTCCACTACACCATAACTGTTCAAGGTACTTGGCGCAGTATACTAGCTGTGCTATGTATATAGGCTGGGTCCATTATTGCATCGAAAACCTTCCACGCCGGGTTATAGAAACAGGCTGGGTCGTGGTATTTTGTGGTAGTTGGTAGGGTTAGGGTTATGCGGAACTTATTGTCATAAAAAGTAACTTACCAGGTAATAAATGTGCTTATAACTCTAAAAGTATAACTCCTACTTAAAAGTATCAAATTTTAAAGTAGTTGAAATTCTCCTTTTAATTTGAGTTATGTGAAGAACGGTTTGATATCAAGGATTACATGTTACAATTCCAAAAGTAAAATAAAGCACGGTTTTCAATTTGCTTTTCTACTCACTCAGTTACGGGCAAATTATTGATTACTCATATTGCTAATTCTCAGGTCGATGCCCAGGGAGGATAGTCGGCTGCATTTTTCTGATTGATACGGCATACACACGTTACCTCGCATATTCCCTCGTTTTGTAAAGACAAATGCGAATATGAAAATCGTACTTTACCTGACATTTTGGATTGTTACTTCCTCAATAATCGGCAATATCTCAGATTAAAGGAAGAGAAATTTCCAACGACGTTTTTTAGTAGGAGTTATAATTTTAGAGTTATAAGCACATTCATTACCTGGTAATTTACTTTTGTTGATGACCGTACGTATTCGCCTATTTCAGAAACTTGTTGAGTCGATTTCAAAATTCGAGTCCACACCTTTTTTTTAAGCCACTTCATCGGTTCAACATAGTAAAGTTCTTGTAAAGCGTCCCGTGACAATGATGGTTTTCGAGAATGGGTGCGTGTGTTACATGCCATTTTGGGTAACTGTACCATTTGGGTAGGTTACTAAAATGTTTCAGTTCCGTTTAAATGTAAATTTACTGTCTGTCAATTATACCGCATTCTTATTGGTCAATTATGAGCACATTCATTACCTAGTAATTTATTTTGTTGATGACCATACGTATTCGCCTATTTCAGCAACGTGTGGAGTCGATTTCAATAGGTTTCGCCTCTATTGCACTTGTAGTATCATTCTAATCATGATAGCAACTGGTATTTAAAAAAAAAATCAATTACTACTTATAATTACATCGCCATATTAGGTATTAGTTTAATATGGAGCCTGGTAGGATACTTACGTGCGTATCTACCGCTAATTAAAATTGGATAAAGCGTACACCGCCTTCTCTTTTGACGAATCACAACTATTCCTCGGATATACTGTACATCGTGCAAGTGACAATGGACCACGCCTCTACACTGCATGGAATGTGAGGGCGTCAACATCATAAAGCATGGACATAAAACACCGTACTACAGAAGAACAAACACACGCTGTGGGAAATCCGCTGTGTGGATGTTGAATCGATATCTTCGTGAGCTGCAGTTGCTTCCTGAAGCAAACATGGCAAAAATGTCTTCTTTGCTGATCTTTATCGCTAGTCTCCTTGCAGTCGCAATCACATCGAATGCTGAAGACAATGACGCTGTAAGTAGGATAGACACTTTAACCGGGAGAATTATTTTAAAGAAATTAAATCACTGGAAAACTAAAATTAAAGCCATCAATCTAGTATTACACATTACAAACAACTGATATTTACTTACATTTTACCATGATTATGTAACAACAATGTTAGTTTTTCGTACGTTTTTAAATAACATTTTAAGAGTTATGTGTTTCACTTTCGGAGATTTAATTATACCTGAGCAATAAATGTTCAAATCTGTGATGGTATGTAACTAATCACAAAGCGATAATATTGCGGTGCGCCCTTTGATCCTTTGCGGCAGGATTGTCTAATTTGGGGCAAAGATAATGACGCCAAAAATTAGAAGATCAACCATAAATATTCCATAAAATGACGATTATTCATGTTATCTATGGAATAAGAAGCAATCTGTAAACAGGAACAGTTATGTCGTTTGGCCCAAGATAAATTCAACTGATTGGTTTACATGCCACAATATCCATCATTATGTATCAATGAGGTTTACATGTGCATCAATTTTACTCTTAAATAATATCAATGTTATCTGTTTTGTTTACAGAATCTGGCAATTGCGGCAAGTAAGTATACATCTATTCAAATAATGTTTTCGGTAGTTTTACACATAATAATATTTAGAGTGTAAAGAAGCCAATAACATGAAACTTAAATAGGAGGTTATTATTACTGATGTTTAGTTATCATTCACCTTAATTACCAAAGAGTGTGTTGCGGGATTAATATTGTAAAGCGGAAATAGACAAACCTCTTCCGTGATTACATGTGACCAATCACACATAAATATACTAATATAGGCAAATCTTATTAGCAGAAAATATAAAACAGAGAGAAATGAAAATAGTAAAACAACATAATCTAGTTGCATAAATTATGTCTATCAGGTTCGATTTCAATAAGTATATGGTGTTATTTTAAAGGGAGCGTTCGTTATTTTTGAAGTATCAATTTCCATTTCCGGAGACAATTAGTCTATTTCGATATGATGAACAGTACAAATCAAACACATTAAGCAATATTGGGGTGCAAAGATTTAAAATGAAAGGGCATTATGCCCGTTATAAACTGGCATAGTCTACATGAAAGTTATTGAACCGAATTTTATCTATTCGTATTGCCTTGTTCACAGCATGCACCTCTCCTACAGCATTAGGGATGGAGACTGGACTAATAGGTGATAAGGACATAACGGCCTCTAGTTGGCTTTATTACAACACAGATTTTTACGGCCCACAAACGGCAAGACTGAATGCTCAGCCTGTCGGAGGTTGGGTTAAACATGACAGCGATAATGAAGCTTGGATTCAGGTATGGGTATATAAGTAACGCCCTGGAGCGGGACGGGGTGTCATGAATGGATATGCCCCCTGACGTAGAGCATGGTTTGATAAACGTATGTTTACGTCCAGTTCCGATGTATGAATGTTATTCAGCATAAGTAATGCAGGGTTTGGTACGGTCTGAAACGGATGCGAACTATTGTTGTTGGAGGTAACTCAGGGTTTGGTAAACTTACGTTGACGTCTCAAATCGACGTATGCATGATATTGGGGTTAGAAGTAACGGGGAGTATGGTAAAATCGTTCAATGATCCGCTAAATGCATACTTTCTTTATCAAATGTAACGCGAGATTTGGGGAACATACACTGTACGTCTAAATCGGTATACTTAAATGCGTTTGCCGCGTTAGGGTAATTATTACATCGGGGCTGTAACGCGGGGTTAGGTGAACTATATATCAACATCGAAAACCAAAACATCGCAGTATTCAATACACGTATATTGAACCAAGTTACTTACAGTGCAATGTATTATTTCGCTGGCTGTTGTATCATGTGATACTCTACGAAAACCTAGAATTACCCCCTATAAATCGCTACACATTGTGTCGCAAGTAGGGCCATCACACTGCTGGTTACACGGTTTTAAATAACACAACGTCGAATATAGTATAAGTCCTTAACCATAAAAACCCGAAGTTGGGTATTGGTGTCTTTAAGGGTAACGCGGGGTCTGGTAAACGTACCTTAACGATAAAAACACATGTACACATACTACCTATTCAGACATGAAACCATTTGTACCGACTTAAGGGTAATTTCGTCTACAGTTGTGGAATGTCAATGAATAACATTCTATCGGTAATTGAAATTGTTCCTGATCTTTTTAGGGAGGTTTTCAAATCGATTGATAAATTTAAATAATAGAGGCTACATAGTTTGTTCAGTACATTATGGACAAAAAAGAGGTTCGAGGTTATTCAAGCATGCATGAATCCCACTTGCCGCAGATATCTTTTAATAGTGAATCTATCGAACCAAAACATTGGCAAATTGCGCATCTTTCGCGTATCTCTCCTTGAATTGGATCTACGCCTGTGAATTGAAATTAATTTGCAATTTAATGAGGCCCCCTAATCTACCATACACACTTTAAATATCAAAGTTAGAACAAATGTTGACACCATTCGCGACGAAAAAACAACCACCCTGTTCTACAAATCCGACCGAATGATGATTATTTTGTTTCCTTTAAAAAGCGGGAAAGTTTTATATACACTCGTCAAAAGAAGTTCCTGGACACTCATTAAAGTTCAAATATTTCACATAAATATTTAATATAAATTAAACAATTGCATGTCAAAATAAGCAGACAATAATTCTCTATCATGTCTGTATGAAATTAAGATGTACGCATTCATGCATGGCTGAGCACATTCATTAAGCAATGGTAAGGTGCGTAAAAGGAAATTGCAAGAAATGAGCATTTACAGTCATTTGAATGGAGGGATTATCCAATTTTTTGCAATCTTATTGCCATTGTCAAGTGAATGGGATTTGCCATGCATGAGTGATCATGTCTAAATTCCATGTTAAGCTGTTAGAGGATTACTTTCTGCTTATTTTGATATACAATTATATATATATAATCATATAATTCAAGGTGGTATATAATCATATATATAATTATATATATTCTATTCAATATTAATTTAATTTAAGTGTCCAAGAACTTCTTTTGCCGAGTGTATATATTTTTGATTTTTAAAATCATTTTGAAGGCGAAAAAGAATGTAACAACATACCCGCCTATTAACCGATCAAAAACTGAGAGCTCTATTTGCCTGTAGAACAGCTATATTTTCCCGTCGCTTTATTGCAATTTATCATAATCTGTTTACAGGTCGATCTGACAGCTGTGGGCGTGATCACAGGGTTAAAAATTCAAGGTGGTATAGTAGCAGACGACAAAAGAGTGACAGAGTTCTCCGTTAAGGCGGGAACTACGTCTTGCAACGATTATATTAAAAATGCTGATGGAAGTACGAAGGTAAGGTCTCATTTACCCTAAAAAGCGCTCAGCATACGCCACAACGCTGGAACTCTTTGCTCTCTCACACATGCGTAGTAGCTCTGCCAAAACAAAATGACGCAGTCTAATGGACGCACGTCACATGAGGTTGAACTCGCGTAAAGTACGCGAGCTCAACCTCACTCCAAAACGGTGCAACGGTCATCCGTGGTGCGCACTACGTAATCTCGACCTCACGGCTCTGATTGGTTGGTGCTCAAACGTGAGAAGTGAAAAACTCGTGAATAAACATGAGCTTATTCACGCACCATCACGTCCCACTGCGTCGGTGGTTACGGTGCAGCAGGACCACTGCATTAAAAAGGCTTCAGTTTGAATTTGACCAATCAGGTGCTTTAGTGTTGTTGGTTTGCGGTATTTTGTGAGTTTTCAAGCATGCGTGCGCAGCCTGATAGAAGTGCGCCCACGTATGTCGAACTGTGGCCAGGAGATTATGTGCCGTAGATCCATTGGAGCGTTGTGGAGTATGCTGAGCCCTTTAAGGCCGCACTGTAAAACTAATACGTATGGCTGTCACGTATAAGTGAATTTGTACGTAAGACTTGTACGATAGTCACTTAAGTACGATAGGCGCCAAGTAATAGTTTGCATCACCAAACGATCAAGATGCCATGAAAATTGACATAAATAGCCTATTTGTATGATCTTAGTTCAATTTTGTATAGGTGCTTGTACGTATGGTTATGCAAAATAGTTCAAAGTTATGACCTCTCGAATAACTGGAGACTTTCTATTGTTGCGGTTTTTACTTCATGATCCTGTTTCCCAGATGAAAAGCCATGGCAAACAGACTTTCAGCTTCCCACAACCCGTTAAAGCACGATATCCACATCGTGCCTTGACAACGACCTTGACATACTGTGGACGTTTCGCAATTGTGTAGCTCTGCGTTGTATAAATATTCATGGTAGAATTATAGGCCGAATAATTCATGACATTGACTTTTAGCATTTCATAACCCGTTAAAGCACGATACATCCACATGTCATGATTACTGTGCACTTCGTTTCGCAGTTGTATGTACGTTACCTGCGTGTTGTATATAAATATGCATTGTAGAATAGGCCTACTAATTCATGACATTGTTTTTCCCATAGGTATTCCAGATGTCAAGCCACGATACGCAGACTTTCACGTTTCCAGAACCTATAGCAGCACAGTACATCCGCATTATACCTGAGCAATGTAATGAATACTGTGCACTTCGTTTTGAGATTCTTGGATGTTTGTGTAAGTATTAACGATATCACTAGTGCGGCAATGGCTTCTGTAATGCACTGTAAGCTTTAGTAGATAATGTGACGTCACGGATTACAAATGTAGATAATGCCCGTATTGCAGTACCGCTATATAATAATGTATTAATATACTATTTATTCCGTAATGGAGGTTTTTGAAACATATAACACATGTGGATATTACCTTTTACCTATTTATATTAAGTCGATGAGCACCGACACAGATAATTCGAATATTGCTATTCGAGCCACAGTTCTAAAAGTTGCAAAGCTCAAAATACGATTTCAACAATAAAACCATAATTCGACCCCCAGGCACCACATAGTACCGTATGTATTGAATAATTGATATAACGGTAAGTATATGATATTTAATAGCAAGAATATATTCTTGCATCACACGAATATAAGACATTCAATTTCATTATTATTAACTATAACAGACTGTTTGATAAAAATCAATCAATTAACTCGAACTGATTTTAATCTCCGCGAAATTGAACGCCCATCTTTAAAATGCACCTGTGCGCATCATCTGAGCATACATACTCACGCCCACATGTCTGCGCCGTATGATATTTTTTGAATATTGGTATCGCATCCGGGAACTTTTGGTGCACACTATTTAATACGCAGTTTTATTGTACCGTTTGGGAGACCCATGTAAATAAAAATATATTACATTGGAGGTGGTATGATTATTTTTAATCTAATATTTGCTTTTCACACATTCATTCAACTCAAATTTGTACTTGTATAGCCATCGATCGTTGCCCTAATGGATGGGAGGAGTTCAACGGGGTATGCTATTTCTTTGAACATATGGGTTACCTGGAATACGCTCAGGCAGTTTCGAGCTGCAGCGCCGAAGGGGCTACTATTGCACATATCCATAGCACCGCGGAACAACAATTTCTATCAGGTAAGATCTCGGGGGGGGGGGGGGGGGGGGGGGGGTTACACTGAAATGACATTGATACAGATGTAAGGCTTGCACTTTCAAACCCAATCACACGTACAAAGACGGGGTCTATGGGTAACAGAATGTCCATAATATGGGGTCTTTGGTATGGGTAAGAAATTGCTAAATTGTCTACCATGCTTTTTGGTCGAGAGATTTTTCAACTCTTCTACATAATATGGGTCTTCTGGTGATAAATGTCCAGTAAATTTAACCCAAAATAACAAATAATATTGTCATGAAGGGGGGGGGGGGGGGGGGGGGGGGGGTGACAAGGGATGACAAGGGGACATTAATGGTTGGAAAAGTGTATTTGAGGTCTCGGGTTCTGGACTGTTGGTACTAGTATCGATACTGGATTACCCAGTATCGATCTAGTACATAGTCAGTGTTCCAGTCCAGTATCGGACTATACTGGCATATATAAAATGTTCCAGTATCGAGCGTTATGGAACACAATTGTGTACCAGTATGGTTCAATACTGGGACAAATCAGTACTGGTATTTAGTGTACCAGTATCGCCCGATACTGGAACATAAAAATCTTCCTGTATCGCTTGATACTGGAACTTAATAATATGGTGTCCTAGTATCGACCGATACGGGAAGAGTGAAATCGTACCAGTATCGAGCGATACCGGCCACTTGTATGTTCCAGTATCGTTCCAGTATCGGACGATATTGCTATACCAGTTTCTTGGACCTAAAGTACCCTTTTCCCGAACGTTTTTTTAATCCCAACGAAAAAAACCCAGCAACACTTATACAAAGCAAAAAAATCACCTACAAACAAAAACTTGGCTTAATAATAAAAGCCATATAAGCAATATTGGGCCAATCACATAACAAACACACCCGGAATGATTAGTATTAGTTCTGTTTTATGTTGTAAAGTATATGTCAGCGTTTTCCCATGACGCTTCGGACTCGATTGAAACATCCAGATGTGAAATTGACGTTTTTGTAAACAATATCTAGCTTTAGAACTGGGGATTTAAATTCGTTGATACATCTTATGTATTTAAGAATATGTCATCATATTGGCGTGTCTGATTTCTTTACTTTATAGAACATATATTCGGAAATGGTAAGACTTGGCACGCATACCTGATTGGGCTAACCGACAGACAGACCGAAGGCACTTGGGCATGGGAGGACGGATCAACGGTAAGTAGACACTTCAGTTCAATGTCGGCGTCTCATAAACAAATGACATTTGCTACACCATTTTTTTCATAGGTCTGGTTACTTGAGGAATCATGTCATTGACGTATGTCATACACTTTGCCCTATCGAAAGTATTTAGGCATGTGAAGTAGATAAATTGGACGATGTGATTCATCGCACACACCCACCCCACCCCACCGCATACCCCTTCCACCCTACAGACCGCCCACCCAACTATTGCCACTGGGTAGTACACACTTTGCAAATATATCCCATAGGTGTCGTTACTTAAACACAGTAACTTTAAACCCTAACTCTACCCCCCACACTTTTTCAAATTTTGTTTTTCAACGTGGAAAATTGACCAACATATCTCCCCGATCCCCAAGGATATGAACCACGGACCTCCAGCACCAGCGGCTTGCGATTCCCCACTACACCAAGGGTGTCAAGGCTACTTGGCGCAGTATTCTGTGCCAAGTATATGGACTGGGTCCATTTTTTCATCGAAGAACTTGCACGCCCTGTGGTACCAACATGCGCAGTCGTGGTATTTTGTGGTATATGGTAGGATTAGGGTTAAAGTATTAACACATTTTACATTAATGATATGTCAAATTCCGGTTAAGACATCATTTCCACCATCTCAGATGTTTGGTACTGATTATCAATTATGAATTGGCTATCAACATAAAAGTACCCAGGCAGGTATTTGTTACGTTTTAATTGCGCCCTTTGCTCGGTTAACGTAGAACCATGTTGCATTCACCTTCTAAGTATACGCGTCAACGTTACATACAACATTAACAATTATTTACAAATCCTATGTTCGACCTTTGTTGGAATATTGGGATATAGTTTGGGGATCTTCATTGACATACTCTTTCTGACCGTAGGAAAATCATAGCAAAAGAATTGCCAAATATCTTCCAGATTGTAACCGCACTAGTTACCCTCATGCCACCTTAGTACGAGGCAATCTGTGCATGGCAGAGAATTGCTCAATTCCAATTCCATCTCCCTTCTGACTTGTAGGACCAAACGGTTCAGAAAGAGCCCCATACCATATTTGACTGACCTGTTAAATAACAAATCCTAATTGTTCTTTAACTCATGGTGCAATATTATTTTTCATATATACACATGGAAAAAAGTATCGCACCACTTGTTGAAAAGTGCAAATGTGGCCTCGAATTTTGCCACCATGGTGTGATATTAAGGATCATTTGTTTGCGAAAACTGTCCAGCAAAATGTTATGCAATAAAAGGGCCACATTTGAGTTTGTGACGTAATCGATGTAATGTTTTTCAAGGCCAATGTGAAAATGCATAAAACAAGTTTGGATATAACGCGATATTGAGAGGCCCAATGATTAATCTCTATAGTTGTAATCCCTGGTAACACATTCCAGCCTTCCAAGGTCAAAGGTCATCTGGGGTCAAATTTCAAAAGTTGCCCGATTGTCCTCAAATATGAAAAAACACCCTTTTTCGTACACCCAACGGTTTGGGGTCAAAGGTCAAAATAAGTCAAATTTTAAATAAGTTCAAATGACAAAAACAATATTGCGGAAGTGTTGACCGAGGTCAAATAATAATACAAAAATCAACGGTGACCTCATCGTATATACTGAATTTATGAGCAACAAAAAAATGGCATGTTTGGACTCATTCACTGCATTGTAGCCTATAATGTCTAAATGGAACATTTCTTGCACCAAATACAGAACTAATATAATGACTATTTTAAGTTTTTAAAGTCTATTCAATATCGAGTTATACCCAAACTTGTTTTATGCATGTTTTTGGACAAAAGCATGCATTTTCCCCTTGGCCTTGAAAAATATTACATCGATTACGTCACAAACTAAAATGTGGCCCTTTTATTGCATAGCATTTTGTAGGACAGCTTACGCAAACAAATGATCCTTAATATCACACCATGGTGGCAAAATTCGAGGCCACATTTGCACTTTTCAACAAAAAAAGAGTGGTGCGATACTTTTTTCCATGTGTATATACCAGTAATATTTTTGATGTTTCTTGTGCAATATAATGGTGTTTTTTTTATATATATATATTTTTAGTATGCCTAAATGTGTGTGAGAGCGTCCAACATACTTGTGAGTTTGTTAGTTAGGGTTGTGTGAGGGGGGGGGGGGGGGGGGGGGGGAGGGGCTGTGATGCGTGACTGTGGTGTGGGTGATGGGTGAATGAGCGAGGGGGGGGGGGTGTTTTCATCCTTTTTTAGTGACTGTGGTGTGGGTGATTTTCTTTTATGTCTTCTTTATGCTATTGTATTGTTTGGTGTTTACATCTTTGTATTTTAATGTATTAATACCGTTTGGCCACGACACATTATCAATAAAAATGAAATGAAATGAACCCCCTGAGCCCTACCTGCCTATTTAAGAACGTTTATGATTGGTTAATTTCAAGATATACTCAATTTGGATCACCAATTCAAAGACATATTCTATCAAATGTTACTCCAATTTATACCAGGGATGCAATTATTCTAACATTGTTTCTGATTGGTGCACTAGATTATTTATCCAAGTTTCTGACCAATCGGCAGGTAACTCTCCGGAAATTTAACGATTTCTTAATATCAACAGCTGGATTACATAAAATGGGCTGGCGGTGAGCCAAATAATTACGGTGGAGGAGAGGACTGTGCCGGGTTACGACCAAATGACGGAGGGAACTGGATCGACGTTCCGTGTACCGGGTATACGTATTCATATATTTGTGAAAAACCAAAAGGTTTGTGATTATTCTTAGGTGAAGTCACGAAATCAATACTCTGGGCTTAAGGGTGAAGTCAATTTTTGTGATGTAGGAAGCACTGCAATACTAATACGTATGCATACGTATGCGGGCGTGTTCACACTATAGCTTTTTCCTCAACCCGGGTCGGACCCGGGTCGAACCCGGATTGATCGATATTTCATTTTCTGTTCACACTAGCGCTATGTATGTGTTGAAGTTGTATCCGCATTGGCAAATGAGTCTATTGAAGCCGGAAGTTAAAATTCTTGTATCAATGACCTATGACCTAGCTTGCTCATCATGGCGGGTATAAACAACAAGCAACAGTGGCTGGTAATGAAATACCGTCGAAAACATCAGCGACACCGTGCCAGAGGCCGTAGAAAGATGGCAGGAATAAAGCGGGCAACCATATTTCTGAACATTCTAAAAATATGTAAAATTAAATTGGAAATATTCACTAGCCGGTATAATAATCTTACCGATGTAGTAACTTTCGATATATATATATATAATCTGATGGGTAATTTCATGATGAATTTAAATATGTAAAGTAATTGATAAGCGTGGGTATAAAAAATATATGGATCTTAAATTAAAAATTTTAAAAAAATCTGATATTTCCCGAACATTGTGAATCATACCATTTTAGTCCTTAGTCGGACTATAATTTCAATGGCATATTTGATTTCCTCATGCAATTTCCCTTCAGAAAATGTATACTTTTACTACCTCAAGGGGGTATACAAGCAAATATAAATGTGTCAAGTTAAAATCATGTCGCGAAAGCCAAAATCCGTGTGTAACGCGAAAGGAGGCGAGCTTTTAACACATGACCTTATTCACTTTGGCGTCATTTTATAATATAAAAACAAGTACAAGTAAATGTTACCATACATTTGTTTTTTGAAGTTCTGCCTTGGAGACAAGATCTGGAAAACATTTACATACTTATCGATATGATTTAGATAAAGACAAGTTTATGTTGCAAAATATAGTTGAATTTAGTAAATCAGTCATGTACAATGATAAGAATACAAACTAATTATATTCATGGTCATGTCTAACAATTTTTCAATTTAATAATGAAGCTAAGCTTGGTCTACGGGTCCACTTCTTTGCAAATGTTTGAACAAATCTAGCAATCATTTTCAAATTTTGATTTTTTTTGTTTTTTTTGTTAAAAATATTTGATAATTACGAAAATTGTTCACCATAATGTTCACGAGAAACTTTTAGAAAAAACCCAACACACACCCGAACATACGCCAGATCTATCGACCCTATCTGAGAGTTCCGTATGCACGTAGAATAGGGTTGCTGTTTTTCGTCGCCTAAATGTTATTTTAGTACGGTTATGAATCAAATAAATTACCGAATCGAACCAAAGAGTGACTGTTCAATCCCTTTATTTTCAAGCCTATGATAGTTTGATCAGTTTCAAATGAGCGAAGCCGCCTTTCAGCATGAAATTAATACAGAAGGACGCAGGCGTGCATTAAGTCAACTAGTGCATTGTGCATTGTATGCGTGAGACCAATACCGCGTGAGTGTGGCCATAATCGCGGGCATGTGCTTGGATTACTTTTGTTAGCAATGACATAACAATGTTCTCGCCAATTTGAAACTGATTAAACTATGGTTAATCAATGGTATTGTTTTGGAAATATGTTTTAACTGATCTAATTTATTTGATCTAAACACAGCCACAACTCTTTTTGACCAGACGGAGAATGCATTTGCTGCAGCCGATTCTCCAACACCAGCAGGTAACGTATATGTCGAGTAATTATTTGAAAACCTAGTTGACTAAATGACTGATCCATATGAATTTAGTATAACGAACATTGGACATACGCTTAACATGATACATACATAAAGTGTTTGTGTATTTTATAGTTATTAATGCCTTAATACTCGATAAATGCCACCCTCTGACCATTTAAAGATAGAAGGTAAATAGTTGTTAGTCTACCACTTCTATATCCGTGCTATAGTGAAAGGTAAAAATGGGATGTGTTTAACTTGCATAGATACAAAGTTACAATTTCTTTGTGCCCACAGTATGTCAATCACCGGTTGCGTTTGGAATGGAGACCGGAGAGATACCAGGCTCGTATGTCACCGCATCTACGATTTGGAACGACGATGCAAACTCGTACGGTCCACAGCACGGCCGTATTGGCAATGCCGACAAACGATGGGTTGCTCACAGATCCGATTCGTCAGCCCCCTGGATCCAGGTAAGGCCCTACCGCTACACTTAATAATGGCATATCGCTTTATTGGGTTATGTAAATTAAGCCTTGATCTATATATCTCATGTTTGGACATTATTCCCTATTATATAACTCATAATATAGATTCCTGTCATTTAGTTGGTTAAAAGTAAGGGAATAATCAAGATATGCCTTATATGAAAATAACAAATATTCCCAGGCATAGTCGCGCCTATTCTCCGGGCATAGTCGCGCCAATTATCCGGGCATAGCCTTTTTAATGACGTTTACAACCCACGGTTGACGTATCAAGCGATCTTTCAAATGCGTTTGTCATTACATAAGAAATTACGAAAGACATTAAGTAAATTGCTGTAAACACACCTCTGGTTTGCCCTTGTTGATAAAGCATCAAATACATCGTTGATTCAGTTGATAGCCTAAATACAAAGTGTCAAATGAAAAACAATACGGTAACAAATATTCGAGGAATTTCTTTACAGTTTACGGTAAAGATATTAATAGCGTGATGGCTTACCAAATTTGAAAATCGATGCTAATGGGGGCCGTTACGATTAGGTTTGGTCTACAGCGCTATCACCTCGATTCTTCGACAAAAATTGATTATGGCCTTACGTGAGACTTTGAGAAGTGATTATTTAGAATGTTCTTTTAACCAATCAAATGACATCAATCTATATAATTGGTATCAAAATCCAATATTGACTGCTTTCATTCGGGTCATGGTTTAAATTATAGGCCCGCGGTGATCTCGACACCAGACTATGCCCCTCCTCGGTTGCGCTCGACACCCAGGCTATGTGATAACACGCACATAATTTTCTCACCGTGTAGTGTTGAAAAAGAGAATTCTGAAACGTCACGGATTCTCATTAATGGGGATTAACGAAGCCTTCTGGCAAGTTAGGCCTCTTTAAAACATCCACAGGATCATGTTTTTCGCGCATGCGCTTTGGTGCCTTCTGCATGATCCAATCTATCGTCTGTTTTGGCAACAGCGATAAAAATTTCAGGATTTTGAGCTTCTCGGTTTTAAGTTTCAGGGATTTTACTATTTCGATAAGGCCTTACCGATGGGGGCGGCAATCAGTTGTTACCTTTTCGAGACTTTTGCCTCTTTCCTGGAATACAAGGTTTGTCAAATCACAAAAGCCTCATCAATCATGCATTATTTAGACGACTACTTTTTCGTATCCCCTGCCAACAGTAATAAATGCAGGGTATTACTGGATAGTTTTCAAAGCATCTGCGGGACACTGGGTGTCCCTTTGGCCATGGAAAAGACAGAAGGCCCCGCCTCAGTCATCACGTTTTTGGGTTTGCAAATTGACACTGATAGACAGTTGATAACAGTTCCAAAGGAGAAACTGTCTAGTACGGTAGTCACCATACGGAAGGCATTACCAGCAGAAAGTATGTCACTTTATAGAATACAATCGCTTATCGGCTCTCTCAATTTCATTTGCAGGGCGGTGACCCCGGGTAGGGCCTTTTTGAGAAGGCTTATTGACCTTACAAGAGGGGTCGCTAACAGGGATCAGAATATCACAATAGGTGTTGGTGCTAGGAAAGACTTGACATTATGGCTTCAATTCCTCGAATACTACAATGGTGTTTCCCTTTTCTTGAGCCAAAGGTTGTTGAGTAATTTCGAGCTTCAGTTATTTACGGATGCTGCAGGAGGGCTTGGCTTTGGGGCCTTCTTCAGAGGTCAATGGACACAGAGTAGGTGGGAGGATGTGGTGGAACTGCATCAACATCCATCTATTGCTTTCCTCGAGCTCTATCCTATTGTAGTGGCTATAACATTGTGGGGTAACCAGATGAAGAACGGCAAAATTCTATTTTGGTCCGACAACAAGGCTGTGGTCACAATAACCAATAAGCAATCATCCCGCTGCCCCTTTATCATGTCACTAGTCAGGAACTTAGTTTTGCAATGCTTGTATCACAACATCCTGTTTAAAGCGAGTCATGTATCCGGGATAAATAATGGAATAGCAGATGCCCTTTCTCGTTTTCAGATGGAGCGATTCCACAGACTGGCACCTGGGGCAGAAGCGGAGATGTCAGAGCCCCCGCAAATCAAGTTGGACACTTAGATCATGAAATTCAACGGCTGATGGGATGCTCGCAGGCGGCCAATACAAAGAAAACCTACCAAGCGGCAGTGGCGTTGGTAAAGAAATTCAAGGAAGAGTTGCACCTACATGACCTATGGCCGCTCTCTATCAGGGAAGTAGTCTTGTTTATTGCTTTCATGTCAAATAAGTCCTATTCACATCGCACAGCCAAAACATACGTGGCAGCGATTAGTTATTTCCACAAATTACACGGTTTTAACGATCCGACAGCGTATTTTGTGGTAAACAAGGTTTTAGAAGGATATAGGAGGGACTCGGGCGACAATCGGGATCTTAGGCAACCAATTACTTTGGATATTTTGAGTCGCATTCTTCCGACTCTGGCACATGTTTGTAGTTCGGCATATGAAGCTCAGATGTTTGCTGCTGCTTTCTCGCTCGCGTTCTTTGGATTCATGAGAGTCGGGGAAATAGCCACTGGGTCGAAGACATCAGAGAAAACATCGGTCCTGCAACGATCGGACATCAGCTTTAGGTCAATCAACGAAGAGCACTGCCTGCAGGTCGTGATAAGAAAGTCAAAGACTAATCAATGCGGGCCCCCGCAGATTATCACATTACCAGAGACGGCGAATTCGGAAGTTTGTGGGGTTTCGGCTATGCAAAGGTTTTTACAGATTAGGTCCAATTTAAGCAACACTCTTTTTTGTCACTTTGATGGCTCCCCATTGACTCGGTTTCAGTTTGCCCAGGTTTTGGTCAAGGCGGTAGCCTTCGCAGGGCTCCCAGCGGATGGTTACAAGTCTCACTCATTTAGGATAGGCGCTGCAACAACAGCAGCCATGGTAGGTATTCCGGATGACCAAATCAAAGTAATGGGTCGCTGGAAATCAAATTCCTATAGATCCTACATCAGGTTGCCCAGGATCTTGTAGCAAGTGTGCAGGGCGTATTACTTGTATGTTCAACATTTCTAATTAATTTTTCAGATCGGGCTTCCAGGGCAGTGTGGATAGTCGGGGACAGCCACATCAAACCAGCGAAACGGCTGGCAAGATCGGAACCTGGGGGTTACAACATACACTTGGATGATCTGGGTTTTGAGGTTGTTTGGATAGGGCAAGGAGGTGCCGTCATTCAGGACATTAATCGCATCTTGAGTGAGGAATTAAATAGGGCTAGGCCACCCGCTGTATTAATTGTTCACCTGGGCGGAAATAATATGGTTCACACGTCGATGAATGAGATACACACACAGCTTTTAGTTATGATGGGCAATTGCCTGGCCATGTTGCCTCAAGGAACGCCTATTCTGCTCTCCCAGGTTTTGCCCAGACTAATCTATGCTCATATGTCCTCACAGCCCAGGGCAAGAGAAAAACTCCGCCAGGTTAATCGGGATATCGTCAGGATCGCTGCTCGTAGCCAGGGAAGAGCAATCAGTCATACACGCATCAAACCGGTCGACCACAACCTCTTTCTATGGGATAGCGTGCACCTTAGTGATGCAGGGTACAGGCTTTTTCTGAATGACTTAACTGAGGCCGTTTATTTTTTCTCACATGATTCAGCTACGATACTTTATTAAAAAGTGTAAATCGCGTTGTCCATCTCGCCGCTGTTGGCTGGCCGGCCCATGGTCCTCGCCGCTGTTGGCTGGCCGTCCCATGTTCCGGTCGGCGTTTGGGAGTTTAAACTCAGAGTTAAACTCAGGTTGTATGTTACCCTGAGAGATGCATGATATAGAATTACCGGTGTTTTTTATGTAAATGTCACCCTGAGTGATTCATGGTGTATATGACCGGTGTGTTTTTTGATGAGCGGTGCTTTGATAAAATATCGCGAATGATATGTTGCATATAAACCTCAAGTTGTATTTATGATGGCACAAAAATGTCACCTTGAGTGGTTCCTGGTGTATATGACCGGTTTGATATAAGATCGCAACTGATATAGCATAGCAGGCTGTATAAAATGTCACCCTGTGTTTTCCCTGGTGTATATGACCGGCTTTTATATAAAATCGCAATTGATATAGCATAGCAGGCTGTATAAAGCATCACCCTGTATTTTCCCTGGTGTATATGACCGGCTTTTATATAAAATCGCAATTGATATAGCATATCAGGCTGTATAAAGCATCACCCTGTATTATCCCTGGTGTACATGACCGGTTTTGATATAAAAGCGCAATTGATAGTAAGCTACATAACATTTCAGGCTGTAGAAAATGTCACCCTGTTTTATTATTGATATGATATTGGTAGTTTGAGATTGTTGGGCTGTCGCCGAAATAAAGACAGTGGATTGGATCGATGGCATATCTGTGTCCGGTGTGTTTGTTTTAATTGGTGACCTAAACAAAGTGTATGACTTTCTTTTGCTAACGTATTTATAACTATCACTTTTGCAGGTTGATCTATACGGTGCCACGAATGCTGTTAGCGGTGTTATTACTCAGGGTTCACCCAATAATGACGAGTGGGTTAGTTCTTTCAAAGTACGAGTAGGCACAGAGGAATGCGACTTGCGATATATTGTTGATAGTAATAATAATCCTGTGGTAAGTGTAACTTATTTCGTTAAAACAGCGTAATATACACGTACACTTATAAACTGCTTTCTTAAATTTTCGTTGCGAGTAGCAACACAAGTTTAGAGGGATCAATCAAATTATAAACATACTGCCAATGAAGTTGCCTTTACTTAAAAACTCTAAAAAGAAATTAATTTAGTTATGTTAGTGTAATGAAATACTTTGGCTTTTTTATGCCCATATCAACATATTTTGATATCAGAAGAAACCCATATTCACGTTTAGACGTTACTGACCAAAATGCAGTTAATTACTGTTAAAGGTTGTTAACCACCCACTCAGTTTGTGTACTACTCAATGGGCAAATGTCATGTCACCTTGTTGTAGAACTATTGTATAACTTAAGGATACGACTATTTTAAGGTTGACCCTTCATGTCGAATAGAAAACATCAAGTTGAATATTGGACCAGTAATCGGAACACCTACTTTTAAATCAGTACATTGTATTATATGAAATGGGAAGGCCAAATGGTGTTTCATCTCATTTCATTACTTTAAAATGATTTCTATAAACATAGGTGTTTGGTGGGAACAGTGATAAAAGTACGAAGGTCACCAATACATTTCCTTCTCCAGTGTCAGCTCGATACGTAAGGATCGAACCCCTAGCTTGGCAATACACGGTGTCTCTACGCTTTGAGGTGTTGGGCTGTTTCACTTCGACCACCCCGCGTAAGTAAACTGCTACACATTGTAAGTCAGTCTCACTCACCCTACATTATAATATCATTGTATTTTATTGCATAACTTTTGTGCTCTTGAGCCATGCTTTCTCCCATCAGATGTGAGATTTTGGTATTAGAAGGAAGCTCATATTCTTTGTCATTACCCTTTTTCGGCATGAGAGACGTTTCTTTTCGATGCTGCAAGTGAAGACAAAAAACCCGGATGAATTATCTCCATAAGTTGTATATCGCCCCCTAGAAGTTTATTGTGCACTATTCAATGAGCATATTTGACTTATATTTTAACTTCAATCATACAAACTATGACTATATTACTTATAAGATGCGTCTCATATAATGTTCTGGAATGGTAAACACCATGAGCATGCATTGGGTCAAATTCTGGTCACCAACCTTTATTTCCTCACGCGTGATATAAAGATGTATAGATAGAAACCAATTCACCGTGAATCTGTTTTCCTATGTGTATTTACAGCATCCTGCGACGCTGGATGGACATCATTCAAGGCGGCAAACTGCTACTTCTTCGGAACAAATAAGATGTCATTCTCGGCGGCTCAGTCTGCTTGCCAGTCAAAGGGTGCTAAATTAGCCAGTATTCATGATCAGGATGATCAGGATTTTATCGGACGTAAGTACTATTTTCTTTAGGCTGCACTGCACTATCAAACCAGTATGTATGACGGATACGTAAGACTTGTACGTAAAGTCTCACAAGTAATAATTTGCATCTGCATATATACCAGCGTAAAAAGTACGCGCGGTCAACCTATCTACGGTGACACCCCAACTACGGTGACACGGATGGGTTGGCTTTAAAATACTAGGTTTTACTAAAATTGTTGTACCATTATGACGCAATGTTCGAATTTAAACATTCTTTTTTGAATGAAAGCCATGTGGTCTTTTTAGCCCTATATTTATTTTTGAATATCCAGGCCTGACAATTTTGTGGCGCATTTGCGAAAAAAGGTGCCTGTCCTTTCTGATCACCCTGCATGAATATATTTGTACAGTTTCTTGCATTTGTATTTGTGTTTTATAGTGCATACAACTGATGACGGCAGTCATGGATATTATGGTTATTGGGTCGGACTTAATGATATAAACAGCGAAGGAGTATGGACATGGACAGACGGCACCGAGGTAAGAATAAATTCCCCCAGAGGACTCCCACATATAGTAAGACCCTATCTATGATTGGTTTAAAAAGAGCTACTATGATATACCTTTTGAATAACCAATGTACATAGGTCTTAGATCTCTGTGCTGTGCACTTTAAGGGGGGAAATGCTTATAGCTGATACTACAGTGCAACTTATCATAAACGCCCTTTATTTCAATTGGTTATACACCACCTCCTTTTGGTCCATGAAAAATGAACCGCCCCTGGTCTCCAAACATCAAACAGCTGTATCTCCCCTTCTGTATTAGCTATACCAATGCTATTTTGCAGGCAGATAGCTTGTTATTTGGGCTTTAAAATGATACCAAATTTGTTGAGATAGCTTTGTGGTTTGGAAGTTATTTGAGGAAAATGACAGCATAAAACTAAAAAATGTAACGGCACCACCCTATTGGGAGGCGAGTTCATAACGCGTGACCCTATCTGAGATGGTTTAAGTGACAAATCTGATTTCTAAAGAACAAAATATAAAGCATACTTTGACTATCAATGGAACAATACATTGCTTATATAACATTTGTGTAACTGGTGCGGCTACAAGTCTTTTACATTATTAATACATCACCAAAACAAGTTTTCTAGAAAGCACTAGCCACTCAACTATTGTTGCATGCTCATATTGTTATAAAACATATTAAACTCGTGGCCTAGCAATGGTAATTATTGAACTTGACCCCTTTAAATTCCAGAGTAGAACAAGTTTGCATTGACACACACAAATGTTATAAACTGCTCACAAAAAGTATCGAAACACTTAGAAATGATCCAGTATACAACGGCTCGAAAGGGTATGCATTAGTCGAAGCAAATAACCAAGTGCATAATTTTGTTCTGCGTATTTTGACACCTCGATCGATGAGATACGATGTTGCGGAGCGGAGTTATTGTCATTTCAATGGTCGTGGGTCCAGTTTCAAAAGTAACAATCATCCCATAGAAAGAGGTTTGCATTACTGTTTAGAATGATCAGATTCGTGATTTTCAATAGGGATGAGTGTGACTTTTGAAACTGGACTCACGATCATTGAAATGACAATAACTCCGCTCCGCAACATCGTATCTCATCGATCGAGGTGTCAAAATACGCAGAACAAAATTATGCACTTGGTTATTTGCTTCGATTAATGCATACCCTTTCGAGCCGTTATATATTGGATCATTTCTAAGTGTTACGATACTTTTTGTGAGCAGTTTACTTGCATCTTATTCACATTACTTTTACAGAATCACATATTTAGTATTATCAGATATTTAAACATTAATTAAACAATTTAATTAGTTAACGAGCGACGTCCAGCATTAAGCAAGTTCAACATACAATATTCATGATAAGGCACTTATATACAGGATCGGTTTCAGTTTTGTTAACGAAGGTACAAAACAATCTAGAATAATCTATCTAAGTTCATGGGACACGCCCTAATTCATGTAGAAGAAAGTCTTATTAATCTACATTAATCATAATCAGTTTCTAAAGGATCAAACAGTAATAAAGAACCACAGTATAGGGGTTACTCAAATCAATTAAAATAAGAGATACATACATAGGCCCTTTTTACTTTGTACAGTATAATAATATGTTGCATGCAAGATATAGTGTTTTTGTGTATTTTAAGATTTTACTATTTTGTACAGCGCTTTGACCACTTTTGATTAGGCTCTCAATAAATGCTGCTTATCATTTAGCATTCTTCTTCCTTGGGTGGAAGAAGACCTACACCGAGACTAACTCACGCGTCAAGCCATGTCTCGAGGCTCACATTACATACATGTATCATAGTTCCAAGTGCACAATCAAAGTTCAGGCTTTATTGCAATAAAGCAAATCAAGTTTCATAAAATCATCAGATGCATGTACGATATTATGCATCGCTACGTTCATCGTGTGTCTTAAAATATATCATTACTTAAAGGTAGATGACCCGATCACATTTTAATAACACAGATTTTTCTCAAACATATGGAGATTTTCATATCATATGAAAGATCATATTTTTCTGATTAACATACTGAAATTTGACGGTCCAAATCAGTATGATTACGAAGAAATCGGTGAAATAACATCGAATTACCACGAAAAGTGGTTAACCACCAATATAGTTTGTGTACAACTCAATGGGCACATTTCACAGCATCTTGTGCGTCTAAAATAAGATTGAAATTGCCTATTTCACATGGATACACACATTTCTATTAACCTCCTTTGTAATTGGTCTTTGCTTCAGTACCCACCATTCACAACTGTATATGGCACAGCCAACTAGAAGCTAGCTTTTAACCGACCTTGATTTCACAGCTGAGTACACATCTACAATTTATAAAGACCTATGGTCAGAAGTCACAAACTGGTCCAAAAAAATGTTTCACTTCTAATAATGTTGAGGAATGCACCAAATCTGATTAAACGGGACAAAACTTAAGTTTTACATACTTAATGACCCACAAACTATATATCGTTGAAAAGCTGATGATTCAAGATTTTTAATTTTTGCAAAAAAGAATCAAATTATACAGGGTGTGTAAAATTTGTATAGGGTGGAACATAAAAAAGTTGATCGTTTTTGCTCCTCACAAAATATTTTGATAGTTTGTACAATTAGGGTTTAGCTGAAGATAGTCACCAAAATCAGAACAACCGCAGAAGGTGCTACCAAATTTGCTAAGAATCACTTGCCCAAAATGTACACAGGAAAAGTACAGGGTGTCTAAAATTATGATGAAATAATGCATAAAATGAAGGTTTGTATATAATATTCTATGAAATTTAGTTAGCATGGACTATTTAATTTAAAGGAAAATGGTTATCAAAATGAACTACATGAATATCATTAAAGTTCCTTTTATTTTGAATACAGGGTGGTCCAAAATATGTCTAAATAGCAATTTTTTCATAAATCTATGAACAATTCTGTGAAGAAACACTTCTGGCTTTTTTAGTTAAATGTTTTACTACCCAGGGTAGAAAAGGACCGAATAGTCACACAAATGAAATAGAGAGACTGTGATTTGGCCATTGTTTAATCAATAAAATGAATAAAACGGTGTGTTTTTTACATTAAAACACTCCCTGAATTGAACATCATATTCTAGTAGAGAATGTCTAGATAACAATTCAATATTATTATTCATAGTAGCAGGCACATGTTATTAACACATATGAGAAGTTTGAAAACTTTCCTATGTATAATTTTAAAATGGCATCAATTTCAAAAGTTCTAGTTTTCCACTATTTTGTGTAGAAACCTATGGGCGCCTCATCCACCGGCTCCTCATCCACCGCTCCCACCCTTGACTCACTCGACGTTTAGATTGATAACTTCACTGTTGCTAAACATGTGGCTTTAATTCTTTTTTTATTCGGTAGCTGGATAAATTGTCTTTAATATGATACCAAAAATGTTATGTTTTTTTGACAACTTCTATTTAAAATAGAGACACGTATCACGATTTTAAGGGTTTTTTGAAACGATCCCACCTCATTTGTTATACCTATTAGTGACCTGTGACCCTAAAGGGATGTCAAGAAGCACATACTAGGGAGCTGGTCTATGAAACCACACACACCCCTTGTATGTATCACTGTGCATGACTGCACACATAATGGCATGTGCAGTGCTAACGCTGTAGATTCAAATGCACGTTCCCTGTGGTTATGCCTGGTGAATCATTTGTTTGCATACAAATAAAGCTAAGAGGGCGTATAGAATGCATACTCATTGCTTAAATAAATATGTGCAGTTTAAAAACAAAAACAAAATCATAAAATGTTCTCATACCATTTTGCTGTGTATGTCTTACCCTTTAATTTGATAGGTCACAGACCCATATTAAAGGTATGGTTATGTTCAAATAAAGTCTCGAATGTAGGTACTTAATTATGCAAATTATTTAAATAAAGAGTAAAGTACAAAGAAATGTTTTAATTTGCTCATACAAAAATGTCGGAATTAAGAATATGCACATTACATGTACATCTTATTCCCAGGCTTCCACAGGGCTGTCAACTCTCCCGCATAGACACTCTTTCTCCCGCACTCCCGCATAGCATATAAAATCTCCCGCATCAACAAAATTACCTCAATTAAAGTGTGTATCAACACCTTTATACTAGCTTCCGTCGGTACATTTGCGATTTTGGGTACATTTGCGATTTTGACCATGCAATTTTCGTGCGGATTTGAGGAAAACATCATCCCTACCCCCCCCCCCCCCCCCCCCCCCCCCCCCCCCCCCCCACCCCACTTATCAGGATTTCAGCTGCTGACGGGGGAAAAAATTGTGCATGTTTTACGATTATTTTTTTGAGTATGTATCTCTCCCTCCCAGCAAATCCCAAAAGTTGACAGCCCTGGCTTCCATGATGCACACATCTTTAGATAAAAAGTCAAATTTGTTTTTCACTAGATGCTAATAAAATATGCATAACATATGCAAATGAGCTTAATTAGCAAAATAGTTGTAATACAAATTTGCGTTGAGGCTTTGATGTCATGTGTCTTCAAACTTGATGTAATTGGAAGAAAAGTGTTGTTGTTATTGTCATGTAAGTGATGTTGGTTAAAACGGGTATTTATGGTAAGTTGCACTATACGGATACCCAATCAACCGATATATATATATAAGCCACGGACAAAATGTTCTTTTATTTTTGTAATACAACAGTTCGATTACAACAACTGGGCTAGCGGTGAACCAAACAATGGCGGGAGTAACGAGGATTGTGCGGCTGTATGGCCACGTGGCGGAGATACGTGGAATGACTACAATTGTGAATCAAGTTACCTAACCTATGTGTGCAGAAAATAAGTAGCGGGTGATGATAATATATTGATCCAGTTTCCTTTAAGTACATAAACCAGTCTCTATTGAATACAAGTTACATTTTAATTTATGTTTTGTTTCGAGAAAGAAACCATAATTGTGATTCCACTTATCGCTATTAAATGTATGTCAGCAAAGAATAGCAGTGCTGTTATCTAAATCAGTAGGAACACACACACCCCTACGCACAATTATGTTGTTCTTATTAGCTGACTGTCTACATGTGAATGTCAGCAAAGAATAGATAGCAGTGCTGTTATCTAAATCATTAGGAACACACACACACCCCCGCACAATTATTTTGTTCTTATTAGCTGACTGTCTACATGTGGGGAGTACACAATGGTTGCTAACGTTCTACTTGAGTGAACATCCTTATACACCAGTGTCCTTAAATGCCTGCGCCTGCATATGACTACCTTCATCACGGTTCTGATTATTTCAAACAGTGCAATAGTGCATGTAGAGCACGCCCGTCTTGATATTTGCATCACAGTCACACATAGGAAGTACCGTGCAGTGCTATGTGGCTATGGATACGGAGAACAATAGCCACCAGAAGGCAATTTCGAGCAAATTAGTAGTGTGGATGTGTATCATGTTCAGTCGTTATCCTTCGAGAATAATGTAATAACACTTCCCCTGTTCCTGTTCCACTGACTGATGTACAATTAGACTATAATATTGATAGAATAAAATATCAAGTTTTGTTCGACGATAATACTACAGGGTGTATCAAAAAAAACGCAACACTTTTTGTCGCGAGCTCTCCGATTACGGCAAATCACAAATCACTCTGAAATTTATTTATTCTCTTAGGTGTACTTATTTGCTATCACATAGTCAAATTACAGCGATATCGATTGTTGATTCGCTGAGATATCAACGATACACGTAGACAAGTGCAAAACACGTTTTACATCGTTTATCCTGTATGCCTAATTTTCTTGTCAGGTGAATAATTATTAGCAAGACACTTTAATAACTCATTGTACTTAAATAATTGGAATCAAACTCATCATTCTGAGAAGAAAATGATATGTTTAAGGTATCAAATGTTTGGCTATTACAGTATCATATCAATATTAATTAAATCTGGCAATAACTTAGTTGATAGTTAATGACACAATTTGAAAATCCAGATTACAAAGTCTGTTTGCAAATCCTCTCTCTTTTTCTCTCGTTAATGTCATAAATAAAACAGTAAACAAATGGAATAGTCCAGTGAAGGTAGTAGGCCTAATTGCCTTGTATGAATCAGTCATTGTTAGTGTGTTGTGAATGGGAATGGGACATTATGGTGCTGCTCGACCCTCAAAATGCTGTCCTTGTTTTAAGATGCATCGATTATGAACTTTAATTTATGAAAGAAGAACGTACCATAGACATTATGTGGCGATCATAGCAATCGGTGCTTCAGAACTTAAAAAGGGTGATTGACGTATTCAAATGCTCCAATGATTATCAGATTACACGGTTCAATGATTTTATGTACCACCTTACTCAAACAAAAGGAAATTAAGATAAACCATTCCAGACATTAAAGTTACATAGTTATTAAACTGTTAACCCATAACACTAATCGGACAGGAAAATACAAGTTTTTAGAACGAACGATGTAAAACGTGTTTTGCACTTCTCTACTTATACCTTTAATATCTCAGCGAACAAATATTCGATATCGTTGTAAGTTGACTATGTGATAGCCAATAAGTAGACCTAACAGAATATATAAGTTTCAGAGTGATTTGTCTTTTACTGTGACCGTACAGCTCTCGACAAAAAGTGTTGCGTTCTTTTTGATACACGCTGTATAGTTTATTATTCCAGATGTCAAAGACGGTGGCGGGTAAACGTTTATCTTATCATTGTGGTAGTGGTATTTTGCGTGATATTTTCTCTAAACGGGACCCATAATAAAACAATTCGTGCAAAGCGTATATTTTGTTGTTGTTGTTGTATTTTTCGTCAGTTAGTTAGTTTGTTTATTCGTACTTCGTCGTTCTAATGATGTAATTCTAATCAAAATTGCCTTCAATTATTTCTAAGTAAAGCGGGCTATCGTAACATTTTCCAATATACAGGGAGTCCCAGATTGATTTATACCGGGGAAATTGTATTTATTTGGTAATGAAAACCATCTATATCGGTTAAAGTGAAGAAAAAAAGAAGAAAAAAGAAAATCGGTTTTCGAGATTCAGGAGCCCTTACAATATCAGTATACAGTCCTCAAAATAAGTAACTGACCAGGTGATAAATATGCTCTCAACTCCAAAACTATAACTCCTAGGTAAAAATATTAGACAATAATGTTGTAAGGACATTTCTTGTCTTTGAGATATTACACGTGAAGATTGAATGAATATTTACTCAGATATGTGCCCTAAACCAAAACAAAGTCCGTTTTTCATTTTAATATTTCTTTCGTCTACACGCAGCCTCATACTAGCAACAGGCAGATTATTGATTAACTGGTAGCGACAACTCACTGGTCGATAGTAAGACGGGACCGGGGATGCATCAATTAATCAAGGCAACCCATACACATACCTGTCACACTGTCCCGCGTGTTCAAATCCCAAGTGTTAAAATGTAAACTGCACTTTGTTCTATCCTTTTCAATGTCGCGTCCTTAATTATTAACCGATCTTAGTGAATATTGTATCAAGTTAAAGAAGAGAAATTTCTTCACAACTTTATTAATTACTGCACATTAATTCTGTTTTCTCCACACAATATTAAATAAATGACAGCCAGTGAAAAAAATCACTGACCATCCAGGAATTGAACCTGGGACCTCCGGGTTACTAGACCGGTGTTCTACCAACTGAGCTAATGAGTCAGATGGGGAAGAACAGCGATGTTATTATCTATAGGCCTTCAGTTCAACCCTATCCTCTAACAACTTCTAATCTAAGAAGCATTGAAAGATTAATTACTGTTTTTATTTATGAGCTATAATTTTAGAGTTATCAGCACATTTATTACCTGGTTAGTTACTTCTTGTGATGACTGTATGTGTACTGTACAGCGACACTTTGTATGAGGCACTCGTTACGGTATAAACATTGAAGGTGAGAGAGAGATACCATCAAGTAATAAGAACCAACATATCTTACGACGTCCTACCTATCACTCAGTTTTTCTTATGATCATTGGAACATTGTAATGTGAAGAGTTCAAACGTCAGCGCTTAAAATACGGCTGTCTAAGAGCTGCATATGAATTGGAGATACGCGTTACTATTTCACGTGGGAGACAGTATAGCACTATAATTGTGCCCTTCTAGAAATCAAGTACAAAGTGTATGACAGCTTCAATCAAATGAAATTCTACACTTTAGTAAATTTGCTTAAAAATTATAAACCTAATTTTATTCAATTACTAAGCCAAACATCAAAATCACCTGGACGCTAAAATAAAACATGGAACACTAGCGTGTTATTACTCTGCTAATGTTTATGCTTATGTTTATAACCACAATTCATACCTATAAAAGTGATTTAGAAAATATTTTGTCGCAGCTACTTAACCATTGACATGATGAATAATTCCACCGATAACGTGCCAATTTCGAAAGAAACACTAAAACATTTAAATGTCCCAAAAGAAAAGTTATGTATGAACTGATTTATATCGACCTCGTTGAATTATATAGACGAATTTTAAGACGTCCCAGACTCGTATTTTACATAAACATGCGATCGAAAAGTAAAGAGAAGTTAAATATTCAACACGACCGCAGACTTGATTGACAATATACAGGTGTTTTAAAAAATAACAACCGAACCGCAATTTCAGGCTTGCTTGCAATGTATTTACAAGCGTAACAAATACTTTTATCCTGGTGCATCTGCTAAACATAGCCCGGAGTATCGGTGACAACTAGCAAGGTCCTCGTATCGAGCTCCATATCGAGTACCACTGTTTATTTTATCGTGCCTCAACTCTATAAATATCGGGCCAAAACGTATCGGGCCCCGATACGGTCTCGATAAACTTATCAAATATAAATGGAACTGTTCCCTTATACAGGGTGTATCAGAAAGAACTGTACCGAGGCAATATGATTTATTACGGTATGAATTCAATTGATATTGTTCAAACCGTTTTCACATTTATCTTGCGCAAACGCCCAGCTTTCATAAGAACTTTAAATTTTGAAAATCGGACATTTCTGATGGAAAATACAGACTTTTTGGTAAAGATGGTAGATTTCAATTTTGGTCGAAATGATCAATTTTAAAATCTGTGAAATTACTAACCCTCCTGAGATATCCAGGGTTTATTGTTGGTCGTCATATCTCAACTTTTCACATCACTTGTATAACATTTTATTACTTGCATACTTTTGTGGGTGAAATTTGGAAATAAATTCTGATTTTTAATCCGCAATTAAACCAGGATTTGTTCTGCTTGAGTGGTTTTAACTTTCCTTTCTTTGGCGGGAGCTTTGAATATTGCTTATGTGGTGTGGGCTACATTGTTTTAAATGTTAGGTAAGTGGTAGAGAGGATTGATTGAATTTGAAAATACGATTTTCATCGATTTTCGATTATGTCTTGCCACACGAGAACAAAATGAGATATCTCAATGAAATTAACATATAATATAGGAAACGTGTTCACCTTTATATTGCAGGTGTTTAAATTTAAAACAATAATCATTTTGTATTTTTTATGTATTTTAGAAACACGGTACAGTTCTTTCTGATACACCCTGTAGGAATGCAAAGTTGATGAATTAGGCTAAATGTTGGTGTGATCCGCGTATGATCATAAGTAGTTTTGAAAAATTAATAATTATGTAACACTAGTCATCTAACACTAAGCTTCCATCCAAGTTTTCTCATAACAAGTTAATCAGGGCAATGTTTAAAAAGAATGACAAGAGATGAAAGAGATGCATGTCCTATATTCAAAACGCAACAACAGTTAACTGTTTTCAAAGTAACTTTGACATAGGTTTCCTCGTTCATTTTGAAACACCTTTAATACAAATTAGCCACAGCACCTACACCAAACGTGCGAAACCTTTACGCAGCGAATGGCATCATCCTTTCCAGACTTGACTACGGGAATTCTTTGTTATTTTGATCATATTATACGGATGTCCAAAGATTGCAAAGATTTCAAAACTGGTCCGCTAAACTGATTTGCCGTGCCGTAAAGAGAGATCACGCTACGCCTTGTCTTAAAGAGCTGCATTAGCTGCCAGTCAGTCAGCACGCAGGTATCGCTTTAAATGAGTGACCTTGCCGATTTCTAACCCACGCAAAGATCGATTTCAGGATGTCAACCTTGCGCTAAAACCTTATGAGAAGTTTGTTTTCCCTGAATTAATTGAGGTAGGGTTAGCTGGCAGCCATGATGGCGAAGTAGGTGGATTGTTCGTAATTTTCTCTATAATATGATGCCAAATCTGACATAATTGGTCCACAAACAGTGATTTTATCGCTAATTTTAGAATTTAACAACTTTCGTGACTTTGCTTCTTGTATCTATTCACTTGACCGGACTAAAATTCGTACGATATTTTAAGAGCAATTTCCGTACTAACGGAATCTTAAGCTTTAATTTCATATCAAAAACATTGATGCCCGACTTCTTTTTTGATAAGAAAAACCGAGTTTGATTTTCACCGATTTTCGGTCAGAAAACGAAACTTACGAGCCCCCGTTAGGCCTCGCCAACTTGATTCTTAGTTTCCCGTAAACACGCCCGCGCTTCATTTTCATGCCCGCGTTTGAATTCATTATTGAAATTTTTGAAAAAAATACCGTTTTTCCAATGAAAACGTCCGAATTCATGCATTTTGTGTGATGAAATTGTGAAATGTTTTGACCAGAGTAGCCTTTCTGTAAAAAAAATAAATCATATGACATAGTGTAGCGCAGAAGGATCGATTTCGAACCCCGGACCTCTCGCTCCCAAAGCGAGCCCTCTACCATCTGAGCTATCAAGCAAATCTGAATATAATCGTGAGATTTAAACATTTGATCAACAACCCGTCGACGCTACGAAATGAATTTAGATCGAGACAAGATTCGAGGAGCTATTTTATAAGCATTCACTTGACCGGACTAAACAATTTTATAAAATTATAAGCATGTTTCTAGTTACAAAAGACTATGAATATTATGATACGATGGATAAAATTGATGCCTGATTCTTCAGAAGCGACTTTTTTACCGTGAATTTGGCTTTAGTTTCGTCAAGTTTTTCTTGAATTCGGGTTTGTCGGATTGCAATAATTTGCACCGAAAATACAACATGTCATGAAGTTCACAGATAATATTAGATAATATTATTTGCATAATATGCCTTTTTACTATACAATTTCATGGCAAATGTGTTTGAAATGTGTGATTATAATCATGAAAAGAGCTCATTTACATCGTGCTATTACGAGGTCAACTATGACTGCGAAGCGGTATCGCTACGGGTGAGTACTTCCGGGTCGCTTTGCTGGGTTAGAAAAGGAACGACTTTTCGCGTGGTTGCATACTGACTGCAGTTAGGGAGAGTATAACTTTAAGATTCTTGTGTTTGTGTACAAATGTTTGAATGGCACCGCACCTGGTTATTTAACCTAATTACACATCATACACGTCTATTTGAGAGGAATAATTTGCGTACGCTAAAGAACAGATCCAAATGCTAAACTCCCGAGATTATTGCTGACCATCGCTCAATCTTTGAAAAGATTGATGCATTTTCTATGGTTCTATACACCAATAATGTTGACCTGGCTGCCGTAACGGAAACCTGGTTTTATGCTGAGCTACCAAGTGATTCAAGCCTATGGCATATCCCCGGATACCAACTAATCCACAATGATAGAACACACAAGCAGCGTGGAGGAGTCGCCATCTATGTTAACCCTAACCCCCCTGAGTGCTAAAAAATGCTAATCCAAAGTCCCTCTCCAAACGCATGCGCCGTCGGTTTTCGATGACGTAGTCAACCGAGCCTATATAATGAGTGCAGTATACTGCACGAATGTGTAGCTGAGGGCCGTGGCTTAGTGGTTGGAAGGTGGGGCTTGAGAACGGAGGGTCCCCGGATCGAATCCCGGCAGGTTCCCGGAGATTTAGTTGGTGTTTTTTCCTCGAAAATTGTGATCCCGGTCAAAAATCCTAAACCGGGGTTAGGGTTATGGAACACTTGCAGTGCTCAACAGTGAACTATATTGACATACCTAGTAATCTTGAACTGATCTGGTTGAAAAATCCCTTAAAGTCCTGGAACATGTTTATACAGTAAGAGAGCAACAGTTAATGTCGGTATTCATTTATACACCTGGGTGAAGAGAGGCAAGCGCGGTAAAGTGCCTTGCCTAATACTTTAAGGACACATAGGAAAGCTCAAGAAAAGAGCGGGGAAAGCGCGATCCTTTTTTCTATATTGTTAAAAGGATCAGTGACAAAGGATCGGTGATTAACACCTCACTGAATGGTGTTGATGGCAGTAGCACGTACTTTAACAGAAGTGATATACGATATACGAAGTTGCAAGTTTCATGATGAATAGTAAATTGTCTTGGTATTCTTACATGTTGCTCTATACTGAATCTTATGAGACGTACAGTAGCGAAGATCTGCATTTAAAGACAATTTACTAATTGATGCGAATATTCTGGCATTGTCTTAAAAATCAAGGGGAGTTATCACTTTCACTTTAAAGCATACCACTCTCTTTTATTATATTACATCACGGAAATTAGAGTCTTAAGGTTGAGTTGACGCCGGGTCCACGATACGGCGAACCACTAACCCCTAACCACTAAAATACAGCATACGCTTAAGATACCTACGTGATTGTTGATAATGATATACAGTAGTGAAAATCTGCATTGATAGATAATTTCCAATATGATGCGAATATTCTTGCATTGTCTTAAGTCGATGGTAAAAGTCACTTTTACTTTAAAGCATAGCGCACTAATTTGGCAATTGCCTCAAAGTACGTTACGGAATTTAAAGTAATATGCGCACAATTTACAATGGGAAATTCGCTTTTAAATCTGATTTAGTTAAGATATCTTAATGGCTGGTATATGTACTTATTCGATTTCTATAAGTTGCAATATTGGAGTCTTGATGATTGATGTCAAGGTATTCTCCCAGAATGCTCCATACCAAAGCGTACGACGGTGGCTTTGATTTAATCATGATGCGAAATCCGAGTACTGTCGCAACCGAGAAATCTGGAGAGAGAATGACGGAAGTATTTATTAGTCAACGTGTATAGAATGCCATTGATAGCGCAATGGGAATGTGCCAGTATCATGGCAATGTTAAGTTGACGCGGGGTCCATGATACGGTGCCACCGTACATCCAGATAGCGACGAGGAATAGCCACGTGCTCCCGAGATACACAAACACAACGAACACAGAGCGAAGCATGTGTGAATCGTTAGCGTTAATACGACTGGCGGGTGATGTTATGAATTGACGAATGTTACACTCAGAACCAATGCATCGACGAAGTCGTCGGCGAGAATTACCCACCAGCACGGCAATTTTGATGAAACAGTAAGTTGCGAAGCCTAGCGGTAGACAAACTCCAAAAGCCAGCATACACATTGTATAGCTAGCTGATTGCCGATAATCAAATATACAGTAGCGAAGATCCGATAATTATGACTTCCCCAGCCAAATGCAGAAGGCAAGGCTAACCCAAGACCAATGAGCCATGTCAGGATAACAACGCTTAACCAGCGGTAACGTTTGCGCGGGAATAGTTTATGGTAGTTGAGACGATGGCATATGCGAAGATAAGAATGGAAACTTCCCGCGCTTATATTCCATATAGAAACAAGACACAGAGCCAAGCAAAAGATGGAGGAGACGTTACAAAGCGTCGGATTGTCAATAAACACGCTACCATTTGTCGTGATGCCGATGATGATAAAGAAATCAGAGAGGATCAGCACGCACACATCGGAAACGGCAAGGTTGCAGGTAAAAGCGCAGCCGGCAACTTGTAGTTTTTTATTGACATATACTGCTACGATAATTAGAATATTTCCGATTGTACCGAGGATGAACAAAATCACTGTCAGAGTGAGATAGAGAGGGACATTTACATCCATACTTATATAGAAAGAAATGTTGTTACTGATATGTATGCATTTATAGCTTGCCCCATAGCATGTATAGCGGTATAGGAAGGCATGTGAATGCACTAGGTAAAAGTGTGAAATGTCATTTAATGTGTAAAAAGAAATTATACAAGAGAACGACATCCGAACGATTTGCGCATGATCGCCACAATTCACAAAATAACTGATTTCATAAGCACTGCACATCAGTGAAGCGCTATTCCATTTGACATACGTACATGCCATATGAAAGACAAGATCTTTATCTTCCACACAGGGAATGTATATAGGTATCAAATGGAGGGGATGCAGGTAACCCATTCGAATTCACACTGTGTGGAACATTAAGGTCATCCATTATACCATAGGCATGATTGGGGTTGTTTGAATTTCTAATGGAATATCTCATTTATTGACACAATAATTAATCAACAGTTTCAATTTACTAGATACATAAAACTAGACAGGGGTGAATACTTTAATTGTTCAAATGTTTTATATAATTTTATCCCGACATGAATGACCGCTTCCTATGTTGATCTACACAATTCAAAACGTCTGAGTTGGGATCTACACATGTTTGAAAACATATCAACATCTTTAGTGAGATTTGATACCAAAACTGGATTCTCTGACTCATTTTCTCTCCAAAAATGTATACTTTTATATACACCTAGAACATAAAGTCCCTGACCAGGTGCTTTGAGGTTGGCTAATTCAAAAGATATAATCGGTACCAAAAATCTGAGATATACAATAAAGATCAAATTTCTTCTCCGCAGTTTGATTATTCAATAAATTCGAATGGATACTTGTAAAGGTATGGCGATTTCAATGACCGCGCTTAACAACAGCAAAGCTGCACTAGGTATAGGAAATCATTGATTTGTGTGTGATTACTGTCATAACTGTGTGCTATCTGAACGAGCCAGATGAATGGGTCTGGAGTGATAACCGCAATTTGCGGGACAAAAGGTGTGACTAGCTGTGAAGAATAAAAGTATTAACTGATTTAGCTGTGAGTGTTTTTCAGTGCGTACACACAGGTCAATGATTTCCTATACCTAGTGCAACTTTGCTGTTGTTATGCGCAGTCATTGATATCGCCATAACTTTAAAATTATCCATTCGATTTTGTTGAACGAGGTATCAAACTGCGGAGCGAAGAAATTTGCTCATTTAATGTATATCTCAGATTTTTGGTACCGATTATCTATTTTTAATTAGCCAACCTCAAAGCACCTGGTAAGGGCCTTTATGTGCTAGGTGTATATATACATCACACTAATTTATAGTTGACAATGATCAATTTCATATTTTTGGGCTTAACACCCCTATAATCCGAGACGAATTTATCATTGGAAAGTACCCACTTCGCCACCCATGCCTTCATAATCTAAGGAAAGATCCATAGCAGAAGCGCTAACAAATATCTTTATTGTCTGAATTGTCTTTCATTTTTCATTTTGTACCGAGCGTAATGATTTTTATAGTCACGAGCTTTCATGTCTGTCTGATGTTGACTATAATTGGAATTTGATGGGAATTTACTCCTATCCGTTTTGAATATTAATGAGTGCAATAGTACACATTTTCATATGGATATTCATTATTTATTTCGTAAAACATTAATCAAGTTTTGATAATCAATAATATAAGTTTATTGAGTCAAGGAGAGAATCGCAAATAGATAGTAAATTTGTTTCAACCTCATTCATAAGTGTAATATATTTGACATTTATTAGCCAAGACTACTCTGCAGATCGAAATTTCTTGCGATGGTAACCTTACTTTATAGAATAATGACAGAATCATCTAAGTGTAATTACACATAGCGTGATATCTTGACAAATAGGCAAAGTATCAGTGTTAGATCGACATGGTCAGATCATTTTTTCTAACCGTGTCAAAACCCTATTAAGTCGTCATGGTGAGATATACAGGGTGACCCAAAAAAATGTTAACACTCCGGGCACATAAGATATCTTAAAAGGACAGGAACACACGGGTCTAATCTTGATGTATTAGGAAAGCTGAGTAAATAAGCTTTCATTTGCATTTCATTGCGTTCCAATTGGTTATTTTAGAACGGAAGATATGCTTCAGCAAACATGAGGAACTAAAATCGGCTTGGTCCAATCCTCTCAGTATGAAAGTAAAGCTTTTAAAATGCACGAAGCAAGAAGCAACATGATTAAGTCACACACACACATCAGTTAATCTCTTCTTTGTTCTTTTCAACGCATTCTTTCGATTCTTTTCAAGCTTAAAAGACATAAATAAATATATTCCACATAAATTATATAGGTATTTTGTCATACTAGTTTTATTTCAGTGCAATATTAGTTAATTTATTTAATTGGATGGACCTTTTAAACAAAGTACATGAAATGTTTCAATTTCAATTTTAAAGACTGCTTTACTGACAGCTCACCATTGCACATGGAAAAAGAGTATAGAACTTGAACTCATGACAAAATACCTATATAACTTATGTGGAATATATTTATTTATGTCTTAAAAAATGCTAAAAAATGTGATTGTTTTACCTCCAAAATCGTAAAAATCACAATTTTTTGGAACTTTTTGGTCGATAATTCAAAAAATAAAAAATATTTTCAACAACAACAACAACAACAAATCCTAGGGAATTGTATCAGGAATATAATAAAACTAGTATGAACAAATTTGACAAAATATATTTTGAGTTATCTTTGCAGAACCTAAAATGGGTCAAAAAACGTGGTTTTTATATATATATTTTTTCTTCCAAAATGGTCAATTTCATGATCATGGTTGGATTCATTGAACCCTTTCTTGCAAAAAAATGTATACTTTTATAGATTAAATGAATAATGAAGAAGTTACGGCAGTTTTACGGAAAAGGACCTGAAAGTTCACAGCCCCCTTAACACCCCCCCCCCCCCTATAATCCGAGACGAATTTATCATTGGAAAGTACCCACTGCGCCACCCATGCCTTCATAATCTAAGGTAATATCCAAAGCAGCAGCTAACAAATATCTTTATTGTCTGTATTGTCTTTAATTTTTAATTTTGTACCGAGCGTAATGATTTTTTATTGTCGCGAGCTTTCATGTCTCTCTGATGTTTACTATAAGTGGAATTTGATGGGAATTTACTCCTATCCGTTTTGAATATTAATGAGTGCAATAGTACACATTTTCATATGGACATTCATTATGTATTTCATAAAACATTGATCAAGTTTTAATAAATAAATAATATAAGTTAAGTGAGTCAAGGAGATAATCGCAAATAGATAGTAAATTTGTTTCAACCTCATTCATAAGTGTAATATATTTGACATTTATTAGCCAAGACTACTCTGCAGATCGAAATTTCTTGCGATGGTAACCTTACTTTATAGAATAATGACAGAATCATCTAAGTGTAATTACACATAGCGTGATATCTTGACAAGTAGACATAGTACCGTGTCAAAACCCTATGGTGTAGATATAATACCCCTGTTGCGGCGTGAGGATGTCTCCTCGGCTCCGAC
Source organism: Ophiura sarsii (assembly GCA_035610835.1). Classification (NCBI taxonomy): domain Eukaryota; kingdom Metazoa; phylum Echinodermata; class Ophiuroidea; order Amphilepidida; family Ophiuridae; genus Ophiura; species Ophiura sarsii. Next base: position 48,122,618 of record CM069447.1, on the reverse strand, counting down.
ACGTGCCACCACTTCATTAAGGTTGTGATGCTGGTATTTAGATTTGCCTTTTCATTTGACACTTTGTTATCAGAAGATTAATTGCTTATCCCAGAGTTAAATAAGGTAATATTTCAGGAACATTTTGACAATTGGTGTGATGATAATGACCATTTAAGCAAAACCAATTTTACTTACTGTAAATCCAATTGAAATGGCAAAAAACTTGCTAAAAAACTTGTCACAGTTTGCTGAGTTATGCTTTATACAAACAACAACAATTTCATGGTCAATGAACACATTAAGGTCAAATAATTCGTGCACATCTATTTTTTATTCACCCTGTATTATCTTGTCAAGTCGACTTCTACAAAAAGTATGTATACTTGTCAAGGCATATTATATCACTATGTCGTCAAGTAGGATGGCATTATAGATGTTTCCGTAAGTAATAGTTGTATATACATCGTAGACCGGGGGAGGGCATATTTATTATCTCTTGCCCCGACACTTGCTACGCCACTGCCTATCTGTTATTGATAGTCCATGTTCGTCCACTCTGTCATTTATGTTATTCCTATCTTGGGCCACGCTTACCAGGAGAACGCACTGTGCTCAACATTCTGGGGCTCCGAAGTTCTATAGCCTGGAATAGAAATACAAAAAATGTCGTATAGTATAATAGTACTACGACCTTTATCGTACATTATTGAAGTGTTTAGCAGATCTCAGAGATAAAAGATTAATGGCAACGTGATCAAGTAATGATATGTTGACGGCAACATTTTAAGTGACGCTGCATTTCGCTTTTAACACCAGTTAATAGTAGCAGGCATACTTACTCTGTCGGGTTGATTTTCTACTGCATAGTGGAAGAAGAAAGACATATCATGTGTGTCGCTTGAAATGGATCTGGGAACCTACGTTACAACATTTGTTGTTTTAACAGGTAACGTATAAGTCATTACTTTAAATATAATCGTTTATGTCGTTTATGTCGTTATTATCATCGTTGTCGTTGTCGTTGTCGTCGTCATTGTCGTCGTCGTCGTCGTCGTCGTCGTCGTCGTCGTCGTCATTGTCGTCGTCGTCGTCGTCGTCGTCGTTGTTGTTGTTGTCGCTGAATCAAAAACATAATTTGAAATTGATTTTTCGTTTTCAACATAAGATAATTATTAATACCTGGAATTTTCAGGCTTGACACACCTTTCGGAAATGTGACATCAGAATCGTGTCAGAATTAATTCGTTAGGCAACAAAATATGTTTTCGTTTGTTGAAAATTCATTTCTAATACGTTTTTGCTAGCTATGATTTGTTCGGCCTATTATGCTATTACTGTGAGTTTTTTTTCTTCAATTTTGATCAGAATGTCTTATGTGGACGTCAACGCATGCACACATATGTGTATTGAAACAAAGGCTTGACACATCTACCGACAGACTCCGATGGTCTCTGCCCTACAACGAGCGATGTTACTGCCAGGGTGTAGTCGCCGCGTCTTGGATGTCCTTGGAATGTCCTGGAGTACATTATGCAAAAGATGTAGGGGTTTTATGGTTTACAGACGATCCTAGTGCTCTTGGCCTCAGAGCAAATTGGTCGCCAGAGACACTGGATGTACTTCTTGAGAGAAAGGTGTTTTGTGGTGAGCTTAAGACCTCATTGCAAATGTACTATTTAGACTATACCTAAACATGAGGCCCAACAATATTTGGCCATGTGTTAAATTGAGCTCAGGCGACAAAAAACACCAAGTTCTACTGGCCCGACCCAACCATTTTTTTAAAGAAATTGTTTAAACAATATTCACGTACAAATTAATACCAACCCACAAAGTGCTGTTGACTTGTGAAAAATCGGTAAAATGTTTATAGATGTTGTTTTACGGTCATTTTGAAGGGGAAAATATGAGTGGCCATAGTTTAAACAAATACGTGTCAGGTTAGTTGTCTAAAATAACATCCTACACGTCTAAGATAAGCAAATACAGTTTACAAATATAAATTATTCCGTAAATAGCATAAGCTTGTAGGATATCCACTTTGGTTTTGTCCTGGTTTTTCCATCCTCCCCCACCCTCCACTCCCCGGGTTTCTTGATTAATACTTGTTTGCAAATATTAAATCCAAAGTGTCACAATGGCTAAACGGAATAAAGCGAGAATGATAATCTTAGACGTCTAAGATATATCTTAGACGTCTAACCTTACATGCACTACGTGTTACCTTACGCGTACTAATTGTAACCTTAGACGACTAACCTTATACGTATTTGTTCATACTATGGTCACTCATAAGAAAAAGGCGGTCCGACTGACCAAACCTGAGAGGCCCGTTTGCCCGTAGAACAGGTTTTTATTCGTCGTCCTAGAAAGAATATTAATTTAAGTTGCCGAATTCGGCATGTGTGTTCATTTGAACATTTCCATTTAAAGATAGATCTTACCAAACTTAGGTTTGCGAATACTATAGACGTACAAGATAAAGTCAGTAAGTGCTTTAGAAATATCAACTAATCCCATACTTTTCCCCTTGAAAATGTCAGTAATGCAACGGTCTCGTCTAATATCCATGAATAAGAAATGAGAGCATCGATGTACTTTTATGCACTTTAAATTATGCGGAAATTACTCTAAAGAATCATTTAAATACAATTTATTTACGATATTATTTGTATAAACATACTGATTAAACATTTTTTAGTATGAACCTATTACAGATACAACTAATAACATTAACACATTAATGTCTTTCTGTTGGAGCGAATATTGTTCACATAAAATGCTAATGTTATTACCATTCATTCGAGAAAAGTACATTGCTCTTAAGAACATGACATACTACCCAATCGCTCGGAGCCATTTGCCGCTGACGCTCCTTATTTGGTAAATAGCACTCTTTATAAGGAGCGTAAGCGGCAAATCGCGTCGCGCGATTGTGTAGTATGTCAGGAACTTTAGGCGATAATAAATATATAAGGCAATGAATGACAAATAAGGCGATAATCAAAATCTATTCTACTGAGGGACGGACCTCATAGGTTAGGTTAGGTCTATCGGTATAGTGTTTTTCCTTCACAATAAAACATACAGGGTGAGTAAAAAACAACCTGTACTCCTTTGGGATTTTTTTCTACAAATCTGTGCATGAACTTCCCAGATTATGTATTGTGACAGAGAGGTTGTCTCATTAGCTTTCAAAATAATTTTAGTTGGTTATTCGGCCACCATGGTGTGAAGTCATTACGTAGAATGTAGAGTATGTCCCCCTACTTTGGGAAATACTGCATACATTTTGTACGTATGTAGCGTTACAATTATATTAGGGTATTGGGGTTCGTATGAAGTATTTTCAGTTTTATACCAATTCAAGAAATTAGTCCGAACATCTTTCTGATTGATGTATTCCATAGATAAAGAAGCTCCTCTATTCACGTCTTGTCCTGCCAACGTAACAGCGGATACGTCACCTGGGGAATATACTGCTTTCGTAGAATGGAGCGATATTGAAGCTATAGACAACTCTGGTCTTATCCCTCCAGTGAACTGTAGCATGGCATCAGGATCCTTGTTTGATATTGGACAAACTGACGTTGCCTGTGAAGCCTTCGATGCTAATGGAAACGTTGCAACTTGTTCTTTTATCATCGATATATCAGGTAGGCGCATTACAGTTTTCAACAATTCCCTCATAAAATAGCAAAATAGTAATGGTTATGAACAAAACAAAAACAAACTCAAAACTCCAATTGAAAAAAAAACCCAATAAATAATTGTATAAAAAAGAACAGAATAATAATAGAAATGATATAAAAATGAATCGGTTGGGACAGTAAATCAGAGTAATTTTCGTTGACTTATGAACTGACGGTGGCCTATACTTGTAACGTCTACTTAATAGCCAAGACGCGGTAAGCGACAAGCTCATCGTCTTTGTAATGATCAGCTGTCATGGCCGAAAACAAACGTTGAATCTAGCTCAATAGGTATTCTGGTATCGGGGATCTAAATAAAGTACAATCAGTATACCCGATATCCGATAAATATGACTTAGGCCTGTCCTCACATCTTTCTTCTTGGTGTATTCCATAGATAAAGAAGCTCCTATGTTCACGTCTTGTCCCGCCGACATAACAGCACACACTTCACCTGGAGAATCTACAGTTTACGTAGAATGGGGCGCTATTGAAGCTACGGACAATTCCGGTTTTATCCCATCAGTCACCTGTTCCTTTGAGTCCGGATCGTATTTTGCAATCTGGCAAACTGGGCCTAATGTATGTGAAGCCGTCGATGCCAATGGAAGCGTTGTTGAAGCTACGAACAACTCTGGTATTATCCCTCCGTTGAACTGTAGCCTGGAGTCAGGATCCGGTTTTGTTATTGGACAAACTGATGTTGCCTGTGAAGCCATAGATGCTAATGAAAACGTTGCAACTTGTTCTTTTAATATCGATATATCAGGTAGGATCATTACATTACAAAATAGAGATTTGACAAACAAAACGATACAAATATAAAAATCCCAATTAAAAGCATCATATTTTTCTTCGAATTAATAACTTACGGTGGCTTATTTCATTTCATTATTTCCATCATAAAGGAGGTGTTGCACCTTCTTTACAAGGAAAATATGCATAATAAAAACAGAAGAAAACAAAATTCACACACAAACATCAACACACCCCCACACACCCCCAACCAACAAGGAACAAGTATGTCATGAAATCAACACGATACTTTAAGGAACATAACAACATTTGAGTAATTACGATATAATTCCGATGTCATTTGATCACATTAACTTTTTATTTATTTTTTATTAATATGATAAAGCTATTTAATAAATGGGATTAAACATGCAACATGGAGATGTCATGATAGATTACGATTGATTTTTTTAGATATAACATGAGGCTCTCTTTAAAAGTATTAACACTCGATGACGTTTTTACTATAACAGGTTACGAGTCGACAAGCTCCCCATCTTTATAATGAACAGCTATCATCGCGCGGGAAAACACGTTGAGCGCAGCTTAATAAGCATTTTGGTTTTCATGCTGCCCCGGAACGGGAGCGCGTTCGGCTTGAGGGCGGGTTTCGGAACGGGAATACTTTTTCAAGATTGACAACAATTCTATTTTGCCGATTTTCAACCATAAAAGAAGTCTCTTATCTCTGAGATAATGTTAAATAAATCATCACTATATAATACTTATAGGCTTATATTTAACGTCAAAAGGGTCACATCTACCCTAACAATTCATGAGAATGGTGTAAACTCGTCTAGAAAATAGCTGTAATTTCGACCTGTATTGCGAGATGTTGGGGTCACGGCCGGTGAGATAAAATCATCAGACTAACTGCCACGAGAAATGTTGGTAGTTGGAACCTAGGCTGCCCTCAAATTGATAAGGTTGAAAAGCAAAAAGGCAATGATTGTACACATTGACGGGTGCACGTTACCACGATGGCGCTCAAGTGAAACGGGCTCTCGTTCCGGAGCTGAGTGGTGTGGTATGGGGGTTCCTTATGAGTCTTTTCAGCACACCCGGTATGAATATATTACTTGGATTTACCCGGTACCTGACACACCGGAATTACACCTCCCTTTGGTCCATCAAAAATGAAAATGAAACCAGTTCAGTGTTTTCTATAAATACTTGAAATAAATAGTTCATGTTCAAATATATAATTTACTCTTCTCGTTTGAATGTTTATGGGACTAGTCATACATGTCTATTAAACCTCTTTTGTGATTGACCTATGCTTCAGTACACACCATTCACATCTGTATAGGGCCCAGCCAATTATCAGCTAGTTTTAACCGTGATGTAATTATCACAATAGTATAGATGGAAAATAGAAGATTAAATATGCTCAAAATAAGTAACTTTTTTGAAATTATAGTAGGTTGGTGTGCTATCCTTAATATTACAGCATTATATCATACATGTATTGAGATTACACATGTCAATCCCAAATACTCTACCCCTATTTCAGTGATGATAATCCCATTCCCCACTATAAAAGAAATCACCAAACGGTACAATAACTGTCCAAAAAATATCTGGAAATCAGGCTTGGAAATAGCATGCCGCCCTGGCTGGTTGGAAAATAATCTTAAGTTCCAGCCCTGAATTAAAGTACAATATTTCAGCTCCATCTCTCCTACTCAGTCTATCCTGGTCATTAGTTGTGTGTTTACTTGTCAGATACCTTGTTAAACATGTTTTAGTTGTGTTAGCATTCGAAAACGTTGGTCCCCCCATTACTGTTAATGCAATGTTTGTATTGCCTTTTAAATTTCACATTCTTGGATGTTGCTATTTCATTTTTATGTTGTTATTTGTTTCTGATTCTCTTTGATAAACTGTAAGGAATGGGCATTATTTCACTGGGACATGCTGAAATGGAATGAACTTATGATATAAAAATGGTAGTCTTCTGAGCTGATTTCACCCTTCAAGAACAGGCCTCTTGAACATGTACAGCCTTGAAACACTTTTATTTACTAAATCAATACTTATGTGTTCATTTTTGTTTTGCACAGGCAATTTGATTTGAAATCTAGACGGGAATTTGTTAAATTGACAGACTCGAAAATGGATCAGAGTGTAAAGGAGACAATAAATCACAACCAATACCTACAGTAGGACCAAATGCTGTAAGGGCAATACTTTTTACTCAAGGCACCAATGTCCAAAGGTGGCGTATCAGGGAGAGTTGAAGGAGGGTAGACTAGGAAGGGACTATCCTAAGAAGTGCTATATCAACCATAGCGAGCATTTGGGAAGCATTTCTGAAACTTCTTCAAGTCTACGTTACTTTAAGACCAACCAAGCCGTATAAGCGCTGAACTGGTTATATCATAACGAACGGTTGTTTCGGGGTCATTTTATGTACGTGTATTTTAATAGGAATTATTCTCGGTTGCACAAAAACAGCGTAATGCAGGAATGGTGGTTAATGGGAAGGTCTTCCGAGCTGCTGTTGGCGCCAATCAACAAATCCTTTTCTGCGGGCGCATGGACCTCTCAGGTAGGGCCAGTCGGTCGGGTTTTTTCTTCAATGCAAAGGTTTCAGAAATGCTACTTCGAGTGTCACATTACACCCAAAGGGTGACCTTTATTTTCTCCGTGCTATTTCTCTGAAACACCAACGCCCGAAGGTGCCATCGTAGCTCTGATCGTTCGTCAAATGTGACACTCCTGGATGGCACTCATGATACCCTCGAATGTATAGTCACCATTAACACCATAAATGCATATTAGTTAGATTTGATAGGCATACTTTTCTCACCAAATGCTTAAGACGGCACTACCTTAGGGAAGTGATTGTTTACAAATTAAATACACATTATTTTGTATAAAACACCTTAAAATGGATCCCCGGGCGAACACCAAAGGCGTCAAGAGCAAATCGACACCCTCAAGGTGTCATGGCACACTTTAAAGGTGTCTTCCTGTCACCGTTGGATGTTTGCCAGAGGACCCAGATCTTAACACCCCTTTTGGTGTCAAATGACACTCAATATTTGTTTTATTGTTCACACTATGGGTGGTTCTATAAGCACAGGTACTAGTGGTAAATTTGCATTGTTCAATATCCTGTTATAATAATGTATATAGTTACTTTTCATTTTAAAATCTGATTAAGTCCATAAATTTACACTGGTATAACACCACAACATATATCATTATTATCTCAACATTTGTTCTTATTTTGGTGACAATTCGGCAACATTTCATAATGTTGGCACAAAGTGTGACATAAAAAAACAAAGGGTCAAACTAATAAAAAATATGGTGTAAAATGGAGTAAATTGTGTTATCTGTAGACTAAAGGATCCATAACAAACTAGTTTTTAATGTTAAACACATTTTTCAATTATATAAAAGTAATTATAAAATGCATGGCAATTTGACCGTCATCGTGTAACATTTGGTGTCTCAAAAACCCGTTATACGGGGAAGGCAGTTTTAGTATAACTTTTAACAGGGAAAAAAATATTCTCTATCTTATTTCCCTTTTGTTGATTTTACAAGCCTCTCTGATAGGTTTAAAGGTATTTACCCTGAAATTGCAACAAAATAGAAAATATAGCTGTTCTTAAGTTTGAATATTACGTGTGTTGTCTCCAAAAATGTTACACTTCCCCTCTATAAAAAAAATATTGATTTTTTGAGAAAAATCACAAAATTCACTTTTTGACTCATCTAAATACAACTTCTCCGCTATATAAATAATTCTGGGACACCCTGTATTTTGGAAAATGTTACGATAGCCCCTTTACTTTAAGGCGGTTTTGATTAGATGTAAATTATAACAACGGTTAAGTAAGAAAAAATAAACTAACTAACAAACGAAAATACCACAACAACAAAATATGCGCTGTGCACGAATTATTTTATTATAGGTGCCACGAAAATTACCACTACCACAAAAATAAGAGAAACGTTTACCGGTTACCGTCTTCGACATCTTGATTAATAAACTGGTGTCGCAGTATATAAGCGCCTGCTATGGTAATATCGTCCAACCAAATCTGATATTTGATTCTATCAATATCATAGTATAACTAACTGTACATCAGTCAGTGAAACAGGAACAGGGGATGTGTTATTACATTATTCTCGAAAGATAACTACTGAACATGACACACATCCACACTACTAATTTCCTCGAAATTGCTCTCTGATGGCTATTGTTCTCCGTATCCAAAACCCATAGCCACATAGCACTGTACGGTACTTCTATTGCACTGTTTGAAATAATCAGAACCGTGATGAAAGTAATCATATGCAGGCGCAGGCCTTTAAGGACACGGAAGGGGGAGGAGTATACCATAATAAGGATGTTCACTCAAGTAAAAAGTTAGCAACCATTTTGTGTGACATTATGATAATTCTCCCCACATGTAGTCTGTCAGCTAATAAGAACAAAATAATTGTGTGGGGTGTGTGTGTTCCTAATGATTAAGATATAGTCAACGGTATTCTTTGCTTACATACATGTAATAGCAATAACCCAGCAAACACATAACGTTTAAAAACCGTTTGAATAACGTTTTAAAAACGTATGTACATTTTTAAAACGTTTTTATAACCCTAGATTTCAATTTTACCTTATATTCAATAGAGACTGGGTTAAGTTATGTACTGAAAGTAAACTGGATTAATATTATCATCACCCGGTACTTATTTTTTGCACACATAGGTTAGGTAACTTGATTCACAATTGTAGTCATTCCACCTATCATCGCCACGTGGCCATACACCCGCACAGTCCTCGTTATTCTCGCCATTGTTTGGTTCACCGCTAGCCCAGTTGTTGTAATCGAACTGTAGAATACAATCAGAAAATAAAATGTTACAAATTATGTCCGTGGCTACAAGTAAGTACGAGATTGCCCACGATCCTCTTCTGGTTGTGCTATGAACTTTGTCATGGTGTACTAACTTTACATTGTCATACATTTGTATTGGGTACTTAAAAGATATTGCATAGCTCGGAATAATTGCGTGATCGGCTATATACACAGACGTGAAAAGCATTTTGTTCCTTCAAGTGCACAGCACACAGAGATAAAAGACATAATTCCATTGGTTATTCAGAAGGTATATCATAGTATAGCTCTTTTTAAACCAATCATAGATCTAGGGTATTCATATGTGTGGGAGTCCTCTGGGGTATTTATTCTTACCGCGGTGCCGTCTGTCCATGTCCACACTCCTTCGCTGTTTATATCATTAAGTCCGACCCAATAACCATAATATCCATGGCTGCCGTCATCAGTTGTATGCACTATAAAACACAAATACAAATGTAAGAAACTGTACAAATATATTCATGCAGGGTGATCAAAAAGGGCGGGCACCTTTTTCGCGAATGCGCCACAACATTGTCAGGCCTGGATATTCAAAACCAACTATAGTGCTAAAAAGACCACATGGCTTTCATTAAAAAAAAGAATGTTTGAATTCGAACATTGCGTCATAATGGTACAACCATTTAAGTACAACCTAGTATTTTAAAGCCAACCCATCCGTGTCACCGTAGTTGGGGTGAGGTTGACCGCGCGTACGTTTTATAATTGTATATTTACAGATGCAAATTATTACTTGTGAGACTTAACGTACAAGTTTTAGGTATCCGCCATACGTATTGGTTTGACAGTGCAGCCTAAAGAAAATAGTACTTACGTCCAATAAAATCCTGATCATCCTGATCATGAATACTGGCTAATTTGGCACCCTTTGACTGGCAAGCAGACTGAGCCGCCGAGAATGATACCTTATCTGTTCCGAAGAAATAGCAGTTTGTCGCCTTGAAGGATGACCATCCAGTCTCGCAGGATGCTATAAAACACACACATGAACACAGAATCACGGTGAATTGGTTTCTAGATACACAGCTTAGTATACGCTTGAGGAATTACGGTGGGTGACTTGAGTTTGACCCAATGCATTCACATGATGTTTACCATTCCAGATCATTCTACAATACGCATCTTATCGGTAATATAGTCATAGTTGTTATGACTTATTTGAACAGTACACAAACTTCCTTGGGGATATACAACTGTTGGAGATAATTCACCAGTTTTTTTTACTTGCAGCATCTAAAAGAAACGTCTCTATGACAACAAGTATCGGTTTCCTTCTAATACCAAACCCCGGTTAATTATCCATGTAAATCCAGTGTCAACAACTACCATTAACACAGACTCTCGAAGAAGGAAATTGAGACATTCAGTTTTGTTATTTAACTTGTCTTGAAGACTAATCATTTCTGGCTACTTTTACAACGATGGCACGTGACTATCGGTTCAAGCAACCCTTAGCACGAATTCATGTTTAAAAGGACAATATTTTTCGCTGAAATTTGCGATTTTGATACCCTTTGCACGGGTCGGCGCGGGCATGCGTTGTGGTCATCCTTGTTTATGTATTTTTCATGGTAATTTGTATTTTGTTTTTGTTTTATATGTTTGCGCCTCGGACTAGTTCACCTAGATTGACGGCGCAATATAAATGCCATTATTATTATTATTATTATTATTATTATTTATTATCAAAAATAATACCCCTAATTCGCGTTTTCGTTCGCGCGGATGATTACAACCTTTTTCCTGATTGCTCCACCCCCCCCCCCCCCCTCCCCCTAAATGTGGGGTGAGTGAAACTAACTTGAAATGTGTAACAGTTTACTTACGCGGGGTGATCGAAGTGAAACAGCCCAACACCTCAAAGCGTAGAGAAACCGTGTTTTGCCAAGCTAGGGGTTCGATCCTTACGTATCGAGCTGACACTGGGGAAGGAAATGTACTGGTGACCTTCGTATTTCTATCACTGTTCCCAGGAAAGACCTATGTTTATAGAAATAATGTTAAAGTAATGACATGAGATGAAACACCCATACATTTAATACAATGTACTGATTTTAAGTGTAGCAATAGAATTTCATTAAACTGAGGGATGGCTTCAAAACTCAACCACCCGGTTCTGTGTGGTTGGAGCCGGTTACTATTATTCTAAACAATAACATGTGGTTCAACCGTACTGAACTTTCGGTCAACCGACGGTTGAGCTTTAAAGTCACCCCTAACTTAATCAAATTAATATCTGTATGGAGCTTAACACTTTCGACCATACAAAACATATTTTTATCTTAAGTCTATCTCAAGGATTACTGAACCAATACAAGGCATATTTGTACTTATTTCAATGCATTTCTCATGGTGATTCTAAATATGGTAATGAAATTCAATATGTTTGACATTTTTGAAACATATTTTGAAATTTTGGAATGTCGTCTGCAGACGCCTGCCGCGTGGTAAGTGTTAAGGTAAAGGAGCATTCATTATCAGTGTGTTTAGTTTGACTCCTTTAATATGTTTTGTTATTCACAGCGACAACAGAGCAGATTATCAGTATGTGTATATTATAATTGTTTTAGCGAAATAATGTACACTTACCACAGGATTATTATTACTATCGACAATATATCGCAAGTCGCATTCCTCTGTGCCTACTCGTACTTTGAAAGAACTAACCCAATCGTCATTATTGGGTGAACCCTGAGTAATAACACCGCTAACAGCATTCGTGGCACCGTATAGATCAACCTGCACAAATGATAGTTAAAAAACTCAGCAAAAGCAAGTCATACACTTAAAGGCATATTATGTGATCTTTTCCAGAGAGCGCCCTCTATTCATGATTTTTTTTAGAAAGTAGATTTTCTTGCAGATTTACATTTCCGATCATAAATCATACATACATTCCAAATTACAGAGCGATACGATTCCTAATTACCTCAAAATCATGGTTTTAGAGTGAATTTAGAGTGAAAAATATAAACTGTCGGGATTCCGACAGTTTATTTTCACTCTAAAACCATGATTTTGAAGTAATTAAGAATCGTATCGCCCTGTAACTTGGAAAGTATGCATGATTTATGATCAGAAATGTAAATCTGCAAGAAAATCTGCTTTCTATTTGTTGGGGGGGGGGGGGGGGGGGGGGGGGGGGGGCAAACAACGTTTTCATGACCATTCTACTAAAAAACCCACAAATGTTGAGGTAATTAGGAATCGTATCGCTCTGTCACTTGGAATGCAGACCTATTCATGATTTATGATCCGAAATCTGCCAGAATATCTACTTTCTAAAAATGAATGAATGAATGGATGAATTAGTTTCAATGAACGTTTTCTGGTCTATTTTATTGCTACAATAGCCATTTTTCGCGTTGCGCGCGACTTATTTTCAATATTTTATTATTCAAGCTTAATAGCATAGCTTCAGGAACGTTTTCGGGACCATTTTAGTGTTAAAATAACCAATGTTAGCGCACTACGCGCGACTTCGTTTCAAAGTTTTATTATTCAAGTTAACAAGATGGCTTCAGGAACGTTTTTCTAGACCTTTTTTATTGCTTTTATAGCCAGTTTGTTAGCGCTACGCGCGAATTATTTTCAACGTTTTATTATTCAAGCTTAACGAGATGGCTTCATAAACGTTTTTCTGGACCTTTTTAGTGCTCAAAAAGCCATTTTATTGTTAATTTATTATTCATGCGTGACAATATGGCCATCTTGTAAAGCTTCAATACTGAAACATTGAAACTTATTCGCGCGCAGGAACTTTTTCTGGTCCAATTTAGTTACAAAACTGAAACCCGGCTCAACACCATTCTGCACACGCCTATGTTATTTAAACCGTGACCCGAATGAAAGCAGTCAATATTTGATTTATAAACCAAATATATAGATTTATGTCACTTGACTGGTTAAAACAACGTTTTAAATATTCTATTCTCAAAGTCCCACGTTAGACCATTCTCCATTATCTTTGATAAATCGGCAAATAGCGTCGTTGTAGACTAAACTTAATCGCAACGGCCAACTGGCATCGATTTCTGAATTTGGAAAGCCGTCACGTTAATTTAACGCAAACTGTTAAAAAAAATTGTTAACAAAACTTCCTCGAAGATTTGATAACATGATTATTTGTTTTCATTTGACATTTTGTATTTAGGCTGTTAACTGAATCGACAATGTCTTTGATGCCTCGTTATTAAGGGCGAACCGACAGGGGTAGCATTCAGACACGCCATTGACCTCTTACGTTCTTGTTTGACGCAAGGTTATACTTTAAAATTGATCAAAGGGTCAGGATCAAAATTGCATGGACCCCTTTAAAATTGTCATGATGAATGATAATATTGAAACCTTAAGAAAACTGAAGAATTGTAATTGTATTTGCTAATATATATAAGTTAAAAGTTTAACGGGTTCGCCGTCGGACGAGTTTTAATCTGTCAAGCTTTCGTCAGGCAGGATTAGCTCTGACTTCTTCAGGACCAATTTATTATAATATAAAACAAAACATAGAGATTGCCAATTCTCTTGTTATCATCATTTGGGCTGCCCCTTGCCCGATGATTTGTGAGTAGGTGCCCTTTCCTACTTGTGAAACAATTGGTGGCTCTGAAAAGAGCCGTTCAGATGGATTGTCGTTTCCACTGAACACGTAGGTTGCCACTGGCCTACTATATATAAATTTGGTTCTAATAGAACCTCCAAATGACTGCCCCTAGAACAATGGAAATAACGTAGAGACTGCCCCATGTCTACTACGGACTACAAAAGTCTAATGCACAGTAGTGCGGTCACTGATCTGTAAAAATCGTTTGACGCTGTAACGAACTTGAGCAGGGTATATAATGGTTCATTGCGGACCTGGCTGAAAAAATTGCAAGACTGTTATCGATTGGCGGGATTGATTGATACTGTAGAAAATAGAGAGCGCCACATGCGGCTGATTTCTTTGCCGTCATTTCTATTGATTGTAGATGATTCATTGATTCTGATCTCTAGAGCTTCACGAACAAGCCGCATACTAAGATTGGAAACCTGTGCAATGCTTTTGGATTGGTTCAAAAGTGGTTCATGACCTTCTTCACACGCATGTTCAGCTAGTGACGAGCTATCTTTCTTGCCTTGTAATGTAGCTCTTTTGTGTTCAGACAATCTGACATTTAAAGGCCTTTTAGTTTGACCAATATATTGTTCACCGCAACTACATGGTATGCTATACACGCAAGGTGAACGACCCTATTTGCTAACATCACTTGCAATTTTTGGACCCCTGACATTTGGTTTTTGCAGTCCTTAAAATACAGGATCCAGAAAATCTCAAAAGGACCCCTGCCATTTTTCAGCCATTTCATTTAATTTCTTGCGTGTACGAACCAAACATAAAACTTATTTAACACAAAAACCAGGCGATGAAAAGACTATGCCCGGGGAATAGTTTTTTTCATGACGTCATATCGAAATTGAAATAATTTATGACAGGAATCTATGACAGGAATCTATAAATGAGGCATTATAACAGGAATTATGTCCAATTAGCATGAGGTCGTGGCTAATTTGATATAACCCACTAAAGCGATATGCCGTTAAGTGTAGCGGTAGGGCCTTACCTGGATCCAAGGGGCTGAGAAATCGGATTTGTGGGCAACCCATCGTTTATCGGCGTTACCAAGACGGCCGTGCTGTGCACCGTACAAGTTTGTATCGTCGTTCCAAATCGTAGAAGCGATGACATACGAGCCTGGTATCTCTCCGGTCTCCATTCCAAACGCAACCGGTGATTGACATACTGTAGGCACAAAGAAATTTCAACTGTGCAAGTTAAACACAGTCCATTTTTTACCTTTCACTATAGCATGGATATAGACGCGGTAGACTATTAGAACTATTTACCTCCTTACTTTCAAAGGTTGGATGATGGCCGCTCAATGCCCATAAACAAAGAGAGCAACGTCTCAAAATATGGAGACAGGATATGTTGTGTTGAGATGCAGTTCTCTCTACATATATTTTAGTGAAATTAAAGCTTTCTATCAAACAATGTAAAAAAAATAGCTTTCTACAAAAGAAAAGAAAGTCAAACAAAACAAACAATCTTTGTGAAATAGGAGTCAAGTCAAAGATGAGCAATAAAGCTGATGCATAAGACAATGAAATACACAGAAACTTTAAATACATTAAATGTCTTTGTCTATATCATGTAAAGAGTATGTCTAATTTTCTTTAAACTAAATTCATATCGGTCAGTCATTCAGTCAGCTAGGTCTTTCAAATAATTACTCGATATGTACGTTACCTGCTGGTGCTGGAGGATCGGCTGCAGCGAATGCCTTCTCCGTCTGGTCAAAAAGAGTTGTGCCTGAGTTTAGATCAAATATACAAGATTAGTTATAACACATTTACAAAATAGAACCATTGATCGCATTTCTTCGCATTTGTAAACTATAGTTTAATCAGTTCCAAATTGACGAGAAATAGTTCATGATTTTAGTTGCCTTTATCCTTCTGTATTCATTTGCTGCTGTAAGGCGGCTTCGCCAATTAGGAACTGATCAAACTATGGTAGGCTAGAAATAAAGGGACTGCATACGTTTTTATTCGATTCGGTTATGGACGTTATTCATAACCTTACGAATAATTATATTTATGCGACGACCGCCCCCCCCCCCCCCCCCCCCCCCACACTTTTCTACGGGCAAATGGACCACTCTGGCAGTGTTTTTTAATGTTTGGGGGTATCCTGGTTTATTCTTCTTCGACATACGTGAACCTTTTGGTGAACAATTCTCGAAATTATAACATATTGTCAACAATACAATAATACAATGCTGATTTACTAATACCATACATTAAAGGTGTATGTTCAGATCACTTTTGTTTGGCTATGAATTTTTTTCACATCAAGATCTTTTGATGTCAGAAGAATCCCCATATTTTGTCATTATGTCTGTATAATCTGAGACATGTTTCATTTAGAAATTAAAGTCCAAAATGTGGTGAATTACTGTCAAAGGTGGTTTGCGTACTACTCAATGGGCAAATTTCTTGTGACCCTGTACTTCTAAAATAAGTACCATTGGAGTTATGCAACTCAAACTATAGAATGTGACAATTTTAAGGATGATCTTTCATGTAAAATAGAAAACATCAAGTTGAAAATCGGGCCATCAATCTGCACATCTACCTTTAAGTCTTAATCTCCTGACTTTGATTGGCGGCTGGTGTTCTTTTTTTCTTTTTTCTTTTTTGCAACATAAACTTGACTTTATCTGTATCAGATTAATAAACATGTACATATTTTTCCATAGCTTTTCTCCTAGGCACAGCTTCGAAAACAAATGTCTGGACTCCAGAGTAAAATTGAATTGTACTTGTTTACATTATATTATAAAATGATGAAAACAGTGATTATTCCCTCCCTTCTAAAAGCACACGACAATTCCAGCCAACAGAGCCAAGTCGATCCCAAATCTATTATGGAGTCGGGAATATTACTTATACACTCTTAGTAGTGTCGAACCAATCAGAAAGCAAGAAATTAAAATACGCGGAGTGCATAGAGAGTGTCTAATGCACCCCGCGTGTGTGCCGTTCAATCCGCGAACCACGCGCTTTGTTTTGATTCGTTGTTCAGACATCTCGGGTTCGCCGATTTTCATTGCGGGTGTTAGCAAACTTGTTAACATGTTTGTAATCGTTATTACATAGATCAAAATCATGCTCAAATTGTGAATTTTAATTTGTATAGTGTCGGGTATGAATTAGGTCAATGCATGCGTATGTTTTGTTTCTCGAAAAATAAGACAAATCGATGACTTGCGCAAATGTTGATATGCTCACAATAGTACTCCCCTTGCGGGGTCGTGCCATTATTCACACATCAACATCAGCGCGCGTGCATTGATTTGTCTAATTTTTCTCGGAACAAAACATACGCATTTATTGACCTATAAACAACAGAGAGATTCTCATCTACTGAAGTAATACTAGATGGCAAAACTAAAACAGAAACTAACACAACGATAATGTTAAACAATTGGAAGGTTCACCACAGCTACATCTGGGTTAGGGACAACATACGGGCTACGAACTTTAATAACATTCACATATCAACAACTACAACATGAGATAGCTTACGGGATACAATTAATGACACCAAACACGAACCTTACCCTGACAAGATTCCTGTGGATCGCCGACATCACAATATTCCCAGCGATCAGCTGGATCTGTGGTATAACACCAGGGACCGCCTAGGTCATCGCCAGGGTTTCGACAATAATTATGGTCACCCATTCCAGTATTTGGATAGTTTTCGGGCGTAAAGCTATGACTATGCGGCGAGTGTGATGTCCATTTCTGACACGTCTTTCCAGTAGCAGTGGCATCCTCATGACCACGATAATCCTGACCAATTGCATCGCTGTAGCACTCTGAAACAACTACCAAAAGATCCCTCGTATGATTATGTTTGTTTGAAGTTTTATCACAGACATTGACCTTTCCACTAATATGAGAACCAACACAACGGCAATGCTATAAGACGATAGACCAAACAATATACAACTGCACACCTAACAGACAAGGACACCAAACACCAACCATACCATGACAAAATTCCTGTAGATCACCGACATCGCAATAATCCCAACGATCATTCGGATCTGTGGTATAGCACCATGGACCATCTGGTTCATCGTCCGGGTTTCGACAGTATCTATGATCACCGAGTCCTTCATTTGGATAGTTATCGGGCGTACGGCTATGACTATGCGGCGATTGTGATGTCCATTCCTGACATGTCTTTCCAGTAGTAGTGACATCGACTACACCACGATAATCCTGACCAATTGCATCTCTGTAACACTCTGAAACTGTACAAACATTCCTGGTATAATAAGAATATTGTTTGAAGATTTTGTAACACAAGTAGTCTTGTTATAATGGATTTATAATACTCATTATGTGTTTGATGGTTTTGACCGATGCAGCAATTGCATTGGTCTAAACAGTATAGAGGCACATTTTGACTTCACCTTAAGCATGTTAAGCCCAAGTAATTGATTTCGTGAATTCGCCTAGGAATAATCACATACCTTTTGGTTTTTCACAAATATATGAATACGTATCCGTGCACGGAATATCGATCCATTTCCCGCCGTCACGTGGTCGTAATCCAGCACAATCCTCACCGTTGTAGTCATTTGGCTCATTGCCAGCCCATTTTGTGTAATCCAGCTGTTGAAGAAATAGGTTAATGTTGTAACCTTGACCATATATCGTCAATAGAGGGGATGATTATCTCCCGGGTTATCTCTATTGAAATGTTGTGCGGAGATGATCTATGTCTGTTTCGCACAAAACTGTATGACTAGCATATGTATGAAAAGTCCGGTAAACAGAATGAGTAATGATGGTCTATTGCGGCAACTACAGTATATAATACTTGCTAACGGGAGACATACAATTATAGTTTGATAACAAAAGCAACGGTGAAAGTTAAAATACTTCTAATATTTGAAACATATTAATTTAATACACACATTCACCGATGCGATAGATATAACGCTATTTGTGAAGTTTAGAGACACTTATTTCACCCAGTTTTTTTATTACACGTAACTCGAACCCATGATGAACGTAATAGCACATCTTTTGAAATCGATTCTTAACGATTTAATACATCTTGGAACGAGAGTGGCGCATTATTTATGGATGTTGAGAAGTTATTTCATGACAGGGCTAAATGGTACATCGGCTTTTTGTTAAGCGACCTTGGTCCGAAACACACATAGCTTCAAACAAAATACTCATTTATCCATTCCCGTCTTGATTATCTTATTTTGACCTATATAATTAGATGGTGAATGCAGTTTGTTTGTACAATAACCGAATGGAATGATGTATTAACACGTAACACAGTTCCTTTCCAGTTCCTAGCCAATAGACGTTATTTTTAATTGGCGCATTTACGTCGAAGAGGGTTTAAGCGAACTAAAATCGAGGTGAGTGATTTAGCCAAGAAGAGAGTGCTGTAGTTTTTCAATGGGGTAAAATTTGCACTAATCATAACAAAATCTTCGTACTTCTGAGCTGTTCAATATTATACAAATATATAATGTTTATGAGTGCAATCATGGTATGAATGTTTTCATGAGGTGAAAGATGAAATGTTCCATTCAACGATTTAACTTGAATAGAGTTAAACCCTATTTGTAAACTGTATTTGCTCATCTTCGACGTGTAAGATGTTATCTTAGACGACTAATTTAACACGTATTTGTTTATAATATGGCCACTCATAGTGACGGTGTGGGGTGTGTGCGGGGGTGTGAGTGTGATGAATTTCGGATATTCTACAAGATTATGCTATTCACGGAATAAACCATTTTGTATACTGCATTTGCTCATCTTCGACGTGTAAGATGTTATCTTAGACGACTAACCTTACACATATTTGTTTATACTATGGCCACTCATAGTAACGGAGTGTGTGTGAGTGTGATAAATCACATCGTACAATGCATACGCGTGTCCGAACGCTTTCGATAGGGTAAATATAACATATATACAATTAATTACATGATTCTTTAAGTAATCAGACCTAATGAAAAAAATGGTGTAGCAAATTTCATTTTCTATGGGACGACGACATTGAACTAAATCGTGTACTTACCGTCGATCCATCCTCCCATACCCACGTTCCTTCCGTCTCTTTGTCGGTTAGCCCAATCAGGTATGCGTGCCAAGTGTTACCATTTCCTCCGAATATATGTTCTATAAAGTAAAGAAATCAGACACGCCAATATGATGACATATTCTTAAATACATAAGATGCATCAACAAATTTAAATCTCCAGTTCTAAAGTAGGGTAGATATTTTTTTACGAACACGTCAATTTTACTGGATGTTTCAGTGGAGTCCGAGGCGTCATGGGAACATGCTGACACAGCATTGTATGCAAATTTACAAATAAAGCAGAACTAACACTAATCATTTCGAGTGTGTTTGTTATGTGATAGCCCCAAATAATGCTTACATAGCTTTTTTTTATTATTAAGCCAAGATTTTGTTTTGGGTGCATTTTTGCTTGAATCATTGCTTGTTTTTATTCGTTGGGATTAAAAAACCATACGGACGGATTTCACTTCTAAAACATACCCTGCACGCGTCCCAGTGTCCTGAAGTGAACAAAATAGTGCTCTGTGTGCACCTTATGGTGACGCTTATGTAATACAGTTAATGTGTGAACATCATTATCACATTTCTCACCAGAAGACCCATTTTATTTAGGATAGTTGGCAAATCTCTCGACCAGATACACGCGTTGTATACAATTTAGCTAAATTCTTACGCATACAATTATAATGGGCATTTCACATGCTCTCACCCAGAAGACATTCTAAGTTAAGAATGTTAAGAATACATTCTATATAAGTTAAGAATGTTAAGAATACATTCTAAGTTAAGAATGTTAAGAAGATATTCTAAGTTAAGAATGTTAAGTTTTCCGTATAAGTCTATAGTACTAGACTAATATATATCATTTTTGATCTTTCCCAGAGTCATCTTAGTTACGAACGCAGCAAGCGAGCTTTCTTTTAGCAAACAGCTTCATATACCTGCAGTTTCATAGTCTTGAATTATCGGTTGAATTACAACAAGTCGCCTTCATCGATCATCTTTTAAAGGAGGCAAGAGAGGCCTTCTGTCATCGTTTTAAATAACTCTCACTAAGCCAGTTGCTTTTTGATTTATCGTGAGATAAGTACTGCCATAATTATACACATCAAACCTCATATAAGTTTAATATGAGACATATATGTTCAAAGACTAGACAATTATTTTAGTCCAAAACGAAATAAAGCACATACATGTAGGCCTACACTACTTTCAGGGAGACACAAAATAGTTGTCAGAATGTAATAAGATATACTTTGCTAGTTGGGAAATTTATCATTTTTAATGTCGGATATGGAGCAAGCTTTTATCGAGTTTCAATCGGAAGCATTTACAGTTTGACATAGAATCATCAATATGATATATTTTGTGAGATAGACAAATGTTGTTTGTTTTAACAACACATAATTGTCAAGCACGGACCTTTCCTTTAGTTTGATTGTCTTTTAAATCAACTACTGCTTAGTTAGCTTACACTAAGTAAGGGATCACGTCAAAACTCGACCGCCCGGCAACCGCCGGTTACGGCCGGTTCCGTTCGGTTCTCACAAAACTTGTCGTCTGTTATAATATACACACATAATGAGGTCAAATAGTAACACTCTGGTGAACACGACCGGTTGAAAGTGCCTCGTCACACACGTGAGCAATAACATCTTGAAGTAATGGGCTCTTTTAAGACTTAAAAGTCTCAGTTGACAACCAGTACAATACAGCTATTGATTTTCGCTGGGGTTGGCTTTTTCAATCTGTTTATAGCTCAATTAACTTTTTAAAATCAATACCGAAAGTCTATGAATGTTTTTTTTATAGAACGATTATAGAGAGAGCTATTATGACCGCAAAGTAACAGATTTGATAGTGTAAATTGGTCAGATTACAGCATTAAGTCAACCGGCGGTTGTTCAGTGTTGCATGCGCGAATATTCATATAACAGTAAAACATTTGACCTGAAAGAACCGGACGGAACCGCCCGTAACCGGCAGTCAACGGGCGGTCGAGTTTTGACGTCTCCCCTAAACAATGTCGGAAGCATTTTTCATGAGCAATTTATGATTTGAGACTGGAGTTAGTTACCCTTGATGCCTTCCCGCCTTTTGTAATGTTTGTGCATATGCATGTGACTGGATTTGATAATGCAAGCCTTACATCTATATCATTCCAGTGTACCCCGAGATCTTACCTGATAGAAATTGTTGTTCCGCGGCGCTATGAATATGTGCAATAGTAGCCCCTTTGGCGATGCAGCTGGAAACAGCCTGAGCGTATTCTAGGTAGCCCCTATCTCCAAAGAAATAGCATACCCCGTTGAATTCCACCCATCCAGGAGGGCAACGAACGATGGCTATACAAGTACAAATTTGAGTAGAATGAATATGTGAAAAGCAAAAATAAGATTGAAAATAATCATACTACCACCAATAATTTATAATACATTACTTTTGAAATTAATTATTCACTATAAACGGTACTGTGCTTTTATTGTTGAAATTATATTTGAGCTTTGTCCATTTTGGAATAGCAATATTCGAACGTCTGTATCGACTAAATATAAATAGGTAACAGGTACTATCCACTTTTGTTACATAGGATAGGAGGTTACAGAAATCCCCATTACGGAATTAAAGTCTGAGTAAAATATACAGTTCTATATCACACTATACTGCAACATGGCCATTATCTGCATTACCAATCCGTGACGTCACTATACACACTTAAGCTGTAAACTTACGGAGCATTAAAGAAGACATTGCCGCCGCTATAGTGATATCGTTAATACTTACACAAACATCCAATAATCTCAAAACGAAGTGCACAGTATTCATTACATTGCTTAGGCATAATGCGAATGTATCGTGCTACTATAGGTTCTGGAAACGTGAAAGTCTGCGTGTCGTGGCTGGTCATCTGAAATAACTATGGGGAAACAATGTCATGGATTAGTAGGCCTATTCTACAAAGCATATGTATATACAACACGCAGGTAACGTTACAAAATAATGCGAAACGAAGTGCACATTATTGATGACATTGTTAAGGCACGAGGTGGATGTATCGTGCATTAACGGGTTGTGGAAAGCTGAAAGTTGTGGACAGTCATATAGAATACCTAGGGCAAACAGGATCATGAAGTAAACACCGCAACAATAGAAAGTCTACGCTCAATCGAGAGGTCATAACTTTGAACTATTTTGCTTCCCCATACGTACAAGCACCAATACAAAATTGAACTGAAATGATACAAATAGGCTATTTATGTCAATATTCATGGATTATTGAACGTTTGGTGATGCAAACTATTATTTGGCGCCTATCGTATAAGTATTATGTAAAATTCACTTCACTTATACGTAAGAACCATACGTATTATTTTTACAGTGCGGCCTTAAAAGGCTCAGCGTACTCCACAACCTCCAATGATGAGCGTAAGCGTTTTCGTCCGTTTTCCAATTAGACTGCGTCATCAATTTGTTTTGACGGAGCTACAACGCATGTTTGAGAGTGCAAATAGTGTGAGCGGTGTGGAGTATGCTGAGCGCTTTTTAGGGTAACTGAGACATTACCTTCGTACTTCCATTAGCATTTTGTATATAATCGTTGCAAGACGTGGTTCCCGCCTTGACGGAGAACTCTGTCACTCTTTTATCGTCTGATTCACCTTGGATTTGTAATCCTGTGATCACGCCCACAGCTGTCAGATCAACCTGTAAACAGATTATGATAAATTGCGATAAAGCGTCGGAAAAATACAGCTGTTCGACAGGCAAATGGAGCTCTCAGTTTTTGATCAGTGAATAGGTGGCCATTTTGTTACATTCTGTTTCGCCTTCAAAATGACTTTAAAAATCAAAACAATAATGTATATAAAACGTCGGCGCTTTTTAAAGGAAACAAAATAATCAACATTCCTTTGGACAATGGGTCGGTCGGGTTTATAGAACAGGGTGGTTGTTATTTCGTCGCGAATGGTGTCAACATTCGTTTTAAATTTGACATGTAAAATGTGTATGGTAGAATAACGGGCCTCGTTAAATTGCATATTCATTTCAATTCACGGGCGTAGTAAATATATAGATCCAATTCAAGAAGAGATGCGCGAAACATGCGCAATTTGCCAATGTTTTTAGTTCGTGAGATTTACTATTAAAAGATATCTAGCCCAAGTGGGATTTATGTCTGCTTGAATAATCTCGAACCTCGTTTTTTGTCCATAATGTACTGAACAAACTTTGTAGCATCTATTTTTTAAATCATTACTGGGATTAGTAGGAAAATGAATGTGTATGTTGGTAGGTAGCCGTTTCAGGATATAGAGGATGTTGCTGATTTGACGTAGCTGAAAGTACGTTTACCAGACCCGCATTACCTCTAGAGACACTAATACGCAACTTCGGGTTTTATGGTTAAGGACTAATACTAGACTTTGAGTTATTTCAAAAAAATCACGTGTAACCAGCAGTGTGATGGCCTTACTTGCATAGTGTGTAGCAATTTATAGCGGGTAATTCTAGGTTTTCGTAGGGTATCGCATGATGTAGCAGGCAGCGAAATAATACATTGCACTGTAAATAACGTGATTCAATATACGTGTATTTAATACTGCGATGTTTCGGTATTAGACGTTAATGCATATTTCACAATGCATATTTCACCTAGCCCCGCGTTACACTTGAGACTGTATGCATGTGTATATGTTACCGAGCATTAATCGATGTACTAATTACCTAAAGCGGCATACGCATTTAAGTATTATCGATATAGATGTACATTGTATGTTCAATTAACCTCGCGTTATATTTGATAATAAAAGTATGCATTTAGCGGTTCATTGAACAATGTAACCATACTCCCCTTTACTTCTAACCCTAATATGATGCATACATCGATTTGAAACGTCAACGGCGTAAGTTAACCAAACCCTGAGTTACCTCATACAACAATAGTTTGCATCCGTTTCAGACGTAAAGTAACCGTACCAAACTCTGCATTACTCATGATGAATAACATTCATACATCGATACTGGACGTAAACATCCGTTTATAATACCATGCTCTACGTCAGGGGGCATATCCATTCATGACACCCACTCCCCCCTCTAGGGCGTTACTTCTTTAAACGATATAACATACCTGAATCCAAGCTTCATTATCGCTGTCATGTTTAACCCAACCTCCGACGGGCTGAGCATTCAGTCTTGCCGTTTGTGGGCCGTAAAAATCTGTGTTGTAATAAAGCCAACTGGATGCCGTTATTTCCTTATCGTCTATCAGTCCAGTCTCCATCCCTAATGCTGTAGGAGAGGTGCATGCTGGAAAAAGGCAATACGAATAGATACAATTATATTCAATAACTTTCATGTAGACTATGCCAGTATAATGGGTAAACCTCCCTTTTATTTTAGTCCTTTTGACCCCAATATTGCATACTGTGTTCGATATGTAATATTCATCACATTGAAATAGACTAATTGTGTCTGGAAATGGAAATTGATACCTAATAATGAATGCTGCCTTTAAAATGACACCTTAGACTTATTTAAATCGAACCTGATAGACATAATTTATGCAGCTACATTTTATGCTAGTTTACTATTTAAATTTCTCTCTGTTTATTTGTTGATCTCCCTTTATATTTTCTGCTTATAAGATTTGCCCATATTAGTATATATTTATGTGTGATTGGTCACATGTAATCACGAAGAGGATTGTCTATTTCCGTTTTATAATATCAATCCCGCAACATACTCTTTGGAAATTAAGGTTTAATGATAGCTAAACAAGTAATATCCTCCTATTTAAGTTTCATGTTATTGGCGTCTTTACACTCTATATTACTTTTGTAAAACTACCGAAAACGTTAGTTGAATAGATGTATACTTACTTGCCGCTTTTGCCAGATTCTGTAAACGAAACAGATAACATTGATATTAATAAAGAGTGAAATTGAGGCACAGGTATACCTCATTGATACATAATGATTGCGGCGTTATTGTGGCTTGTAAACTAATCAGTCGAATTTATCTTGGGCCTAACAACATAACTGTTCCTGTTTACAGATTGCTTCTTATCCCATTAATAGCATGAATAATCGTCATTTTATGGAACATTTTTGGTGGTTTTGTTTAATGTTTGGCGTCATTATCTTTGCCCGAAGTTGGACAATCCTGCCGCAAAGGTTCAAAGGGCGTACCGCAATACTATCGCTTTGTGATTGGTCACATACTATCATAGATGTAAACAGTCATTGCTCAGGTATAATTAAATCTCCGAAAGTGAAACACATAACTCTTAAAATTGTATTTAAAAATGTACGAAAAAACAAACATTGTTGTTACATAATCATTGTGAAATGTAAGTAAATGTCGTTTGTAATGTTTAATACCAGATCAATAGCTTTAATTTTTAATGTTTCAGTTATTTATTTTCTTCAAATTAATTCTCACAGTTAAAGTGTCTATCCTACTTACCGCCTCATTCTCTTCAGCATTCGATATGATTGCGACAGCAAGGAGACTAGCGATACAGATCAGCAAAGAAGACATTCTTGCCATGTTTGCTTCAGGAAGCAACTGCAGCCCAAGTAAATATCGATTCAGCAACCACACAGCGGGTTTCCAACAGCTTATATGTGTTCTTCTGTACGGTGTTTTGTGTCCATGCTTTAGGATGTTGACGCCCTCACATTCCATGCAGTGTAGAGGCGTGGTCCATTGTGACTCGTCAAAAGAGAAGGCGGTGTCCGCTTTATCCAATTTTAATTAGCGATAGATTATTATAGATAAGTACCCTACCAGGCTCCATATTAAACTAATCCCTAATATGGCGATGTAATTATAAGTAGTAATTGAATACCAGTTACTATTATGATTAGAATGAGACTACATGTGCCATAGGGGCGAAATCTAATACACGCACCCATTCTCTAAAATTATCCTTACTGCGGGATTCTTTACAAATTATGTTGCACGGCAAATCTAATTTAGGTTATTAAGGAATGGTTCAAACAACCATAAATTACTCAAAAGTAACTTACGAGGTAACGAATGTTCTTATACCTCTAAAATTATAATTCCTACCTAAAAAGTCGTTGACCAATTTCTCTTTTTTAATCTTAAATATTGCAGATTATTGAGCAAGTTACAATCCGAAATGTAAGGCAAAATACGATTTTCATATTCACATTTTTCTTTTCAACACGGGAGAACATGCGAGGTAACGTGTGTGTGCCATATAAATCAGAAAAAATGCAGCCGACTATCCTCCCTGGGCATGCTGTGCATCAACCTTAGAATTAGCACTATCAATAATTAATAATTTGCCCGTAACGGAGTGTGTAGAAAAGCAAAATGGAAACCGTATGTTATCTTACTTTTGGTATTGTAACATTTAAACCTTGGTATCAAACCGTTCTTCACATAACTCAAATTAAAAGGAAAATGTTCTCAACTACTTTATAATTTGATATTCTTTTAAGTAGGAGTTTAGAGTTATAAGCACATTTATTACCTGTTGAGTTACTTTTTATGACTGTATGTTCCGCATAACCCTAACCCTACCAACGACCACCAAATACCACGACGCAGCCTGTTTTTATAACCCGGCGTTGAAGGTTTTCAATAAAATAATGGACCTAGCCTATAAACTTGGACCAGTATACTAAGCCAAGTGCCTTGGGCAATCATGGTGTAGTGAAGGATCCCTTACCCCTTTTGCAAGAGGTCCCTAGTTCAAATCCGGGAAGGGGGGGGGGGGGGGGGGGCGGTCGCGATATTTTTGGTCACTTTTGGACGCGCGGATTTGTTTTCTTCTGAAAATGTTGGGGACAGGGTTATGGTTAAGAAGCATTGTCTTTTTTTCTTCAAGTTTTTTCAATTTTTTTCCAATCTTGGTTTCTATAACCCTAATCCTTCCAAATAAGGTTTTCGATGAAATGGAAGGTTTTCGATGAAATAAAGGACCCAGCCTATATACTTGGATAGTCATGGTGTAGTGGTAGTGGTAGATCCCCTACCCCTTTTGCCGGAGGTCCATTGTTAAATCTCGGTGTGGGGGGGGGGGGGGGGATCGCGGCGATATTTTGAGTCACTTTTTGCCTGCGTGGAGGTTTTCCTTCTGACAAAAGTGGAGGCAGGATTAGGGTTATTGGCGTCATGGCCAAAACGCCCTTAAGGTGCCACATCCCAAAATGACTTCACCGTTGCTTTTTGGTGTAAAGAGATCAAACCCATTTTTATTTCCCTTAATTTTAGAGCAAACCGAATCATTCTTATCATTGTTTTAGTCGCGATCTAGATGTCTTCTGCCAAAAAAACCCCATTCGACAGGTTGTATAGATTCTAAGCAGCGTTCGCATTAAGTGGTTGTCCGATTGCCCAAGACAACCAACATTAGCCACGGACAACCACAATTCACATTTGCAGTTGTTATGGTTGTCCGGGGGGCAACCAAAAACCTTACAAGAGGTTAGCATAAGAATTTAAAAAAATCATAGAACTGTGAATGAAACCAAATCAACAGCTAAATACTAATATAATTCAAGTTTCATACAGAAAACATCCATCCATGATGTCATTTGGGCCTTTATTTGTGCATGTTTCCTATTTAAATGTAGCGCATACAAAAGAAAATTCTGAAACTGAAAGAATAAAAGTTTAAAAATAACAAGATGATGATGAAACTGCGAAACGGACTGTTTGATGTGAATGTGACTACTAATTATAAGTTACATACATTAAAATACTTTAATTAATTATATTTTAAAATGAAACAGATGATTATGACAATTGCTGGTTGATATTGTTAATAGTATGATTACACGTCACAAAACATGTCACTACTGGCTTTTGTAATCAGTAAGGTCGGTTTAGTTAATACCCACAGTAATTTATAGTTCAATATTGTGTCTACTGTCCATTCCCACTTCGTCCAAAAGCCATAATTTTAATCAGCCTCGCTTAATCAGTTCTACTATTGTAAGTATAATATTCAATTATAACGTATGATAATCTACCTGGTATGGATTATGAGGATTTAATAGCTATCGGTACAGTGAAGGTCACCACCTCTCATTAGTGCTGCAGTCTCTGGCGGCGCCAGGGTATTTTGATAGGGGGGTGGGGGGGCAAAATGTTGCCCTTCCAAATGTTTAAATAAATTGTAACCGAATTTGTTGTTAATGAATGTGCGAAGCACCGCTTTCCGGGGGGGGGGGGGGGGGGGGGGTGTGAGGGGGATGTCAATTTTCGAACACATTTGGTGTGAATTGGTGTGTACTTTTGACCGATATTTTATTGAATAGCCATCACTTCATTCCCTCTCAATATTGGCTTTTTATCAAAGTTAGACAGCTAATTCGTTATAGGAGAAAGAAGTTGTGCATATACTGATATTTTTTGGATTTAAGTATAAATGGTTAACAATGGTAATATTGTAATACTATTTCGAGGGGTAACGTCGAATGGGAGGTTTTTTTAAAGAAAATTGTCATCACGATGAAACTATTTCATGCAGCATTTTTACTACGCTTTTTGTTTCGTTATTTTTTTTTTTCGACCATGATTTTGGATCTCCTGGACCGACTTCCATTCCTCATACACTACAAAATGATCGGAACACTTTTTGAACACATAACATGTGCTCATAGACTGTATGCCTACCTGAGCTGCACGACGTATTTCTGCACAAAAACCCGGTTTTTTCTGCAGTCACTCGCATCTGCGCAAAAAACCCGTTTTTGCGTGCGCACAACTAGTGGTTTGCGAAAAACCTGGTTTTTGTCACCGACTGACTCGGCTGTAGTTGCACATAAAAACAGCGCATTGTGAACAGGTGGGAGATTGTGGCGTCTCCATATCCGTTGTCGGTATTAACACGGTTAATAGTTTTACCATATTATTATACAAAACAGATTTTTTTTCTTCAGAAAACTGTTCCCAACTTTCAGAGTCTATCCCAATATATACTGATCTAATACTAGGCATGTGTGTAAATATTTTAATGCATTTCTCACGATGACACCAAATATGGTGATGAAATTCGATAATGTTGACATTACTGAAACATTTTGTGAACTTTTGGAACTGTTGTCTGCAAAAGTCTGCTTCGTGGAAAGTGTTAAACAAGTTGGGTGTGGAAGGCGGATGTTGATTGCCTCAAACATCGTCTAAACTTGAAAAGAGATATGGTTGATGATATTCTCCTTAGCAAATCAAAGAAATACCACTTACTTGTGTGTGTTGACGTTTTGTTTCTAAACACCTATTGTCAAGTGACGGTCTGCTGCTTACAACACGTGCTATCGGTTGCTTAGTTGCAGTGTTTCTACTCGTAGTCAGCCCGATTATTCAGCAATCAGTCGATCGTCAATCATATGAATGAGATCATATTGCCCATCGTCTTCGTTTATTGTCTAACCCACCCTGCTTCCTTATCGCAATTGCCTTTTGTACCCAAAGAAAATTGATACTTCTATATATGAGCTTGAAGAACACTGAAGCAGCTAGACTATTGTTTTATTCCCCATTGAACTATTGTATACTTGATTAAACTTAAGCGTCGCCATCTAATGGGTCAACAATTTTGATGGAGAATGCGTCGAGAGCTTAACAAATTATCATATTTTTTGTTGTAATTTCATTTATGTCTTCATATCCATGCAATTTATTAATCAACAGATTACACAAGAACAAATATACGATAATTGCCTTAATATTCACTCCTTTTATTCACAGAATGTACCCATAATAAACATAGTCCACAAAACGATGACGCCTCTACATAAGACTACCTCCTATGATGACATGCTGACGAAAACATAACCACACACTCTACGAATTCTGTTGATTTTACCAATAATTTTTCATTCCTTTGACTAACCATATCAACATTTAACATACATGGACTACAGTTACAATTGAAACAAGAATAATGTAATATCGAAAAATAGCTCATCACACTAAAAAAGACCCACCTAGCTATGTATATTATTTATTACAATTTTGCAATTTAGGGTAGGAGGGTTTATTTGGTGAAATCCTCCTCCTACATTGGTAACGTAAACCGATGGACAGAAGACGAATAAGACTCAGATGCACCGAATGTAGATGTCGAACTTAAAGTTTATTTATAAAATCATACTTGTAATTATTTAATTGGGCCAGAAATCAAGTGCTGGAGAACATAGTCCAATATGTTTTGTCATGTGAAAAGCAAGCACGAGAGGAGAGCGAAAGATCGAGCGTGGTGCCTTTTTGGCTACACGTGGATTGAGAGGGGGTATCGATAGGCCTATATGCCAATTGCGATAACCCCAAATGGGACGTGATGATTATAATTATATTCAAACATGCACGATACATTCTCAGGTGGTTTGCACCTGGATGAAATATGGGAAAGTTGCTAGTAACCTAGTAAACACATTGCATGACAGAATTTATTGCTGATGGATATGATCAAGTATTAAAGTGGCACTTTATGCTTCTCACATACCATTCATTACCTAACCCATGTACATGTATTTCGATCTTTATATGAATTTCCCTGAATATTTGAAATTACTAGCATTTTTAGAATATATGTTTAGAATGTTGTCAATTTTAAGTGGTATGTGCTATTTAGGACATTTAGAAAGAAATATAATGGATCATTGTCGATTTCATATGGTTTTACAGGACATTTGAAAATAGAAAAATACCAAGATACCAAATTACCAAGAAAAAGAAATGTTGAGTGACAGTTGTCGTGTTTCCTTTACAATCGACATCCTAGTACTTCGAACCGAAGGGCAGGGCTTCCATGCCACTGAGTGGCGTAATTTCTTATGAAGCGTGCTTTCAATTGAGTCGGAAACATGTTCGTAACGTCGCTTTTCGCGTCCGAATTGGCTTCAAATTCCTGTAAAATTATGAAAAATTACTTTAGTAAACCTAAATGATGACGAAGTGCTGTATTCCAGGCCGTGTGGCATCGTCATTGTCATCGTCATCGTCATCGTCATCTTCATCGTCATCGTCATCGTCATTGTCATCGTCATCGTCATCGTCGTCGTCGTCGTCGTCGTCGTTATTATGAAAGTGACTGAACCAACATTCTTATCTTGGTGTGACGAAGAAACACGAGTTAAAGAGTGATCGCCCTTTTCCTTATTGATGACAAGCCTGTAGTTCCATACTTGAAAGAGTCGGCAATCTTTCGAATTTCTCTACTTTTCTCCCCTTTTTGTCATTTACCTGAAGATGTTTACCGTCATCAAATATCCTAAAGAACCAGAACTGAATTCAGAATCACTTAGAGTGTAAAGTTAGCGGATGGTAACGATCACCATTTTCAATTAGACATTGCCGCCGGGATACAATAATCTCGCTCGATGTATAGTACGTTCATACTCCAGTTATTGAGTATCACCCGACCCGACGTCGGCGGATATCGGTGCGTGAGTTGAATCAATGCCATATTGTATCCACCGACGTGGGCCGATACGCAGCGACGGGAGTATGAACGTGCTTTTATGGCTTCTGAGCATCGGCGCTACGCATAGAGCGACGTCGACTGATATCAGCGCACGAGTTATATTAATGTCAATTATGAACACCAAACGACGTGAGTATGAGCGGGTTTTAGGTGGTCGCTTTTCACCACCAAAGGGATTTCAAAGACAACTAAAATATCGAGGGCTTAGTGCCACAAGGCCCTATCTGTATTAGCTGCCAGTTGTTACAATGCGGTTGTTTGTAATGCTGGGCAATTGCTATAAACTGTATGTTACTTAGAGCAGCTATTGCAGAATATTATATTTTTGTTCAGATACTTAGTGATGTGAAAATGGCACCTTCTGTAATAGCTACCATATGGTATATACTTGTGATGCCATATCGTGCACCATTGTGAAAATGCAACCTTATATACAGCAGCCATTGTAGATCATGCCTTGTGGTTCCAAACCCTCGATATTGTCTAACGTCTTGTGGTAGATTACATTAACCTGTGGGGTATTATCACTTCCCATTATGTACTGGAGTGAATACTCTTCGTCACCAACCTGGACGCTGAATGAAGTCACCCATTGATCTTTACACGGATTTCCCTGAGTGATTACACCAGTAACAGCGTTAGAGGTAGTTCCAAATAGGTCAACTTACAGCCATGAAAGGTGGAATTTAACGTAATAAATAGAAACTACAAATCAAAACATTAACCTTTAAATGCATTCACCTACCAGGTGGATTTATAATTATAACCCTCCTAACCATTTCCCGTGGCTACTTAACATGAACTCTTTACCCTGTTCTAAAACATATACCGTGGTTTACCCCTCCCCCACCCCATACACACACCCCAACCAGGTTGATTTATAATCACAACCCTCCCTAAACCCTTTCCCTTACCAGGAGAACGCACTGTGCTCAACATTCTGGGGCTCCGAAGTTCCATGGCCTGGAAAGGAAATAAAATATAAATGTCGTAGTACTACGACCTTTGTCTCTCAATAATTTGAAATTGATCTTTCGTTTTCAACATAAGATAATTATTAATACCTGAATTTCCAGGCTTGCCACACCTTTCGGAAATGTGACATCAGAATCGTTTTTGCTTTTGGAAATTCATTTCTAATACGTTTTTGCTAGCTATGATTTGTTCGACCTATTATGCTATTACTTTTTTTTGTTCAATTCTAATCAGAATGTCTCGTTTGGACGACAACGCATGCACACATGTGTGTATTGAAACAAAGACTTGACACATCTACCGACAGACTCCGATGGTCTCTCCCCTACAACCAGCGCTGTTACTGCCATGGTGTAGTCGCCGCGTCTTGGAAGTCCTCAGAATGTCCTGGAGTACATTATGTAAAAGATGTAGGGGTTTTATGGTTTACAGACGATCCTAGTGCTCTTGGCCTCGTAGCAAATTGGTCGCCAGAGACACTAGATGTTCTTCTTGAGAGAAAGGTATTTTGTGGTGAGTTTAAGGCCTCGCTGCTGTTAGCGACTTGTATGTAAGACTTATACGATAGTCGCCAAAGAAATTCTACAACACATTCCGATCAAGCATACATGAAAATGTCACTGAGACCAATGCAACTATTCCATAATAATATATAAATATTTGCATTAGTATAGTAATGCAAAATATTACTTTGGCGATTATCTTACAAGTCACGTAATACATACAAGCCATACATACATGTTCATGTAAGTACGTCTTGCAATTCTTCCTAAAGACGTATCATTACCTATCACGATGGTTTGTGTTAGTTGTGTGGGTTCTTTTCTTTGTTTTCTTTTTCTTTTTCTTTGTTTCTTTCCTTTTTATATTATACAGTTACCTCATATTTAAAAAATAAATCCTCATTGCAAATTTACTATTTAGACTATACCTAAACATGAGGCACAACAATATTTGGCCATGTGTAAAATTGAGCTCAGGTGACAAAAAAAACACCCAGTTCTACTGGCCCGACCCAACCATTTTTTTAAAGAAATTGTTGAAAAAATATTCACGTACACATTAATACCAACCCACAAAGTGCTGTTGACTCAAAATGGGAAAATATGAGTGGCCTTAGTTTAAACAAATACGTGTCAGGTTAGTTGTCTAAGATAACATCCTACACGTCTAAGATGAGCAAATACAGTTTACAAATATAAATTATTCCGTAAATAGCATAAGCTTGTAGGATATCCACTTTGGTTTTGTCCTGGTTTTTCCATCCTCCCCCACCCTCCACTCCCCGGGTTTCATTGAATAATACTTGTTTGCAAATATTAAATCCAAAGTGTCACAATGGCTAACGGAATAAAGCGAGAATGATAATATTAGACGTCTAACCTTACATGCACTACGTGTTACCTTACGCGTACTAAGTGTAACCTTAGACGACTAACATTATACGTATGACTGACCAAACCTGAGAGGCCCGTTAGCCCGTAGAACAGGTTTTTATTCGTCGTCCTAGAAAGAATATTAATTTAGGCTGCCGAATTTGACATGTGTGTTCATTTGAACATTTACATATAAAGATAGATCTTACCAAACTTAGGTTTGCGAATACTATAGACGTACACGTAAGTGCTTTAGAATTATCAACTAATCCCATACTGTTTCCCTTGAAAATGTCAGTAATGCAACGGTCTCGTCTAATAGTATTCGATGTACTTTTATGCACTTTAAATTATGCGAAAACCACTCTAAAGAATTATTTAAATTACATTTAAATTTACGATATTATTTGTATGGACATAATAATGATTAAATATTTTTTTAGTATGAACCTATCACAGATACAACTAATAACATTAAAATATGAATGTCTTTCTGTTGGAGCGAATATTGTTCACATAAAATGCTAATTGTATTACCATTCATTCGAGAAAAGTACATTGCTCTTAAGCCCTTGACATACTACCCAATCACTCGGAGCCATTTGCCGCTGACGCTCCTTATTTGGTAAGTAGCACTCTTTATAAGGAGCGTAATCGGCAAATCGCGTCGCGTGATTGTGTAGTATGTCATGAACTTTAGGCGATAACAAATATATAAGGCGATGAACGACAAATATATAAGGCTATGATCAAAATCTGTTCTACTGAGTGACGGACCTCATAGGTTAGGTTAGGTCTATCGGAAAGGTGTTTTCCTTCACAATAAAACATTTCGCACGGTCACAAAATTTCGCACGGTCACAAAATTTCGCACGGTCACAAAATTTCGCACAGTCACAAATTTTCACACGGTCACACTTTTTTCGCACGGTCACAAAATTTCGCACGGTAACACAATTTCGCACAGTCACAAATTGTCGCACGGTCACACTTATTTGGCACGGTCACAAAATTTGGCACGGTCACAATATTTCGCAGTCAAAAAAGCACAACAGTCAACAAATAATGCCAAGTCCTCAGTGTTTTATGTCATTTTTTTTCCTTATGCAAATTTAGCGTCCCGGTATTAGGAATTTAGCGTCCCAGAAATTGGAGCCGGGGGGGGGGGGGGGGGGGCATCTTGCCCCCGCTGCCCCTCCGGTCGGTACGCCACTGGATGCACGGTATTTTATACACAAAGTCCGTGGAAACACCTGGCTCCCGTTTGTCCTTGGGATGCACCAACATCTTCCGGAGAGTGGTGTTAGGTCGCATCGCTGTAGCTATTACCTTAACCCTTTCAGCCCTGTAGAACGTCTGGGCGTATTAATTCAGGGCCGAAAGGGTTAATTATGGCCAGATTCATGTAAATAGTTGTTTGGAACAGATATTCGGCCACCATGGTGTGAAGTCATTACGTAGAATGTAGAGTATGTAGGAAATACTGCTTACGTATGTAACGTAACAATTATATCAGGGTATTGGGGTTCGTATGAAGTATTTTCAGTTTTATACCAATTCAAGAAGTTAGTCCGAACATCTTTTTGATTGATGTATTCCATAGATGAAGAAGCTCCTACATTGTATATTCACGTCAGTCCTGCCAACGTAACAGCTGATACTTCATCTGGGGAATATACTGCTTTCGTAGAATGGAGCGATATTGAAGCTATAGACAACGCTGGTCGTATCCCTTCAGTGAACTGTAGCATGGCATCAGGATCCTTGTTTGATATTGGACAAACTGAAGTTGCCTGCGAAGCCTTCGATGCTAATGGAAACGTTGCAACTTGTTATTTTATCATCGATATATCAGGTAGGCTCATTACAGTTTTCAACAATTCCCTCATAAAAAAGCAAAATAGTAATGGTTGTGAACAAAACAAAAACAAACTCAAAACTTGAAAAAAAACCCAATAAATAAATTCATAAAAAAGAACAGAATAATAATGATATAAAAATGAATCGGTCGGGACAGTATATCAGAGTAATTTTCATTGACTTATGAACTGACGGTGGCCTATACTCATGCTACTTCTAACGTTTACTTAGCCAAGACGCGGTAAGCGACAAGCTCATCGTCTTTATAATGATCAGCTGTCATGGCCGAAAACAAACGTTGAATCTAGCTCAATAGGTATTCTGGTATCGGGGCTCTAAATAAAGTACAATCAGTACACCCGGTATCCGATAAATATGACTTAGGCCTGTCCTAACATCTTTCTGATTGATATATTCCATAGATAAAGAAGCTCCTATGTTCACGTCTTGTCCCGCCGACGTAACAACAGACTCTTCACCTGGAGAATCTACAGTTTACGTAGAATTAGGCGATATTAAAGCTACGGAAAATTCTGGTTTTATCCCGTCAGTCACCTGTTCCTTTGAGTCAGGATCATATTTTGTAATCTGGCAAACTGGACTTGTGTATGAAGCCGTCGATGCTAATGGAAACGTTGTTGAAGCTACGGACAACTCTGGTATTATCCCTCCGTTGAACTGTAGCCTGGAGTCAGGGTCCTTTTTTGTTATTGGACAAACTGAAGTTGCCTGTGAAGCCTTAGATGCTAATGGGAACGTGGCAACTTGTTCTTTTATTATCGATATATCAGGTTACATTACAAAATAGATACATAATAAAATAAAATAAAAACATGAATCGGTCGGGCATGTAAAACATATTATTTTCTTCGAATTATGAACTTACGGTGGTCTTTAATACTTATAACTGCCACTCAACGCGGTATAGTACAAGTTCACCATTTTATAACGAGCAGCTGTCATCGCGCGGGAAAACACGTTGAACGCAGCTAAATAAGCATTATGGTATTCAGTCTGCCCCTAGAACGGGAGCGCGTTCGTCTTGAGGGCGTGCTATTTAGTGATGCACTGCCGTCAATGTGTACACGGCGGCGGCATCAAGTGACGGTAGTCCGTCTCCTGCTGGGTGACGAATAAGTTCTATATTTCAAGAGAGGGCGTGTTTCGGAACGGGTCTACGTTTCAAAGGGAACGGCCTCCCCTCACCGAAATTTTCAAGATTGACAAAAATTATATTTTGCCGATTTTCAACCATAATTGAATTCTCTTATCTCTCAGATAATGTTAAATGCATCATCACTATATAATAATTCCCATGGCGGTATATTGGTTTCAAAAGCTGTAATTTCGACCTCATTACGCTTCATAGCCCGCTTAGCAGCGCTATAAATTGTTGCTCTAAAAACTGGCACCAAATTTAAATATTCGCTTTCCATCAAAGCTGATTGCTATATGACATAATTCTCGCGTGCAACCAACCGGCTGTATTGCAACGCCCATTGAGTAGTTTAAACATATGAGCGTGGATGTAATCATTACATCCAAGTTGCAACATAATGGAAACTCACCCAGTTAGCAAGAAGTACCGGTCGAATTTATACAACCAGGCAATCTTCTCGTAGTAATTGATAACAATAGGTTTACCAGACCGAATCAATAGCGCTCCTAAGCGGGCAATTTATGTCATGTGTATTGCGAGATGTTGGAGTCACGGGTGAGATATAATCATCAGACTAACTGCCACGAGAAATTCTGGTACCTAGACTGCCATCAATTTGTTTTAACCCTAAATATTTGCATACAAATTAAAATCTTAAAATATTTTAATTTGTATGCAAATATTTAGGGTCGAAAAGCAATGATTGCACAAATGGACGGGGGCACGTTACCACGGTGACGCACACCCGCCAATGTTTAGCACCCTCAAGTGAAACGGGCTTTCGTTCCGGAGCTGACTGGTGTGGTATGGGGGTTATTATGAGTCTTTTCAGCATAAATATCTTACATAAATGATTTACCCGGTATCTGATACACCGGAATTACAGTTCCCTTTGGTCCTTCAAAGATGAAAATTAAACCAATTTAGTATTTTCTGTAGTTACTTGAAATAAATAACTCAAGTTCAAAATATCATTTACTCTCCTTGTATGAGTGTTAATGTGATTAGTCATAAATGTCTATCAAACTTCTTTAGTGATTGGCCTATGCTTCAGTCCACACCATTCACATTTGTATAGGGCCCAGCCAATTAGAAGCTAACTTTTAACCGACCTTGAATTCACAGCATTCAATTTATACAGACCTATAACGGATATCAAGGACATAATAGGGGCTGGTCTGGTGATTCCACACACAGCCCTTATGCAGTCGGTAAGATCGAATAAAAAAATATACGAATTTGTAAATTCGAGCCCGACTAATGGTGGCCGCCATTTTGTTTTTGAAGTATGCCAGAGTCCTGGATGTACACAGTAAAGTATAGGGCGATTATAATTTGTTAAATGTTTTTTGGTTGCGGTGAATTTCTATGAGTTAAAGTGGACTGGAAATCGTGTGAATCCGGTAGTTAAATATTATCAGCGACGGGAAGAAAAATCTATCGACGGCAAAAAGGAGAAAGAAAAAAATGAAAACCCCCAAATGGGCCAAATGTGTTCATGTGGGCGTGGTTTTGTCATTACAAAATGACGTCATGGTT
Source organism: Ophiura sarsii (assembly GCA_035610835.1). Classification (NCBI taxonomy): domain Eukaryota; kingdom Metazoa; phylum Echinodermata; class Ophiuroidea; order Amphilepidida; family Ophiuridae; genus Ophiura; species Ophiura sarsii. The sequence goes on along the minus strand of CM069447.1, from coordinate 48,083,195 downwards.
GTGTTCGGGTCAATTGAACCTAAAATAGAGCGTCTGGAATCGAGATTAAGCCAAATTATGATTATGAAAAGATGAACTGGGCACATCATTCAAATAAAGGTACACTATCGGTGTGAGTGACAGCAGCTTTAATGACGTAATGGTCAAAATGGCGGCCTTCATGATTGCGCTGCACGAATTAATAAATTCCTATTTTTTACTCGATATTACTGACTGTTATGAGTATCCCTGGACATGACAGCACACATGATGGCATGCGTATGCTAACGCGGTAGATTCATACACGTTCCCTGTACGGGTTACGCTGGTGAAACATTTGTTTGCGTACAAACAAAGCTAATAGGAAATATGAAACGCATACTCATCATTATTTAAATATATATGCAATTTAAAAACCAACACAAAATGATACTAAGTGCTCATACCATTGTGGTGTGTATGCCTCTAGCTTTAATTTGAAAGGTCACATACTCATATTAAAGGTATGGTTATGTTCAAATGAATTATAGAACATTGGTAGTAAATTATGCAAATTAATGAAATAAATAGATAAATACAAACAAATCAATGACTTCCGCGTTGTGCGTGTTGTGTCAGATTGACCAATCACACCAAACACGTGCGTGTTGCCATTTTCCATTTAACCACCTGTTGATTCGTTGGCAAGTACGTTTTATATAACGGGTTGTTTGATTAAATCACGGGAAGGTGTGTATGATATGAAGGAAGAACACACAGTATGTTTGTGATATTTTTAACCAAATTACGTGTCTTTTTTCAAATACAGATTAATTGTATTACGTTAATGAAAGAGGTTAATGACATAAGTTGATGTATCGGGTTCTGTAACACATCATAACATTAACTTCAGGCATCGGAATTTCTTTGTGCCAAAGTGAAATGTTATGAATGTCCACAGTAAACTCTAAACAGTGATACGCAGTCATTAACCTCTAATCAAGCATTTAATTGGGACTCCAGATTCTATATTCGACTCTACTATTTAACACCCAATTGTAGCGCCACTCGTGCACTCCCTCTATTAGTAAAACCTCCTCGCGGAGTATTCATAAGAACAACTACTATATAACTAAGTGCTAAGTATTTCACTCTCTCCTGACCTTCACCAAATGGCCACCAATCTTTAGGAGGATTAAGGCGAAAGAAAACCGCAGCGAATACTAAACCGATTGCAAAGCCTCCCCATACTACTACCGATGCAGCTATCCCATATGATGTATGCACACCAATATATCCAAACCAAAGGCCAAACATAATTGAATTTTCAATAAACATTAGTGTGTAGAAAAACGCAATCCTTAGCAGCAAATTGAAATTAAACCGGGTTAAATGTACATAGACGAAAATACGTATAAATGATTCCGATAAGCCCACTGCTATCTTTACGGATCTATTATCATGTTCTTTATTTGTAAAATAGCTTTCTACTGTAGTCAGTAAGCAATGACACCCGATGACAGGGAAGATTATCCACTGGTATTTAGACGCAAAAAATGCAATTGAAATCATACGCGACAATATTGTAAACAAAGGCCAGAAGACCAGACAAACCTCTAGGACCCATGGGTGAGTAAAATCAACTATGTCTGGGCCCGTCATATAATCGTGTTTGTACTCGTCTCTGGAAGCCTTCACGAGGGAGAGCAGTGACGTCACAGCTGTAAGAACTAAAACAGTAATATAATACAAAAAAGGATAAATGTTACATAATAGTGATTACAATCCATTTCCATGCTAAGACCTCTTAATATGGCTGATAATATTTGTCTGACAAAGTATATCAATAACATTTTAGAGGAAAAATGTAATTTAACTATGGTTCCAGATACCATAAGGTACTACTCGATCAATACCAGAACGCCCAGTATCGTTTGAACAATGCATTTCTAGTACAGGGATACTTATGTGCGCCAAGTCGTTGGAAGCTATGTATGTTTCGGACCAAGATAACAACGTGTAGTATTTAGCCCTGTCATGAAATAACTGAACAACAATTCATCAATAAATATTCACTCTCGTTCCCCGACAGAGTGCATGATATATTAGTATCGATCTGAACAATATGCGAATATTATCCACTGTGCGCGTAGGTTCGAGTTTAGTTATTCAAAAACACTGGTTGGAGAAGTTATGTACAATTATCACACATATAGTAAAATAAATCGGACACGTTGAATGTATATGATAATTATTATTTAATATGTTGAAATTGTTAGAAGATTCTCACTTTTACCCACCGTGCCATCTCGTTTTTAACGTTAGTTTTGTGTCACAACAGTCCCTACAAGGGCCACGCTGTTGTTGCAATAGACTACCGATTCCCATACTAATCACTGCTCTATTCAAACATACCATGACATACATGTGCTATAAAGCACACATAGTATCAGTCGATATTTCAATAGAGATTATAATCCCTGCACTATATATTTTTTTAAACTGTGGCACGCACTAAACGTTACTGATATCGCATTAAGATTTAACACTCTTCACGCGGCAGGCGTCTGCAGGCGACTTTCCAACATTTCACAAAATGTTTCAAAAAAGTCAACATTATATAATGTCAATACCATATTTTTGGAATCAACATGAGAAATGAATTGAAATAAGTACAAACATACCTAGTATTGATTAAGTAATCCTTGAGATTGAGATAGACTTTTGTGAGAAAATTGTGATTTCTGAAACAATCTCACTAGATTTGAAGAAAACATAAATGCAACTAAAAAGCATCACAATCACAGGGTGGTAATTATGTATAACAGATTTGCGAAATAAAGTTAATTGTTATCACAATTTGATGACGCATTGCATTGGCATTTGCAACTACCTAGTCTCCTCGTAATGCACTAATTTGTTAATAAATTACTCTCAATTGAAACTGAAATGAAACAGATCAATTGTCTTTGTTGATATCAAAAATGCAGGTATTTTACTTTACAATGACACCCGGCCAGATCATGATTGTACGACAAACAATATAGAAACTGTGTCACTTTAAACATCACCAATAGTGTATAAAGGTCTCACGCGTCAAAAGTAGGGGTCCCAATTTATGGCGCATGACCACAAACTTAGTGTTCCATTATCGCTCGATACTGGCAAAGCTATAAAAATCAAAATTGACCACGAAGTCTTAAATCTTCGTATCGATTAGTGGCGAACAAAGAAATCAGGATTAAAGCAGCGCCTATTTTACTTAGACAATACTCTTTGTATATCTAAGGTTATTTGTGTATAAATTATACACATACGATCTTAGCAAATAAATTGTATCGAAATTTATCGGAATTCGTTCGTTAATTTGATGAAAACCTCGCTTTTATCTCATGTCATCTCGTCAGTGTTTTATATTCATTTTACATTTCACATGTGTTAGGCTGGAATTAGTTTTTCAAATTACAAATAAATTCTAACTGACAAATCCGTCCTTAGAACAGTTGAACCATGAATTATGAAAACAAACTATTCTTAAGAGTTGAAAACTTAAGAAGAATCACGCATATTTGAAAAATGAAGAAAAACAAGGTGGCTTGTAATGTACCTGCTGCCGTAAATGTGTCGTCGCGTCAATAAGGCTCTATGAAAATAGTTAAAGGTGTATGTTCCGATCACTTTTTTGGGGCTATGATTTTTTTTTCACATCAAGATATTTTGATATCAGAAGAATCCCCATATTTTTCTCATTATGTCTGTAAAATATTAGGGGCCAGAAATGTTCCATTTAGAAATTATAGGCTAAAATGTGGTGAATTACTGCCAAAAGGTGATTAACCACCAACCAGTTTGTGTACAACTCAATGTGCATATGTTATGTGACCTTATGCTTCTAAAAATAGAACCATGGAAGTAATGCAACTCAAACGTTGGAATGCGACAATTTTAAGGATGACCTTTAATGTCAAATAGAAAACATCAAGTTGAATATCGGGCCAGCAATCGGACCATCTACCTTTAATGTGTACGTTTATATGTTTTGATTTTACAATGATTACAAACTTGTTCTTTTAAAGTGATAAGGAAATCTACCATCTAAACTGCTCACACAAAGTTAGGAAACTTTTTTTAATCAAGTATATTTTTTATTATTTATTACCCTCTTGTATTATGTTGCATATCAATGGAAATTGAAGTGTTTTTCTTTAAAATGATACCAAATGTGCAATGATGACATGTTGCTGGACTTGGCCACATGAATGAGAATGAGGCAAAATCACAAATCAAATGTGCCAAAATTACCGTTATCTGTGCTAAACAGTCAATAGGTATTATGGCACGGGCTCTCTCCAAATCTGTTAAATGCGGCATATTGAAACTGTAAAACGTTTACCGTGTCTCAGAAAAATGTACAAGTTGTAGGCATGAACCTTTCATCACTTACCTTCATAACCTTCCACCTGGAGTCATTGTTAACCCAGTCTTGTAAATACCCAAATAATGGTTTTCTAAAGAGATGAGGGGTAACTTGTGCTCACTGGTGCACATCTTTGTGTAAACCATTCATGGTTCTCAAGCATGACCGGTTTTATTATTGATCATTACCTATTGACTGTTTAGCACAGATAACGGAAATTTTGGCACACTTGATTTGTGACTTTGCCTCATTCTCATTCATGTGGCCAAGTTTAGCAACATGTAATCATGGCAAATGTGGTATCATTTTAAAGAGGAACACTTCAGCTTTCCATTGATATATAACAGATAAAATCGCATATAATACTGCAAAATTAACGCTATAACCACTCAAAACTCAAAACTCACCACAAATTGTGACTTAAGCAACCCGTGAGCAACCTTTCGACAGAATGACATCTAGACGTGGTCAACGGCAAAGATCCAGCAAATCTGGGACATCTATAAGCCATGATGATGAGCCACTAACTCATGAGTCCATCCCGGATTCCATCGACACCGGGAACCTCTCGGAGTCGACGCTGAAGTCCGAAATTCGCCGCCTGATAACCAGTGATGACGACCTGAAGAAATCCATAAGTGCAGCAATAGCACACACCATCACGCAGCATCTTTTAACGTCGCCTTTGGTCATCGATGACATTGCAAGCAGCATCTGCAATAACGCTGCCTTCATCACAGCAATATCCGCTAAGGTGCAAGATAAGGTGGCTAATGATGTACACAAGACTCTGTCACATGAAAACTCACAGGCATCAGCCAAACTGGCCGCCATTAAAGCTGAGCAAGAACGTTTGACCAAGAACTATAACGCACTTGAGAACAAGCTCGACGAACTTGAACAATACAGTCGTCGCAACTGCCTACTTATCCATGGCATCCCAGAAGCCGAATCTGAGGACACAACTAAGCTGGCACTTGACACCTTTGCAAAGCTTAAGCTGGATGTTACGATTACAAGTGGAGCAATCGATCGCTCACATCGCCTTGGGCGTAAAATTACCAACTCAAGCACAGACGGAAAGATGAGGCCGAGACCAGTTATTGTGAAATTCACCTCATATCAGCCAAGAAGTATGGTGTACAGAAATAAACGGAAACTAAAGAACACTGGCAAGTCCATCACTGAAAATCTGACAATCAAGCGGCTCCAATTGCTTCGAGAAGCCACAGACAACGTGTCTGTGCAAGCAGCATGGTCTACTGACGGCCGGATCATATGTTTATTATCCAATGATAAACGCGTTACAATCACGAGTCGCGCGGACTTACCAAAGCTTGAAGTATAACTTTTTTAATTCTTTCTACATATGACTTAACGCTTGAACTAATGTTTGTGTCATCCTTTCTACGTCGTTTTTCGCAATTTTGTTTCTACTCCACACTGCGGACTTATAAACTGGCAATATCTTGTTGATGATAACTGTTCGAATGCTCTACACTATTCTGCGTTCACACGCAACCGTCTAATCGTCTCGGATTATCTCACATACCGGTTAAGTCTATTTTTATACTGTTTACTCTTTGTAATCTTGTGTTGTGTTAATATTGGTCATCATCTTACCCAAAACACGACGGTCATGCTCGTTTTCTCAGTCTACTTTTGGGTTAGATGTGGACTTATGCGCCCGTACAATCAATATCATCATCCAATTCACTCTTTTGATTACTATGATTCTCTCGTGCGTCCCTTTTGACAGTGTTTTGGATTGTGATTAATTTGTTTTTGGTTTTCTTAGTCTCATTTCAATCGCTCGCAATGTAGTTACAAGCTCTTTTCACACATTGTCTTATCCCTTTTTGATCTGTGCGCCACTTTTTACATTGCATTATCTGTATAGCCTTCACATTGTTTTCATTGCGTGACGTTACATTGCGTGAGCATTTCATGCTGATATTCCGTATTAGTAGTATTACACATTCCTTATTGACGTGTCAAACATATCACCATCCCACCCGTACCACTTTGCGCTATCATCCGATGTATTAGTTATGGGTTCGATGCTGACGTGTGCAATACCGGTATTATAGTTATTAATATTATGTTGTGTAATCTACTCTTGCTACTTTGTATGATTTATTATAATTCTTGCATTGTCTATGCGCGCCTGTCTGTATCTTATTGCAATCTACATCATCATCAAATTCAATCTCTTTTGATTACTCTCGTGCGTCTCTCCCGACAGTGTTTTGGATTGTGATTAAATTGTTCTTGGTTTTTCTTAGTCTCATTTTAACCGCTTGCAATGTAGTTTTAAGCTCTATTCACACATTGTTTGATTCCCTTTTTGATTTGTACCCCACTTTTGCATAGCATTATCTGTATAACCTTGTTATTGATTTCATAACGTGACGTTACATAGCGTGACGTGACGGGTATTTCATGCTGATTTTTTGTATTACACATTGTATTCCTTAATGATATGTTAAACAAATCATCATCCCACCCATACCACTTTGCGCTATCATTTCTCATCCGATGTATTAGTTATGGGTTCGATGCTGATTTGTGCAACAATATAGTTATTATGTTGTGTAATTATCATTATCTTCTACTCTTGCTACTTGGTGTGATTTAATATAATCCTTATAATTCTGTATTACACTTTGTATTCCTTAATGACATGTCTACACCTGCAATAGTATGCCTACATTCTCCCAAACCAGCATTACTCAATTGTATATTTCTTTTATCATTCTGTATAAGGCCAATAACCCCTTTTCACCATCCTTATTTTTTATTTTTTGCTATGTACTCCCACTTCCATTGCAGTCATGCGATTTTTTTTTGGGACACCCGCCCTTCTTTCCATCGCTCCCCGTATTTCATATTTGTCTTTTGCTCCTTTTTTTGTTTTTGTTTTTTTCCTTTAAAGTATATCTTTGTAACTAAGTAATCTTATTAGTGTTTTATGTGCATATTGTCTGTCTATTTATGTTGTGCAACCACTGCAAAGTAACCAAAAATGTCTTTACAAATCATGATCGATCCCGAACTCCAAACTCCTCCTCATGGCTTTGTTCAAAATGCCTAGGTGATATTTTCCCTTTCAATCATTATCTTGATGATGACGACTTTCAAATGGCCATCCTTGATTTCTCATTTAGTTGCGACGCTAATCTTCTCAATCTCAACAACTTGTTGTTCAATCCTCTCCTCGTTGACTTTGATTCACAATCAAACATCGAGGATGCTTACTCTTCAAATGACACTATTGATTTTCCGACTACGAGTAGCTACTTTCTTGAGGATCAATTTAACAGGTCACTCCCGAATAATCACCAAGATCGTTTTTCAATTATTCATTTTAATGCTCGCAGCTTAAACCGCAACTTTGATCACATCTCCAATTATCTTGATCTCCTTACACACTCCTTCTCTGTGATTGGTATCACAGAATCGTGGCTGAACACCTCATCTGCCCTACCTCCTCTTGATGGCTACAACTGTATTCACAATCCTCGAAACTCGCGAGGAGGTGGAGTTGCAATATACATCTCTAACACCTTTTCAATCACTGAGCGCACTGATATTTCACTAGGCAACACAGCGGAGTCACTTTTCGTAGATCTAACAGACGGCAATAACACTAAAATTACCGTTGGCGTTGTTTATCGTCCACCAGACACTAACATCTCTAGTTTCAACTCTAATCTTAGCACTATACTTCCAAAACTAAACAGCATGAAAAACCCATGTTTTGTTCTTGGTGACTTCAACATCAATCTCATCAATCAGACTCATTCACTTACTAATGACTTCCTAACAACTCTCATCCAAAACACCTTTTATCCTACCATTGATAAACCCACTCGTGTCACCCGCACTAGTGCCAGTCTAATCGATAACATATTCACCTCCCATCACCCTAACAATTCACTAAATGGTATTGTGATCACGGACATAAGTGATCACTATCCTGTTTTTCACATCACTGATATCACTAACAATCACAAAACCCGCAATACACAGACACGTCGTAATATCAACACGCAGAACAAAAACACTTTTAACACTAAACTCAAAGAACATGACTGGGATTGCATATACAATGAAACTGACACAGACAACGCTTACAACAGTTTCGCCTCCACATACTCCAAACTCTACAACGATTCATTTCCATACAAAACAACTCGTCACAAACACAAGAAACGCAACAAACCATGGATTTCACGCGCTATAGCCAAATCAATCAAAACTAAAAACAAACTTCTGAAGCAACTCAGAACAAAATACACAGACACTAAGCACGACAAATACAAACAATTTCGCAACAAACTCAACCACGTTATACGCATTTCAAAAAAGAAATACTATCACAACATTCTTGAGAAAAACAAGCAAAATTTCAAAAAGACGTGGAGCATTCTTAACAACATCATGGGCCGCAACACAAAGCGCAAAAATACTCTTCCAACTACATTTTACAACGCACACACCTCATACTCAACACCCGCTGACATCTCTAACCAATTTAATTCTTTCTTCACAGGTATTGGTCCTTCTCTCGCTAACAAAATTCCTAGTAGCACAATTACACCTACCCACTGCCTCAAAAATCGCATCTCAAACTCTATCTTTCTTGCACCAGTGACACCAGAAGAAATTCTTGACCTTACAAAATTACTCAAAGATGGCAAGAGCGCTGGACCAGACGACATCGATCCCGGTATTGCCAAGCACACACTTCAAATCACTGCAAAACCTCTCTCACACATCTTTAATCTCTCTATCACTTCAGGCTTTGTTCCTACTAAACTCAAACAAGCAAAGGTCATTCCAATTCACAAAAGCAATGATCCTTCACAATTCACTAACTATCGCCCCATATCTGTGTTACCAGCATTCTCAAAGCTTCTCGAAAAAATAATGTATAATCGTGTCACATCCTTCATTAACAAGCACAACATTCTTACAAATTCACAGTATGGTTTTCGTACAAAACACACAACACATATGGCTCTCATTGATCTCTTAACCAAAATCAACGATGCACTGATCAAAAAGCACCACACCTTAGGTATTTTCTTGGACCTGTCCAAAGCTTTCGATACCATCAATCACAATATACTAATCTCTAAATTAGAACACTATGGTATACGAGGCAATGCTCTCGAATGGTTCAGACACTACCTCACAGATAGACATCAATTTGTTTACGTCCACTCCACAAAATCATCACTTCAGCAACTAACATGTGGGGTTCCACAAGGTTCCATCCTCGGCCCTCTACTCTTTCTACTCTACATTAACGACATTACGCACGTCAGCACCGCTCTTTCGTACATCATCTTCGCAGATGACACAAACTTACTTCTTTCACACCCAGATTACCATGAACTTCAAAACATCACTAACAACGAACTATCTAAACTATCTAACTGGTTCAAAGCTAATAAACTGTCCTTAAACATTAAAAAAACTAACTTCATGACTTTTTCACGCGGCAAACACAAACATCACAACATTAACATTCTCATCGATGACCAGCCTATTCTCCAAGTGGACACCACGAAATTTCTAGGTACCACAATTGACAGCAAGCTAAAGTGGACTGCTCATGTCAACAACGTTCGTGTCAAGGTTGCTCGACCAGTAGGCGTTTTAAATAAACTCAAGCACTTCCTTCCTATTAACACACTCAAAACACTCTACAACTCACTCATTTTGCCTCACCTGTCATACTGTAATATTGTCTGGGGAAATTCTGGCTCGTCTCGTCTTCATTCTCTTAAGATTCTCCAGAAAAGAGCAATTCGAAGCATTTCCTTGGCTAAATACAGAGCGCACACTAAACCACTTTTCAAGAAACACCTGTTCCTAACCCTTAACGACATTAACACTTTCCAAACATCACTTTTCATGTTTAAATACACAACAAATGCACTTCCACCGGTTTTCAATGATTACTTTTCACGCATCAGTAGTCTTCACAGCCACAACACCCGCCAAACTAACAACTTTCGCCTACCCATTGACCACACAACTCTTATCTCCAGACGGGCAATGCGTTATTTTGGACCCTCTACTTGGAATGCTACTCCATCCACCATACGCAATTCAACCTCCACAAACGTCTTCAAGCGCATGCTCAGAGATCATCTTATCTCAGCGTACTAGTCCGTTCACAACTTTTTGTTGAGTTGTTTTACATTACTTTTGTTCCTAGTTTATATTACTTTTCCTTTGATATTATTTCATTATTTCCAGCTACTTCTCTTTTTCGGTTTCACTTTGGTTTCGATCATTTAGGTTTCTTGAGCATCCAGTTTGTCCATATTTGCTTTGCTGTCTTGCGCAATGTATGTGTGTCTGCCTGTCTGTCTGTCTGTCTGTCTGTCTGTCTTTGTATCTGTCATGTCTGTCTGTCTCTATGTCTTACTGTGTATGCACACCAACCAAGTTTTAAAAAATAGATTACTTTATACTTTCATAATGTTTATATAATATCCCTATTACTTATATTTTCTCCTTATTATATTGATTTATCTTTGTAACATAATTACTTATTTGTATTATCTCATCCATTACCATTTTTCCAAAGGGGTCGTTGACACGTGTAAGCTCTTCGTGAGTTTTTTTCAACGACGCCTTGCATATGCTATTGTTTTGTATATTTTTTGCTCTGACTCTGTATTGATATGTTGTATATGCGAAATAAATAAACCTGTAAAACCTGTAAGAGGGTAATAAATAATAAAAATATACTTGATTAAAAAAAGTTTCCTAACTTTTTGTGAGCAGTTTAGAAAACTTGATGAAATAACGTTGTTACATTATCTGTAGTAAGTTACCTGTTAACCAGTGAACGTCTGGACTGCTTATTATAATGTATAGCTGCAGAATTAACTGAGGAGCTGCTTCGGTCATAGCCTCCAAAAGACGAGTGAAATTGAATAATTCATCAAATGAGTATTCTTCCGAGACCTCAACAACCTCCTCAGAAGAATTTCCTTCTTGATCACCTCTTCTATTTACGAACCGCTTCACCAAACGATGAAATACCCTAGGTATAAATATATATGACATATAATTTTAGAACATTTTGATTAAAGGCTAACGTATTTATTTTGAAACGAGGGAGGGCACCCACTCAAATTTGAAATGAAAATGGGTCTAAGGCGTGTACTTTCGAACCTTTGGGCATTTGGTGACAACGTGCATAAAGAAGGGGTCACTGGGTGAGAATGAAGAAAATAGGGGTAGCCTATGTATACAAGATATACAAGGGCAGATAGCATATATCGCCCCACCGACAGGGGAGGGGGAGAGAGAACACCGACCAGGGCTAGGAATTCTACAAAATGTTCTTCTGTAATTCCCAGTACCATAATACACGTTGTGGTTTATTGCATGTTTAAACCTATTGATTTCACATCGTATTTTGTAACTAAGTACATTCGCAGCGGAATATTTGTAGCATACTTTAAACAAATGAATTGAGAGCGACATCAGTAATTATGAACTTAGATTCTCCTTGTGCATGTTTACGCTATTAGAGAGCCACGAACGCCACAATGAATAACAGCATTTTTTTCTTTCAAAATGGATTGTAGAAGGTCCATTTTCCCAGCCAGCCATCCAGATCTAGGCATCTGTTCAGTCGTCTTTTTAAATAAAATGATAACAATATTCAGTGTTTCCAGATAAGCAGGCTAATTCGCCCAATAAGAGAGTTGCAAAAATTGGCATGTGGTACATTTGAAGCCCAATTAAAAAAACCCATTCACACACACACCCCCACCCCCACACCAGTGTCAAAGAGAGCGTCGAGCATGCGACATGGGTCCGCGTACAGTTTCGTAGTCCAGGCACGGTTTCGTGGTCCAAGTGCGGTTTCATGTTGCGACGCAAACTCCATGCAATATTTTGCGTAACATTTAACATGGCGGCATCAAATTGTATACAGGCAGTAGACTGCCCATTTTGTCAGTAGTTACCTAGTCATAATATGATCACTATATGTATCGTTAATGTGATGCGCATCGTTATACACGTCATCGCTCAACTTTGGCACTGCGAATGATAACATTCACTGCAAAGAGCACATTAAAAGAACACATTTTCTCATTCCTCTGGCTGTTAGAAATGTAGCTCTCAATAATAATGTACAACTATCTGAAATGGTGTTCAGTGTTGCCATGTCACTCGAAAAGTGGCCCAAATTGTTCCCCCTGTGTATACATTTCAATAGCCAATTATTGCAAAGGTATTCAACGTGGGCTTACTAATAGTAAGCCTACTAAGGAGTGACTTGGTTGAAACAATTTTCAAGAAGTAGAAAGTCGAGTATAACCGTTTCACATGTGAATCATAAATTGTATTTGGGCTAAAATGAAAAACCCATGAGTCAGAAAATTCACCCAAAATTTCATGTTTACCCCTATTCATAGAATGCAGCCGACTTGCACAGATTCTTTAGAATTTAGGCTGCCAGTTCAACATCACCGTGTCTTATGAAAAGAGTCAATGTCTGTGAGTCGGTCACCATCCCATACTAAAATGCGTTCAGGATATTTAGAAAAGTGTAATACACGTGTTCATAACACTGGATTCAAAATAGCGCGCTACTACTCAAGGGATGAGGTCGTGATACAGATTAAACTGAATGATGATAATGAATTGGCCATCAACAATGTCGCGGCGGCCTGTATCGCACATGGCAGGTATGAATAAATGGGCGCTTCTTATCTCTTTAGTTATTTATTAGTCTCAGGTGATATTAAGAAGATTCTAACAACTTTTTGCTACATAATTTAAAACGTCCTCCGAAAAACTAATTGATGCACTTGTGGGATGTAAAAACACCCCTACATTAGTAATGGTATTGTCCAGACTAGTTATTTGAATATGTATTATTAATATTGATTTGAGCCAATCAGCGCTCAGTTGTGATTAACCATTAGCCAATCACAGCTGGACGCTGGGCGCCAAGAGATTCTCTTTCTCTTTCGTCTCGTAACCACGGCAGACGTGTCGTGTTTTTCGTCTCATCATTTTCGTTTGTAAACTTCTATTATTTGGAACATCGTATTATTTAATAAACGGCCAATAATGGCGAAGTAAAGCATCTAATTTGTGTTAAAGACTTTCCTTCTTATTGTAAGAATTGGCTCTTACACACTGTTCACTATTAAATACACACAATTTTGACCTCCATTATTTGTATATTTATACTGTCCATTATGAATAATACCAGTATTTATAATTTTTCAAATTTATACCTTCCGTTTGGCTTTTCGAATACATGAGTTTCAGGGGGCACAACACTAAATTCTTCTGCGTTTGGTGTAACCTTCTGAAAAATAGTACCTCGATCAATTTTAACAACGTTTGGTGTAACCTTCTGAAAAATAGTACCTCGATCAATTTTAGCAACGTCTACAGAGGAAGCAAATAGATGAAAATATTGTTCATTTTTGATAAAAATTATAGAATAGAACCTCAACATTGCTATTGTGGTTTAAAATAAAATTCAACCCTTATCTAAGACATTAATGCAAAAACACGTCCCATAATGTTACATGGGGTAAAAATACGGTCTTGAAAAATGGCCCATTTGCGTGTGTTTCAATGGAAGAATGATTTAGTGTAGTGCCTCCTTCACGCCAGTCAACGTTGAAAGTTATCGGACAATTGGAATTTAGCTGTCTATAGCTATTAACAGCCTGTGGTCCCATACCACCAAATATAATTTCATCAGTGGAAAACTGAATAGAAATCAGGTAAAATAATACAAGTCAAGAAAAAACTACATGTAGATATTTTAGGCCTAATATGGCAGTTTAACACACTGTAAATGCCAAAATATGAAATTGGTAGGTACATGTGAAGCACTATGGACAGGGTATATCAAAAACAATAAAGACTCTGTTTCATGGCGGTTTTTTACTTTTTCAAAACCACTTGGCCATGACCAATTTACCGTCACTGCAAAGCCCAATTAATAATGATAATATTCTAAAAATGTGAGATTAATCCAACGAAAAATAAGACCATTGGCATAATTTGCGTAAACCATGTCATTTACTAGTCTGTACAATAAGATGTACACATACAAACCATAGCATGTCAACACTTTGCATTCATACATATTGTGTGTTTATACCAATCATTGACAGAGGACATTTAGACTTATAAAGTGGTGAACTTCAATTTCTGCCATAAGCATGATAAGAATAAGAATAATTTAGCATGATAAGGATACGATTAATTTCCCTTTTAGCCTATTTAACTAATATGTTATCTTCCACGTTACTCTACCTTCACTGTTGGTCACACTTTCCTTCATTGATGATGGATATTTCTCATCTTTTTAGGATTTTAACTTTATTAGTTGTACTTTACAATGAAATCAAATTGGTCATGGTTCAGTGATTCTAATGAGGATTAAATCCATGCTGGAAGAGGGTCCATTTTTGTTGATACACCCTGTATCTTCTACAAGACGATATAAATTAGACTTTCGGTGGGTCTAACTTAATCTAAAAAACACTGGTGATTTTATAGTGAATGGTGTATGCAAAAGGCTAGAGAGTAGAGGATCGCATACCTTCCAATAAATTCAATTGATCATGATCACATCAGCATGGAGCTAACATTATTATTTATTATGCAGGGGTGTGTGAGGGTGGGGTGGGGGCGGGTTGGAGGGGGTGCTTTTATTTGTTTGTTTGTTTGTTTGTTGCGGGAGGTTACTTTGGAAATTCAATTGTGTATTTCATTCATTTTCATTTTGTTTAGTCTAAAATCTATTTCCAATTTATTTCAATTTGTTTTCTTCAAGACTATTGCTTTTGTTAGTTGAGTTTCCATTAAAGGTAGATGACCCGATCACATTTTCGTAACACAGAATTATTTCAAACATACGGAGATTTTCATATCATATGAAAGCTCGTATTTTTCTCATCATCATACTGAAATTTGACGGCCTAATTCGGTATAATGACAGAGAAATCGACGAAATAGCGTTGAATTACCGCGAATGGCGGTTACCACCGATATAGTTTGTGTACTACTCAATGGGTACAGTTCACAGCATCTTGTGCGTCTAAAATAAGAACCATAATAGCTATGCATCTCAAATTTGGGGACACGACGTTTTTAAGGATGACCTTTCATGTAGAATAGAAAACTTCAAGTTGAAAATCGGAACATCTACCTTTAAATTATATTAAAATTACTTTCATGGGACAATTGACTTTTAATTCATTGTCCATTTTGACATAAGATGCTGTTCAATGAGGTCTATTCTATAACAGTATGTGTCCACACACACAATATGATAGGTCATGCAGTCCAAGGTCAAATAATGTATGTGAAAAAATTACTTACAAGAAAATCATACCCAATTGCAGAAGCACACATATCTTGAAAATTGTCTTCCATGGTTGGTTCAGCAAATTAAAGTTCAAATCTTTCAAGTTGAAATTGTCCATCAGTTTCTTTTTGTTCTGCACATACACCCAGATGCTGACCAAATTCGACGTAACAAGTCCCACCACAGCAAAACAAAGCGTAAGTATTCCCCACCAAGTGTCACCCGTTTGTAAATATAATGCACCTGCCAAAATATCAGTTACGATGTCGACAATGTACAAGACAGCAGTGCAAAGAGCAAGAAGACGGAAGATGTAAGGATTGAAATGATTCTCCCACAAATGAGACCCATGGGACACGATCTGTAATATATTCAACGCCTGGCTTACTTCACCGCCCATATTCGATTAATTAAGTCGTCTTGATCGAGTTAACTGTAGCTGTCGTCTGCCCATTGAGATTTGTCCTGCATTAATAAAGCAAAGTTCATATTAAATGTTAGTTTCATTTATTCTTATGAAAATTTACGCGTTTGGGCTTCGCGAAGTATTATCCATACACCCCCTGTGGAAGACATTGTATTACTCTTCCATACAAGGAGTTAGCATTCCAAACGAGGTGACATGCATGGGTGACTCCAGTGAAATCTATACTCCCTGTGGGGACGATTAAGGTCATGTCTTCCATAGGGGGTGTATTGATTTCAAATGGAATAGCCAATTTTACCATGATCATGATAACGATATACATGTAGTCCAGATTATAACAATCCCGAAGCGGAAAAGAGTGGGACAAACATTGTGTAGTTTTATAAATCTGAAGATGAAGTGACGAATCTGAAATGGTATTTTTACAATATGATTCGTCCCCGTTCATAGTATTGTGCTGTGTTATTCCTACGTAACTATCTTTGTATGTGTTTTTCTATTAAAAAGGTTACATTTTTTCTGATCCTGGCTAATAGAAGTTGTCCACTTACCTTAAAGCGATCAGTTATGTTGTCCAAGATAATTCCGATGGATGTCTTTAGTCTAGTGCATAGACATGTGTGGTAATTACTTAAGTATACCATATTCCCATATCAAGGTAACCTTATATTTCATAGATAGTATTATACTATTATCACTGAATGGCTTTGATTTATATACGGCCGCGTACATGTCTTTATTCACAATACGTCGCCACAGTTCACTTACCTACTAATGGCATATTGGATCGTGCTGGGTCACGATCTTTTATCGAATATGGTGTAAGGTTAAATGAACACTAGGGATCTTTCATGGAGGGAGCCCTCATTCTTTTTAGAAGTTGGGGTTTTCACATACGTTATGCTTATCCATACGTACTAACTACCACCTACAATTATAGAGCTTAATTCGCAGTATTTCATGAGAAATTCATGGATTTGATAGCGTTTTGAGTTTCGATGTGATCACATCGATATTAATCAAATTCATCTAAAAGGCCACAGATGGCTTCTTACTAATTTGTTTCATTTTCCGCTATTGAGTTGTCGTCCATCACCGCCTGACGGCGATGATGATGAGACTCAATAGCCTAACCGCCAACAGCGCCCCCACGTGTTATTGGGGCTGACGAAAGGCAAGCGAGTTGCTGCCAGAAAGCTATCCCAGAGGTAAGCTTATTTGCTGTTGTGAGAAATAATAATCTCAAAAATATAAAAATTTGTTTCATTTTTATTCAAAATATCCTTGAAGACCACCCATGTATTGTTTGCATGATGCATAGTCATGACCTCCCTGATTCAATTGGTGGTGATTTTTAACTAAAATACAAACAAAGTGAAAAGCACTAATATACCTTCTAAAATGCTGAAAAAATGTCTTTATTTTCCATGTTTACTGATTTTTTTAAAAAGAAATCTAACATGAGAGTGTTTCTATGTATATCATCTATCTAATCGAGGTAAACATTTTGAATTTCATTTTTTGCGAAATCTCTCTATGCCCCTTTAAAGTTATGCTGGGTCACGATATTTTATTGAATGTAATGCACTTAATTGTATGACGCACTGTACGACCCTCGGGAGGTGCGTCATAGGTGCGCCGTTATTCTTGACGCTCCGTCACAATATTGATGAATATGTGCATCAATGTCATTCACATTGCCTGGGTGCATCGAATGGTACGTCAAATATTTGTACAACAACATACGAACAATCTCTTTTACATGGAGGCCCTATACTCAAAACTAACCAGGCTTTATTTGTTTAAATATGCAGCTTTCGAAGTGCAAGCAATCCAACACTTATCCAATACTCCCACCGCGTGTTCAGTACACACATTGCGTGCGTAAAATCACCCGATCGACATTATGACCTTTAACATACCCATACCGGAAATAACCACGGGAATGGTGCTCACATATTTAGGACTGGTATGTGCTGCTCTTAAAGCCATTTTTCACTTTTTAAAATGTATGTTCATATAAATTGCAATCCAGGGCAGTAACAATGATGTATGGCGGTGGGTTGCGACGGTGGGTTGCGTCATTTGAGTCATGGTCTGTCAGAATCAATCAACAGGGCGTCACAAAATGGACTAAGGGCTGATATCCAAACTCTCAGCGGTGTTACACCGGTATTACACCGATGTTATACCGGTATTACACCGATGTTATACCGGTATTACACCGATGTTATACCGGTATTACACCGATGTTATACCGGTATTACACCGATATTTGTATATAATATCGGTGTAATACCGGTATAACATCGGTGTAATACCGGTGTAACACCGCTGAGAGTTTGGATATCAGCCCTAAGGGTATCGTCATTGTATGACAAAGGTCCGTCATATCTGTGACACAGGGGTGCGTCATGGTACATGAGAAAGTGACACACGTCGGTAAAATGTCGCACCATTCCCGGGGTCGTATTGTACAGCATTACAACTGGCATGTGCATACTGTTGATGTAGTGAAGTTTAATAGGCTATCTAGTGGTGTGCGTTTAATAACGCTCATGTGATTTTATTGTCAAACAAAAACGTATTGGTAAAAATTATAAAGACTTGTGGTTTACGTGAGCGCTAGAATCACGAGGACTAAGGTATACACAGTCTTTGTTCAGAGACACAAGCGCTCAATATTATGATATCAAAAATAGAAGAAAAAAAACATGTGGGTCTATAAGCATGATTCTAGCGAAACTCAATTTAATGCCAGTGTGGATCTCGTTCAAAGAATGCATATGACGAAAACAATTCGTGATATAATCTTACTAAAATTCCATTAAAAGGCTCTCTATTTTTTTCTCATTTAAACGCCGTGACAGTAGTACTATAATAGAGGATGTCCCGGGACTTGTTAAAACTTATA